>VXAY01002458.1:149024-223947 GCA_013399855.1 Oxyruncus cristatus | reverse complement strand
GGCTGCAGGGGCACAGCTGCTCCACCATGGGCTGCACCATGGGCTGCAGGGCCTCAGCTCCTGTGCCTGGAGTACCTCCTCTCCCTCCTTCTGCATTGACCTTGGTGTCTACATTGTTGTTCCCATGTTCTCACTCCACTCTTCCCTGGCTGGAATTCTTCCTGTGCCACAACCTTTTGTTCTTAAATATGTTATCACAGAGGCATAACTATTACTCCTGATTGGCTTGGCCTTGGCCCGTGGCAGGAAGTCCATCCTGGAGCCGGCCGGCATTGGCTCCACAGGACAGGGGAAGCTTCTAGCAGCTTCTAACAGGAGCCACTCCGTTAGCACTCCCTCACTACCAAAACCCAGCCACAAAAAAACCCACTACATGTACACATACAGTCAGTGAACAGGATACTATAGTTTCTATAATTATAAAAAATGGTTATTACATGTAGATATATGTATCAGGTCTGGCTGAGCTGGAGCTCGTTTTGCCATAGAAGCCCTCACAGTGCTGTGCTTTGCATTGGCAGCTAGAGAAGGGTCTTGATAACACACCAGTATTTTGTCTACTGCTAAGCACAGCAGCAGTACTGTTAACATTCCTGGGAGGTGACCCAAGTAGTCCAGCTGACCCAAACTGACCAAAGGGATATTCTGCACCATATGACATCAGCTCACATACAAAAGCTAAGGCACGGAGCAAGAAGTGGGGAATTTGTTGTCTCCAATGGCTGCCTGCTGAGGAACCATCACATGTGCCAAAGCCCTGCTTCTCAGAGGTGGCCAACCATCACTGCCAATGGGAAATGGAGAAATAACTGTGTTATCCTTCACTTCACTTTTGCACACACAAGCTTTTGTTTTGCTTTTGCTTTAAATAAACTACCTTATTCCAATCCACGAGTTGTTTTCCCTCTTACTCTCTCCCCTGTCTGGCTGGGAAAAGGAGTGATAGAGCCGCTGGGTGGGCACCTGGCATCCAGCCAAGGTCAACCCACCAAAATATATTAGAATAGTTGTTTCTTGTTTAAATGCATTTAATTCACATTCAGTGAAAAGTGAATAGTTAATCAGCTATTCAGAAGCATATGCAGAGTATTTGTTTATATAGTTCCTTTGTGTATATGGGAAGCCCTCCTGGCAAAGTTAAACACCTTTACATGCATACAAAATTTTCTATTTCAATTGACAGAGCTTCATTAAATTATTTATAATTAGCTTCCTCATTCCTTTTTTTTTTATGACTGGTTTGAAATAGACATGTACAAAGTAATTTCTAATCGTGGACTGCATTAATATGAATAAATATTCCAGGAGCCCAAGATTATGCACTTCTCACATATTTTTAGCCCGTGGAATTTAGTCAGCAAAATCATGAATCACACAATTTCTGATAATACACTAAGCAGTTCAGCTCATTTCCTTTTTATACTCATGGTACTTTTTCTATTGCAACCTGAAAAGTATGGGACATATAGAAGACAGAGATATGGTGGGAATAAAAGATATACATAAATGGTAAAAAAGAAAAATTATTTTTCTGTTACTTTTTAAAAGTACTCCATTGGCGTTTCTGGAGTTTTGCAAAATTAATGTACCTATTAATAAAAAGACAGATTTTACTGTATTGCAAACTACCTTTGGTAATCATTGACATTTTGTGATATTTAAATTCTATTACCTTGTGTTGTTTTAAGAATTTCCTTCAATTTTTCTCTTTTTAGAAAATGGAGCGAGAGAACAGAATTCAAGACACATGCTGAACTTTTTATTTTTACTCTATATCTGTTAATTATATACCAGAAAACTTGTTCAGGTCTTAATTTTAGCATCTGTATAATTTTCAATTGAGTATTTGCAAAGTAGTTTCTGTTTGATATACCATGTTCCTGTATTTCGCAGCTTCTGAAACCGAAGGAATACAGATTTAAATTTGAATACAGTTTTGCACATTTGGGATCACCAAAGTGGCGAAGTATGACCGAATCAGACTTCTCTCTCAACACTAATTTTGAGTATCAGGGCTGAGTAGTAGGATAACACAAGCGAGGAAAGTGAACAAAAATACAGTACTGTGTAAAAAGAGTACTTTACACCAACCTATCCTGTGTATATATGTGTTTGCATGCATGCTTTACCTAGGTAGCAAACACAAAGTAATCAGTGTTAGTTCAGAGTGCAGTGAAAAGAGGACTAAACTAATTCAAATTACCTAGCACTTACTTGGATTAAACAGTTCACTTGGACAATTATCATGGATCAGCTCTGTCTAAAACCTTAGCTTTTTCTTGACTTGATCTTCTATTGCATGTGTCCTAATCAAATAGTAGTTGCCCCAGAGAGAGATATAAAGGGTTCTTCTGATCCAGTTGTTAAACATTGATATGAGAGGGGTTATCTGAGTTGAAATGGATATGTGCTGGAAGAACTTCATGAGAATTTTACCAGTTACCAACTTTACGTGTTAGTTTGATGGCTAAGGTACTTGACAGGGATTGAGAGTTCAAATATTCTCACTTTAAATATTTGTCTAACCACTAAGAAAAAAAGAAACTAGAGTCATCCTCAGCATTCTTTTTCTTGTTCACTTCCTACTGCACATGCCCCAAATTAATTTTTGATACATCTCACATGAAAAGAATTTAGTGTTTTGTTTGGGTGAGAGAGTTACATATTTTAATTTGGGATTTATCAAGCTGGATGTTTATTAGTAATTTTGTTCCTAATTTCTGATTAATGTCACTGAATTGAAAAATTAATTACTCAGAAAAGAATTCAATGAGAACTTGTAACTAACATGCAAGTGCTTGTGGGACATCATCTCTGTTTTAATGCCCAGAGGCTGGAAAAATTCTGTTCCAAAAAAAACGTAAAATCCTGGTCCCACTGGTAAAATCCCAGTCTCACTAATTCCTTGAGACTGACTGCTGAATTCTGGGATTAATACCCCCCACCTTCCTAAAATTCGCTCATATGAGTGAATGTCAGATGAGTCGTATCTATATACTATACATAATATATTCATTCTATATTTTATGTCTATATGTGTATGTACACTCCAGAGGATAGATGGAATGGGAAATGAATTTAAATCAAGCATGTGCCACCAAAGATTACCAAGAGTATTAATAAAAACCAAAGGTCCCAGGAGCATAATTGAAGCTGTTGAACAAATTTCAGGGGTTTCTCACAATGTAATTTTTATGACTACTGAAAGAATATCACTCTACTGTGACAGAAAAAACAGAATAATTTTCCTTCCAGTCAGCCTATGAACTACATACAATGTAGCTATTTGCACAATCTGCTCTAGAAAATAATTTAGATACGTGTTTGCAGATGATAGTTAAAAAATCCGTGTTCCTGTACCATCAGTGGAGAGAGGTAGAATCTGCTGAGAAGGTGATTCAAAGTTCAGAAGGGAAATAGCTGAAGTATGAATAGCCCACAAAGCATGCAAGCAACATACCTACACATTCAATAGACAGCAGACGCATTAAGGTTGGATGTGAATATAAAAGAGGGAGACTGGATTTCTTTATGGTCCCTGGACACCAGTAAAAATATGTAGGTATAAATCCAAACCTCTTGTGACAGTAGTTGCATACTGGAGTAACCCCTGATTAATAAAACAAAAGTCAGATAGTATCTGTAGTAGCGCAGACAATCTTAGCTAATCACTTAACTAGTGCTCAATGTCATTTCACATAAAGTAAGCAAAGGTGAAAATGAAACATTGACATTGTGAACGCTTGATTAAATCTGGAGCCGATTAGGCTGGCACAGTTTAAGTTAAGAGCACAGGTGGTAAATCATCTCACTCTTAGGTCAAATCAAAGAAGAGATACAATTAGAAAGACAAGCATACTGCAGCCAAGATGATTCAGAGAGTGGAAAATTAAATGCTTGTTAGCAAAGTCCTGACAAGCATTAGGAATAAGGTATTTTAAATAACTGCTGATTTGGATTAAAAGCATTTTGTATAAATTTGTTGAGGTAACAGGGAAGTTGTAGTTGTTTCTCCTCTATTTCTATATGTAGAATTTTGTTTATAAATAAGTGAGTTCATTCACGGGGACCAGTTCTTGTAATTTTTTCTAATGCTCAAGTTTTCCCTCCATATATCCAGACTGATACTGCTGCTTCCTTCACACTATTTCAGCGTACTTTACTCTCTCTGTATATTCTATTCTACATAAATATTCACTGCTGTAGGATCTGGCTTCTTTCCACTACTTCATTATGTATTAATTAATATGCTTTAGCACATTACAAAAGCAACTTCAGTTAAGTGCAAATTATTTGACTTGGTGCGAAAGTAACTCCTGTTATGCAGGAGATTGAGTAGCCTAATAGGTCTGTTTTGTCCTTAATCTCGGTGGTTATAACTGAAGTAGCAGATGCAAGGACATGGGGATGCTCAAAGGTTGATGTAGGAGTGTTTGCAATGCACCAAGGTTCTCTTTATCCTTAGTTCACAACCAAGGTTTTCCTCTCATAAGAAATGAACAATCACAGATTCAGAGAATTGCAGAATGATTTAGGCTGGAAAAGACCTCCAAGAGCATTGAGTCCAACCTTTGACTGATCACCACCTGGTCAATTAAACCAGGACACTAAGTGCAATATCCAGTCGCTTCTTGAACAGTTCCAGGGATGGCGGCTCCACCACCTCCCTGGGCAGCCTGTTCCATTACTTAACTGCCCTTTTAGTGAAGAAATTCTTCCTGATGTGCAACCTGAACTTCCCCTGACCCAGCATGAGGTCTAGTCCTCACTAGTTGTGTGGGAGAAGAGACTGACACCCACCTTGCTACAATCTCCTTTCAGAGAGTTGTAGAGAGTGATGAGGTCTCCCCTGAACCTGCTCTTCTCCAGGCTAAACAATCCTGCTCCTCATGTGACTTATTCTCTAGATCCTTCACCAATTTAATTGTCCTTCTCTAGACACACTTTAATACCTCCAATGTCTTTCTTGAAGTAAGTGGCCCAGATACAGTACTCAAGTACAGTATCATAAGGACTTTAATGAGATTCCTATTTAAAATAATTTGGGAATGAGGATTCTGACAGTTTAACATCTAATGTCATATGCAACATCTGAAACTATGTCTACATTGTGGTTACTCCTGATTAACTGTCTTTAGAAGGCATTGAGAGGGTCTGACCATGCTTAAAAATAAGAACTGTATCTTTTGTTTTATTCTGGAGCAATATTTTTTCAGATCTCTTGAGCTCTGACGATAAGTTAAGTTGGACTGAAATCAATAGGTCTGACATTGTTAACTTTCATAGGGACATCTTGCGTCAGCAAAGAAGGGCTGAGTTTACTTGTGGGATCCTTGCTGTTGATGGCATTAGTTTCTGTATTGCTATCAGTTAATCTTTCCAGAGACTGATAGTTTTGTACTGATTTTTTATTTATACTGCATGACACATTTTTCTACGCTTCTTATCATTTGTCCTGTGTTTGGTTTTCCGACCAGCCTTGGTTTGAAGCAAATTATTTTTCATCATACTTTTACATTTGCAAGTCAAATGGTGTGCTGGAGGCCATAACATACTGTAGCAAAATGGCTAATAGCATCCACAATATTATCCAAATAAATTATGTTCAGTTTGAAATTACTCTTTGTGATATTCAAATTCACAATTCACTTTACTGAATTTGCAATAAATGCTGTTTTCACAGATGAACTGGAAAGATGATTTACCATTAACTGTAGAACTACTGGCCAAATGTTTCTATTTAGAATTAAATTTGGGTTTGTGTACTACTCTCAATGTAGTGTGAAGAAAATAAGTTGTACAATTCAGCCTGCCCTGTTTGAAAATCCTGGTCTGTATATTTAGCTTCTCAATTTTCTTTGCTTTTCTGAAAGACATACAGTAAGCTTTAACAGCCCTTCCAATGTAAAGCAATTGCTTTCCATGTCAAACAAAAGCCCTTATTAGTGTGAGGTAATGTGTTAGCTGCTGAGAAAATTCTGGTATGCAAGAAAACTAATAAATATTCATAAATAAACTTGAACTAGACAACGCACAGATTTTCTGAAGAGTGTGCTATAGTCTTAATCCAGAGAGTGTTGTAGTAATTAACAGATAAAAGGGGAGGTTCATTAAATGAATATGCAGTGTCATGAAATCAGAGCTCTTCATTGATCACTGCTAACTTAAAGATTCTTCCTTAGCTAGAATATTTTGACACCCCATTTATCACTAGTCCTATTTTTAGATTTTTAATTAGCAAATCACCAGCCCTTACCTCATTAACTTAGCTTCTGCAAAAACATTATTTCTAGAGATAATAGCTAGGTTAGAATAATCACCACTCCCAATTTCTTGAGCTATAAGGAAGGACAGGACTTCAGTTTCTATGACACAAAAATGTATTTCTTAGCAGGCAAATCTGACCTTGACTCAAGATGATGTGTCTTATTTTCTAGACAATTTCTCTTCACTTTATTTTCCTAAATGTGTTAACCTCAAAACATGCACCTTTTCAAAGACAACAGAAACATTTTCCTAATTTATCCTAAATGTTTATTACTAGGCCTCTATTGGCAAAAATGTTTGGGGATATATTTCAGCAGAAAATTGTACCTTGATGTGTGTTTAACATAGCTTGCTGCATATTTGTATAGATAGATTTTTACATGGTTGGCCTTTATAGGCTTCTTATGACAGAAAACAAATTTTCAGAAGCGAAAATGAACCAAATAAAGACATATTTACACTTATGTTTGTTAAGCATAGAGGCTTAAGAAACTAATAAGAAGCAGACAATTGACAAATCAATGAAGTATGTCTTGTGCAGATGTTTCCTTCAATTTGAAGTGACTATTTTATTGCTTATACTATTGGAAGGTATGTTCCACCACTGGTGATGGATAGGAGGCCATACTGTTTCAAGACTATATAATTATCTCTGTGACATGTATGTTGCATTTTCAACAAGCTGCTTAAGGCTTAAGGTTTTGCTGTTGTAAGATCCACAATTAAATCATCTTAATGTCCTTTTGCTCTAACATATGTAGCAACAATGAAAACATTAGGCTAGCCTCAATTAAATGGCCAATGAATTAGGTAGCTTAAAAATATTTGCACCTCTGGCCATTCTATCCAATTAAAATTCCTATCAAAAGGAAGAATTGATTAGTTTCTTCAAGCACAGAGGTTTGCATCACGCAAGCAGTCTAAATAATTTACATTAGAGCTTTCAACACATTTCAAATGCTGTCATCTCTGCCTTGTGAAACAGTTTATGGCATCCTAAGGCTTCCTGTCATTACATTCACTGATTTTGCAATCAATAGTAAGCCAGAAGTTCAGAACACAATCTAAGAAGGTCATAGTGCTGCCGCTGAAAATAGTCTGGGGAAAGGTCACCAAATTATTTTACATGTTATGATGTTTATAGCTATGCTTTGATATGTATCCATGTGTATGCAATCTCATTAAGCACTAATGCTAGCTTTGTGATGAAAACAATCCATTTTCAAATGTAAGATCTAATTTTCTCATTTGCAACATCTTTGATGTAAAAAAATTTAGAGTGCAGGACTTTGTTAAAATGAGCACACAAAGTCTGAAGCTTATCATTACATTATTAAATGAATGCAACAGATGACAAAATTAATTTGTGGGAAAAATATCATTTGCTATTATTATACAGGAGAGTTTCAATTCAGGTAATGACACACATATTTGGAAAGACTCATTCAGGCTCTTTTTTCTGTGAATAATACAAAACTGGAGGATGTGGTAACCTACTGTAAAAAGTTTGCAATAAGAAGAAAGGATCTTATCAAATTCTGACTAAATTTTTCAAGAACCCTTGAAGAGTCAAGGGGCCTAATTCCACTGCTAGACCTCAGGAATTACACAAATTTTAATGTATCTGGAGTATCTAGATGGAATCTGAGACAAGCAGAGAGGCTTTCAAAAGCGTATAATTTTTATGTATACTTCGATCTTTGTTCATCTGGATCATCTGAGTTGAATGTTGTGAGAGACTGAAATGTTAATGGTTCATGGGTCAAACAATCAGCCATTTAGAAAAGCAGCAGGGTGCTGTGCTGAGGCCAGATTTGCACTGCCCAGTCTGAGGGAAGGGGGAGAGCTTTTGGCATGTGGTGGTGAAACCTCTGATCCACATAAGACAGAGGGGGTGCACCCACTTCGGGAAGCTACAAGCTGGGGTTTGAGCTAGATAAGAGAGAAGGCTGATAAGAAGCAAACCTTGCAAAGGTGGGATAGTGCTTTTTATCACGTCAATGTCCTCCTTTACACAACTGGCTTAGTTGTAGAACTTCCCCCTCCCCCTCGGGGGAGATACTGGGACATTCACACGTAAGCCTAAAGGTGTTCATCCCTTCTGTTGGGGCAAAACTGGCCTAACTATGCTGATGTGAGAGGCAGCTGTCATGTTTTGGAAGGTGTCATACACCATCAAAGACCCCAAAGTTCCCCCGGACTCAATTTCTAAGGGCTTCCACCAGAGTTCTGTGCATGATCCACAGGGACAGTGTTGCATCAGAAAGCGTAAAACTCCCCTGCGGGGGGAGGTACCTGGGCGTTCCACTCAAAACTGAATGTACATTAACCCACTGAACTCTTTACTTCACAGACTTCCCACAACCCTAATGGATCAAGACTGAGACCATCACTTCGACCAATGGTCATCTAAATTGCAGCAGTCAGGTCTCCTCACTGGATCCACAGGGGGTGATAACTTTCTACTCTTATCCTTTCTTTCTCTCTTTTCCTTATACATTTTCCAAAGTGCTATTTTCATGGGGTCATATTACTATATTTCTACAGATAAGAACCAAACCATCTACACACCTCCTTTCTCTTGCAACAAAATTATTCTAAAATGAACCCTACATACATATATTTATATATAAACACCAGTCATTCATTGTTGTTTCACTCTAATCCTCCCCAAGGGGTCTATTAACAAGAACCTCAGTTACCTTCTAACAGAGGCAACAATGAGAAATTACTGCCTTTGTATGAGAGTAACTCTGCATAAGTCATGAAATTTTTGGAATCCACGAAAAAAATACTCCTGTTCAGAACACAAAAAAATCAAAACTTGTCAGATTTTCACCATGTTTTAATTTATGCAGGTGTCAGCTCCTATACAGGTCCCCTTGTGTCCAAAAATGCAGAGGTAGGGTGTTGCCAAAATCCTATGCTGATCCAAAGCAGATCAGCTATTCAACAGTAAAGTCAGGCTATTCCAAAGACAAATTTCCTTTAAAATGTTACCAATGTATTCTAACTGAATTTCCACATACACATTAAGAATTTGCCCAAAAACTGGTAATTGAGATGAATCTCCTGAGCAAATGTCTGAAATTTCTTGACCCTTGCCATATCTTCTGAGGCAAATAACCTTTTTTTTTTTTTAAACTAGCAGTAAGCTAGTTTCTTCTCTTTATCCCTGCCTTGGCACATGCTTGTGGGTAGCAAGGAAAGGAGGTCAACTTGCTCCAATCTGAAGGGAGTGGGGTAATTGTCCTACATGTGTGCTAAAGTGTCCTTGTGTTCTATAAATGATGAGTCCTGCTCCATCCACTAATCCCAATGATACTTTTGTGATTATCCCATAACTGCTGGCCTGTATCCCAATGGGTGGAGGCATCATGGCTCCTCCAGGAGGCAAATGCCTTTGTCCCAGGAGAACAACAGGCAAAGGTGAACCACCAGGAGGAGGACTGAGGACCTCTGTTCCCCACACCAACATCAGCTAACTTGGCACATATGTTCATACAGGCTGTGACAGCACATTTGTGCAATGGCCCTGGAAGGACAACATTATAGCAAATGCATTTCAATGCCAATACATACAAAAAAATGTGCACTTGAAATGAACCATTCCTACATTTTAAAATATCTGTAGCAACACAACAATCCTAGCATCTATAGAGCAACATCTATAGATGTTACACTGCCTCCCATATCATACTCCTTGAAAAACTGGCAGCCCAGGGCTTGGACAGGGGCACTCTGTGCTGGGTTAGGAACTGGCTGGAGGGCCGGGCCCAGAGAGTGGTGGTGAACGGGGCTGCATCCGGTTGGCGGCCGGTCACTAGTGGTGTCCCCCAGGGATCAGTGTTGGGCCCAGTTCTGTTTAATATCTTTATTGATGACTTAGATGAAGGGATTGAGTCCACCATTAGCAAATTTGGAGATGACACCAAGCTGGGGGGGAGTGTTGATTTGCTGAAAGGCCGAAGGGCTCTTCAGGGACCTGGACAGGCTGAAGGAATGGTCTGATTCCAGTGGGATGAGGTTCAACAAGGCCAAGTGCCGGGTCCTGCACTTTGGCCACAACAACCCCCTGCAGCGCTACAGGCTGGGGACAGAGTGGCTGGAGAGCAGCCAGGTAGAAAGGGATCTGGGGGTGCTGATTGACAGGAAGCTGAACATGAGCCAGCAGTGTGCCCAGGTGGCCAAGAAGGCCAATGGCATCCTGGCCTGGATCAGGAACAGTGTGGCCAGCAGGAACAGGGAGGTGATTCTGCCCCTGTACTCGGCGCTGGTGAGGCCACACCTGGAGTATTGTGTCCAGTTCTGGGCCCCTCAGTTCAGGAAGGATATTGAGGTGCTGGAGCAGGTCCAGAGAAGAGCAACCAGGCTGGTGAAGGGACTTGAGCACAAGTTCTATGAGGAGAGGCTGAAGGAGCTGGGGTTGTTTAACCTGGAGAAGAGGAGGCTCAGGGGAGACCTCATCACTCTCTACAACTATCTGAAAGGAGGTTGTAGCCAGGTGGGCAACCAGCAGTAGGGCAATAGGACATGATCTCAAACTGTGCCAGGGGAGGTTTAGGTTGGATATTAGGAAGAAATTTTTTAGAGAGAGAGTAATCAGACAATGCAATGGACTGCCCAGGGAGGTGGTGGATTCACCGTCCCTGGAGGTTTATAAGATGAGACTGGATGTGGCACTTAGTGCCATGGTCTAGTAACCACGGCAGTGTTGGATCAAGGGTTAGACTTGATGATCTCAGAGTTCTTTTCCAACCCAGTTGATTCTATGATCTAACACCAACAGCACAGCACCTAACATCTATGGCAACACAGCAAAGGGACCTCAGATTAGCAACAGAGCTCAAAGCGCCACTGCCAGTGCCACTCAGCAGCTATTTAGAAAAGTGTACGAGGCACTACATTACAAGAGGAATACGAGGCAAATATATAAGATTTTATTGTCTTTTTGTAAATCAAGGGGAGCTGTAGGCTCATCCTGGCTACAGTACTGGTCACCTTGTCTTAGAAAACATATTGTGGAGGCAGAGGCAGAGACAGTTGGCAGAGGAATGATGAATCATCAAGGGCATCTCAGAGATTAAGAGAGATTGAGAAGATTGGAAGTGTTTACTTTGGAAATAAATATCTGAAGTACTTCAAGAAGTGTCTAAAAGACAGAGTGGTGTGATTGGAAATTACTCTTTTCTATGTCTGAGAGCACATGACAAGAGTCCACTCAATTAAATTAAAATGAGGAAGAATTAAAACTGACTCTTAGGGACCTGACTGCCCTCTTGGGGCACTAACAGGTCCTCATGGCCCTGCCTAGTCCCCTGGATGCCTCCCACACCATTTTCATAGCCCAGGACCCCACTTCAGCTGAGCCCAGAGACATCAGTCCCTGCCCCAGAGACATCTCCAGTGTCTGTGTCACTGTATCACTGCTTGTATATCCTTGGCTGACAAGACCTACTGCCTTCATCTCCCTGTTTCTCATGGGGTCAGTGAGGCCCATAGCTGTTACCGCCCTGCTCTGTGGGGTGACATCACACTGAGCCACACCCACACTCAGCCCCTGGTCTTGTCCCTGTGGGAGCTGCCTTCCCACAGCCAGCTCAGGCTACCCGGAGCTGGGGGCCACGCTCCTTGGGGCTGACCTGCAGGTTTCCTCAGGGCAGCCCCGTGGAGCCCCCTGTGGCCATCGAGCCCCAGGGTTTGGGCAGCATGTAAAGGCAGAGCACAGCCCTGCTAGCTACCTGCTCCTGATGTACCTCGGCATCTTGCCTACACAGATTTCAGGGTGAACCTGCACCCCGGTTGAGAAGCACGACCACCCCAGTGAGTGTGGACCTCTTCAGCACTGCAGTTGACATTGTTGTGCCCAGGGAGCTGCCTACAGTCCCACAGGCTGCCCAAGTCTTTTACAGCAGTCTTTGATGCTATGGCCCTCCTCACAGCATCATTACTGAACAGTAGCTCAGTTCACAGCCAGACCCTGGACAGGTCTCATGGGCCTCTCCCAGAGACCAACCCAGCTCTCCTCCACCTGGCCAGCATGATGGTTGCCTTTGGCTCCTGGCTCCCCTTTGCACACACACCAGCCATGCTCTGGCTGCTCCCTTGCAAAGCACAAAAAGAAACACCTAGTGCCAAAGCGTTCCATTAATTTGCAGAAAATGTTGGTGTGAAGAATTTAGCAGGTCTCAGAAAAAAGAAAGGTGATCTGGGTATCCACACTTAATTAATTTAACAAAACATTAATTTTTATGAAATAAGAATTAGACCTTCAGGCTTCAATCAGCTCACGGGTTTATGGGAAGATGAGATCTCGTGGAGGGAGGAGATTGTCTCACAGCTTGCTGAAACACAGGAATATGAGGAAAAACTTCTTTACTGTGAAGGTGACAGAGCACCAGAACAGGCTGACTAGAGAGGTTGTGGAGTCTCCTTCTCTGGAGATATTCAAAATCCACCTGGACACAATCCTTCATAACCTGATCTAGGTGAATGTGCTTTAGCACCATGATCTCCAGAGGTACCTTCAAGTGCCAATCATTCTATGATCCTGTAGAGATAAACTTTTTGCTCTGAAGTTTCCCATACTGACAACTACTCTACAGAAAATAGATGTGTCAGCTCTTGTGTTCATAATTACAGAACCATAAATTGGATAAAATATGTAAAATAATTCATCTTCAAGTAGTCTGTGGTGACCACGTTTCATATTTTCGATTAATGAGCTACTTACAGTGCACTGCAGTATTGCAAGGATATAGATTTCTGCTGCAATTGCTCTTTGATTTTTTTACCTAGGGTCAGACATTCTCCAGTTCAAATGCTGGGGCTGCATAGCTGGAAATATATCATGTCATGGTAATGTGAAATGAAGCGGAAAAAGGTCTAAATTCCCTTAGGGTTGCTTCCTTTCTCCACCAGTCTTTACCTATAAATCTCGGTCCCGAAAAGATCACATGTTTCTTAAACCTCACGTTAAACTATCAAAAGCATGACAAGCAAGCTAAAGATGTTGGAAATTCTTTAGCAAAACCAAAGCTTTTATTTGAGAAATCCAGCTTAGTCACTGGAAATCATACAAGAGCCCATGTCTCACTTGATGTATCAATTGACATGGCTGTACTTGACTCTGGATATTCAAGTTACCTTGAATGATCTCAGGTATCCCTGCACCATATTGCTTATACAGATGACCTCCAGGGTCCCTCAACCATTCTGTTATTCTGTGATACACTAAAAAATAGGTGTTTGAAAATGGAATCCTTTACAGATCAGGGGCTTATGAAATGCCATCAATCTCTTCCTTTGCAGAATAAAGCGTGGGTTTTATTTTTACTCCATCTCTGTTGAAGACACTACTCTCATAAGACTTGCCTTTTCTTAGAAAAACAGGCCTAGAACACCATGTTTCCCACCAGCAGAAAGTCTGAAAAGCTAGAAAGAGTTTTTGTTTCCTCTACTAAAATGCACTGCTTCTACCCTGTAGGACCTGAGATCCCCTGAAGGACCTTCATAAATTGTTGGAGTACTTTTTAGTTGCACTTCTAGTTTTCAGTTAGTTTATAGCTGTAGTCAGTTAAGACTAAGCTCCAATTTTCTTTTGCCAGCTTTTGGCTGGTGGTTAAAGTCAAATTTATAGTATAAGTTATTCCAGTTGCGAATTGCATTTTTTTCCTCCTAAAGATGGCCTAATTATTAGATTAAAAGGAAGCACATAATTTTTGCTGTGGATCTGGAAAAGTGGTTTGGATATTTGGTCCTGTAAATATGTCTGTCACAAACATAGCTGATTATTTTGTCAGATATTAGTCAAGGTTCATTTGTATGGCTTCTTCAAGTACATGTCCCTTTTACTTGATAGTATAAAATAGGAAGGTAGCAGCATGTAGGTCTCCATAAGTTCATGTGTATTATATGTTATATATAAATGAAGTCAACCAGAGTAGACAAATACATGGTACCTGTTTTGTCAGAGCAACATCAGTCTCTCTGAAAGCAGAAGTGACAAACCATGATGCAATGGAGAGAAGGAATGAGACCTATCTGTATTCTTCCTTGCATTAATTAATACTAGAGATCTGAGGGGAGATAAGAATCAAAATGAGGCTCTGTGAGTGTACTCCAGGCTTATGGCCTCATAAGCTTACCATGCTTTACCAGGAGGAGGATGTATGTGTTGAAGGTAACCTAGAATGTGGAAATAAAATAAAGCAATTTCTTAAGTAGGAGCTGTATGACTAATATAGCTTATCTGATATTCAGTATTTCCCAGATCAGAATGCTAATACAGTAGGCTTTGGCAGCTCAGCTTTGCTTTTGCTCATAGATAACAAACTTCTGCTCTATTTACCATTAAGACTTACGAAATGTTTATTAAATGACAGTGAGAACAAGATCTGAAAATCAGGAGCAAATCTTGACCATTTTGCTGCATCATTTTTGACCAAATAATTCTCTCACCTTGAAAGTGTCTCTTAAAATATTCACAATAAATACCAGAGTCAAACTGGAGCTCTAAAAGAACAAGTAACAATAGTCACTTAGCAGTTTTCATCAAAGGATTAGTGCAATCAAGACTGGAATATTTTTTTTGTCCTTGATTGTTCTTTCCATGATCATGATGAAAAAATTAATCCTTTTGGCCTCAATAAATATGCATAGTAAGGGAGTTATATTTTACAAAAGCTTGTCGAAACTGGACAGGACCTGATGACCCTGGGCACTATAATCTTGAAAAATCTCCCCATAAAGACGGTCAAAAGGACACTATTAAGGAATATTCAAATCATGGCTTAGGTGGACCCAGATATGAACTGGATTAAATTGCTTTTAATCTTATCTTTACCTCGTTTCAATCTATTATTCTCGGTATGCCATATTATCAAAGATCAAAGCATAACAAGAATAGCTAATACTCCATAGGATAAAGATTTCTCCAGTACATTGGAACTCGTGAGATACAAGGACATGACTTAGCCAAGCTACACAGGGTCTTCCTTAAGGAGAAGTTTTGTATATACTCCAATAATAGAGACTTTGAATTTGAGTGACAAGAAGCCTTTCAACAAATAATATCTATTGATTGAAGATCTCCCTTTGTTTGCATTCATTTTTATCTGAGTGCAGGGCACACAGAAAAAAAAAAAAAGAAAAAAGAAGGTAAAGGAAAAGAAAAACAAATAAAAGAGAAAGCAGATAGAGATGGGGTGGAAGTTTTCTGTGAGATTTTTCTGATTCCATACATTGTTTTTCAGTTTCACTCAAATAGCCTGTCTACAAGCTGCTTCAGAGAACAGGAATGCTTTTCCTATATTACATGTTTGATTTCTTATGCTGATTGTACTGCAAAACATTATATATATGGGAAGGGGACAAGAATAAATCTGATGAAGGATATTATCATGGCAAGAAAAATTACAGTTAACTTCCAAGAATGGCATGGTTTAGCACGTCTAAACCAAGGTTTAGACATCAGGTTTAGAAACCAGGAAGGGATCGTTCCAATAAACGAATTTTTAATTTTAATTACTTATTTGTAATATTTTGATTGTCTCCATTTCAAATGGAGATCATAGGTAGTTATTCAATATCTTTAATTTCACAGAAGCAACACATAACAGAGCAAACACTGTTTTTCTTCATTACCTTCTTACACTGTATAACTATCTAATGGGCCCAATACAAATCTGCAACTTCCGAAGTAAAAAAATGAGAACATAGCTCTTATGTTTAGATGCACAGCACTCCACAGCCTTGTTAAAGAAGACAGTTTCTTGTGGAAACTCTTCAGCAGGAGTCAGTTTACATTAAATATGACCCCCCCTAAAAATCTTATTCGATAAGGAATTGAATATGGTTTTAGAGATGTTACCTCAAGGAAAGTTCAGCATTTCAAGTTAACAATTTAATCTTTGAAACATTACAACTAAAAATGTTAAATTGTTTAATAGAAGTAATTATAAAGTGTGTACCATAAATAGCAACATATGGTATCACTGTGAGTATAGGCTGCCTTAACTTCGGAGGCTCTGATGCCATTCATAAACCTCTCACTGTTTGTGACTGCAGCTGAGTTCTTGAGTGAAATACAGCCTTGTGTTTACTCCAGGGCTATCTATTATGCTCCATGTTATTCAAATGTATTCTAGTGTTGATTCTTATCTTTGCCTCTGAATTGTTTTCCCCCAATCATTAACACAAGCTTGTAACTTTTTCCCCTCATGAGTCCTCAATTTTTTCAAGAGAAAGAACACTTCTGAACAGAGACATTGCGTTATTGATGCCACAAATCACATAGTCCACCAATTCACATCCTTTCAACATTCATGGCTGGAGTAAAGGGAGCAATTTTATATGGAAAGGAAGATTTAAGGACATTTAATTCAGTTTTTCATCTGGATAAGAGAAACCAATTCTGGTTTCATTGATTCATGAAGTCTAAATAATGCTATTATACCACAATGACCTTCTTGAAATTATTCTAAACAAAAACCTCCTGGAAACAAGGTCCATCAGCCTAGCAGAGACAGCAGAAAAAGCTGCTGTTATGGAGGCCTCCCACAGACACTCAAGAATTCATACTGCCCTGACAGATTTCTTAGAAAAAACAGAATATTAACTGAGTAGTAGGAAAAGATAATATATTGTAATGCCTTGTGTTGCACACTATAAAGCTGGTAAGAACTGAAATACCATTTTGAAAAGTTTTTTAATGTTTTCTGAGAACTCTGTTAAGGATGAATGTGGCTTTATTAAGACAATATCTATCCTGCTTCATATCTCTTTCAGAATCATTATAGGAGGCCTACTGTCAACCTAGCAGAAGAAATCAGAATTCTTTCTACTAAATTGAAGGATCTGTTGTCAGGAAGTGCAAACTGACCACAAAAGCAACAAGCATTCAGTTTGCATCCCAAGGAAATAGGATATTTATTATGAAGCACCAAAAGTTTGCTGAGATCAATAAAAAATAAATGCAAAAGTAGTAAAGTCCTTGTTCTAAATAACTTAAAAAAAAGATGACCTGAACAGTGAAAAACATTTTTTGACTGACTTCTGAAAGATATTTAACACCTTGTGTTCAACTGAAAAATTTCAGTAGGACTTGCATGAATATCTATATTTTTAAAGAATGCAACCTCTTACTGCCATTCCCGGTTTTGGAAATCCACTCTGAGTATTCACTCATTATTTTAGCTTCTGCCTATTTTGGCAAATTAAACATTCCTAGAACATTCCCAGAAATTTTCTGTTAAAACCAACTACTCTGAAATAGCCCATATCTAGGCTAATTCCTCAAAGTCCAAGATTTGGGACCTGAGGCAAACAACCTATGCAAAAAAATAAGTCCTTTGAATGCTTTATCTCCCAATGTATCACTGAGAATTACCTGGGATGCTGCCAGTTGACATAAACTAACTACTCTCTAATATATCAACACATTATGTCCGGAACAAAGGAAATATTTACAAGTTTGGAGTGCGAAGGGATTTTCTGGAGGTAAGTTGTCTACCTCTGCAGAACCTTTCCCTCTACATTCCTTAGAGTAGGACTTTGTTTTCCAATCCCAAAGCACACTTACTCTTAGCATTTCAGGTTCTAGTCCTTCTGACTCTTCTTTTGGCTCTGTGGCATGCCACAGAGAGCTCTTGGTGTACTTCCCAAATGTATGCTCTAATTTGCTAAAATTACTTCCAAAACTGTGGAACTTCCTCTGACCTCTTCCTGTTCTCCCCATGCTATTTACCTTCATTGAAGGCAAAATCACAGAATCACAGAAATTAAAAAGGACAGACATCCCTGTATATAAGAATCCAATTCCTTTCAATCCTTATTCTCTTCAAGATTTGGGGTCTACTGCCCTCTGTAAGCATCTGTTAGATTTGGGACACCTCTGAAGTGTGGCAGCAGAGATCATTCCTTTAATTTTTCCTGGTTATGACACTTCCACTGTATAGATGTGGCACACACATATGTCGTTTGATAGCCCATATACTTGTATTGATTCCTAATTTGTCCTTTCCCACAATACAGTTTGTTCTGTAGTCCACATGTGGTTTCTTTGCTCATTCATCCCAGATTCTGAGCTTCAATACCATAAGAATATCTAGACTACAGCATTTGCTTTAATTGATCAGCTTGGATATTTTTGTGTTCCATGACCTGCCCATTAAATAATTCGCATTTTTTAAATAGCATTTTAACAATTAAAAGTATGTTCTCTTAGAAATCAAGTAAGCTGTGCTCTTAGAGGTCTCACTATGTAAGGAATTTTTTTTCTGTACCTCAGCAAAACTTGGCAGAGCAGTCAGTCTTAGAAACTAAATATAGCAACTGTAATTAATCATTACACTGTCCAGAATAATAGCCTGTATAAAGGAGAAGGTGGTCATCACCTAAAATCCAAAAAATTGTTTCCCTATAAGCCTGACAAATCAATTCTATTTACCAAAAAGGAAAGTCTGTGTTTATTAATTTGAATCTATGTAACAAGTTCTAAGAAATGGAAGCCATATCTTTTTTAGGAAACATGAAAAAAATTTCCCAAACATGCCAAGATTAAAGTAGACATATGTTTTTCATGTCCTTGCTTATAATGCTATACTTTTGGAAGACTACTCTGGAATGCTAGTAGACTACAGGTAGTCTACCAGCATAAATAGTATTAATAGGGTGATTAAGACTTCTTAAAAAGGTTTTTAACTAAACCAAGCAGTTTTTCCAAGAACAAGGGTTAGAAACTTTATGGAATTACTTTTCTCCTTTGCTAACTTGCAGTGAACGGTAAAATTTCTTCCTGTTTATTGTTCTACTTCTATATCTGATTGTGAATTGCTGCCCTAAATAACGAACTAAAAATAAGAGTTCATTTCTTTACTGTATTATGAATGTGTTATTGTCACAGCATGTAATTACAATAATTCACAGTGTGAACATGAGGTCTGAATAGAAAATTGTCCTGAAAACAGTATTCTCCTGTTAATTTATGAATTTCCAAGCTTACCTCTCAATACTGATTAATAGTGTATCACCATTTAACACTCAGGACATTCAGTGGAACAACCACCATACCTCAGAACTCACGGCAGTGAAAAAACACTTACTGCACAATAAAAATAAGATCTTATGACAATGTAATTAATGGATATTACACCTTGATAGAATGAAGATGCAGGCAATAAATACAAGAAATCGTCAAAAAAATCTTCTACTACTGCTGTTAAGAGGAAAGTTTGAAAAAAATGGGATTACCGGGATAAGAAAAAAAGTCTTTATAGTGTAATTTGATAGTATTTATACTGGGAAGAATATATATAGGGAGGAAATATCTACAGAGCAAGAAAAGAATAAATACTGCATTAGCAAGACATTTTTGTACCAGCTGGAAGATTTGTACTTTGCAGCACTGTGCACTCAAGTTTTAAAGACAAATCTGTTCCTACTAATCTGTAATGACAAAGTCTACCTCATAGTGAAAGATCTCTTCAATGAACTTTGAGGTAGGACATTTTCTGACTTTCTACCTGAGCTACCTTGCTGCAGTAGTGCTTCTATGCAAAAGGCATTCAGTAAAATGATTTACCTGAATTCTAAACTACATCCTTCATGTTTAAAAGAGGAACATGAAATTAAGTATTGCTAGACTTTATACAACTCCTACTGTTGAATTATTTTTTTCTGACAAAAACTGGGGTTTTTTAAAGTTTTTCTCGCCTTTGTAAGCCCTCTTGCAAAATACATCTTCTTTTCTGTTCAGTAATCTATACAGAATCAAACATGATCAGATAAAGTGAGAAAGACCTTTTCAGAATGAAAGCAATTCATAGGTTATTTTCTCATGGTTTCATTGAAACAGAAAATTTTCAGCTGCCATTCTTTTAAAATTAAAAATTTAGTTCACAGAGATCAGTGATTGCATACACAGTTTCTTTCATTTTCAATATTTTAATTATTTTGATGTTGATTTTTTTAAAGAGACTTCCATAAGGAAAAATCTATTTTCAAATTATGCTCTCAACATCTATGGTTTTAACCATAGATTCTTTACTATGTGTTGGCTTATCTATAGGTTTAACAGGAATGGTCTTGTAGAACACTCAGAACTGCTAAATATAATTGACCTTTTAAAGATTACTCCTATGGTATATCTGCATGACTGGGCCTTAGACCTTATTTGTTGTGAAATAATTAATGAGATTGTTTAAAGTAATGATATAATATAGGTCCAAAAATCTCATTAAATATGTTACAATTGATTTGATTAGTAATCTACGTGCTATTTAAATGAAGCTAGTCTTATCACTTCTTCTGTAGCTACTATAATCACCAAGCAAGAAAAGAGTATGCATAGGTTTCTATTTATGCCAACATCAAGGGAACAAACAATACTGCTGAAATTCTTAAATAAAATAATATAATAAGGACATAAAGCTACTTCAGTGTCTCTCTCAGTGATTTCAGTGGGAGGTAGCTCCTAACTAATTTGTGGGATTACCTGTGCACTATACAGGCAAAGGTACATTGATTTGGGAACCAATTTGCTCCAATGGGACCTCTGCTTTTGTCATATGACTTTACCTCATTCTAGGAAAAAAAAAAAATACTTGTTCAATACAGAAGTTTTGAAGCCAGTTTTCTTTCCATGAGAAAAGTGTTTTGGGCGCTTAATTGCTATGACAAAGGTAATACATCTAAGGAATACACTCTGACACACTTGTAAGAGCCACTGAAATAGGTGAGATAATGGTATTTTAGTAGTTTTATTTCTATTCTATTCTAAAAATTTGAAATCAAAATGATTGTGAACTTAACTGTTTCAAGATTTGGAAAACTTTGGGTCACATTTAAAGAGAAGAATGGTTTCCCTTTTTTTTTCCTAATAGTAGATTTTTTTCTGTCTATTATTCTGTCTATTTGCATGTGTTGTATTAATTTAAGCTTTTTCTAGCCTATTTCAACCCTGAATAGAACTTTCTTAATTCAGAGTACAAAGAGGACAAAGCCAAAAAATACTAAAGTAGCTTTATGCACAACATCTGTGATTAATTATAGCCTATTCTTTTCCCAATCACATGAAGAATGAAAACTTTTCTCACAAAGAGGTTGCTACAGAGGCATTGGTTTTGTTTTGGTTTTTTGTTTGCTTTCTTAATTGATTTGCACAGAGATGGAGTTTTTGGAATGTAATACCATTGCAATTCAGAGGTAAATTCAATAGCAGATGCTGTTCAGGAGATCTCTCTAGAGTATCTGAAGTCTTAGTATAAGTGAAATGTTGTGATTAAGTCATAAGCATTACACAACAGACACGCTCCATTTTGGCTTGGACATAAGCTGTAAGCAGGAATGAGCAAGTCACTCACAGTCACGGCCTCTGCCATGTTGCAGTTTGACTTGGACCATGGAGGAAGCAATTTCCCTAAATGCCATGGCACTTTCTTGATGCTTCATCTCAGCATTAGATTACAGCAATATGCAGATACCACCTCAGTTTGCACCGACATCAGTTTTTAATTTCTATTAGTTCCTAAGTGCAGAGGTTCAGAGAGTAATGCATACTGCCACCTCCTTCTGGAACACCAGAACTACAAGAAAATGCATCAGCTGGCGGGTTAGCTTAGGATAACATGATGGGACTCCATTTATTTATAAAACATTATAAAAGAAAGAGTGAAGTGATAAAGCATCCCTGATTTGTTCTCTTCCTTTAATGAACCTCTAGATCAAAAGCAATGTCAATGTACTTCAAGTTCCTAGGCTATATAGACAGAAAGTGACAGATTCTGCTGCCAGTTGCTATTCACTTTGAGCTGTAACTTTTATCTTAGAGGATGCTATTGATGCCGGAATAGTATTTGAGATACTTAAGGATAACAGAATCCTGTATTAATGCTACACCATTCCAGATTCGATCTGATTGCTTCTGTTAGTCACTGTGCATGTAATATTTATGTATCCTGTGTAAGCGATAGTAAGCAACTATAAGGCATGAAAATCTGATTTTAGCTACACCATATCTGTAGGATAACCTGTGAAGTTTGCAAACGAACAACTTATTTCCCTTAGGGCCTCACCAAGGCTAGCCAGTTTCATCCAAAAACATTTTTCTTTATATTCTAAAGTGGGGAAGGGTGAGGGCTGAAAGTCCTTGACTGTGTCTGACAGGTAAAACATCATCAGAGAGGAAGGAGAATGAACAAGGCCAGAATGCTCTGGGTAGCTGAGACCGGAAGACATATCTTGAGGCAATCTCTAGGGTGAAGGGAGGGCTGTAGGCAAAAATTGACACCTTTGTTATCAATATTAAATCTGTAAAATTCCCAACACCTTAGTATTGTCTATGTCTATTTAAAAATTACTACTATAGAGAAGGAAATTGGATGTGAGAAAAAGAGGGAAAAAAAAAATTAAAATCAATCTTTAATAATCCTGTTTAACTGCTCAGTTCTTGAAGGTTTTTTAATTACATTTGATGCCTGTAATAGAAGCAAACTTGCTTAGTCTTCTGAGGAGAGACTTGAGAAATGGTGTTCAATAGTTACTTAGATCTTCCTAAGCAATAATCAATAAAGATTTGCAGCTTATGGAATTGCAACCTTTCTAAAATGTCTTTATATCTAATGGAAACCTTTCAAGTCCTGCTGCCTAAGCGTGGATAGATACATGTAGCAATAGGTAGAGGAAGGACTGATTAGCAAATAAAGCAGTCAAATAAGAAAGTAGGTTTATTTCCTTTCCCATAAAGATCTTGGTGCAAAATATGTCACATTAAATTTTATCATTTGCATAGTGTTTGCTGTATTGACAAATGAGAAAATCTACATTATATAATATATGGCAATATAACTTCTGAAAGCTGCTTTACTCAATTTGGGAATGAAGCACGAAGTCTTTGATGATGTAGACAAACTTAGAGACTCTTTAGACAATGTGAAAGTACAGATTTTTAAAATCAGTGACCAACACTTAAAATTTCAATTTGCATTTAAAATTTTAAAATAAAAGTGAGGTTGCACAAGGTACTGTCTAGTAATGGGAAAGAAGAAATTACTATAACAGGAATAATTAGGGTACACAAACAGGCATTTAGAGAGCACAGAGAGCATCACCCGAACAGGACAAGAACACTCTTATTAGTCCATTCTTTTTAGTTTGTTATGTGTGTATGTGGGGGAGGGGAGGGGGGCCTAGGGTTGTTTTTCCACTTATTGATGGTATTGGTGACCCCTCATTCAAAACCATCATCTACTCTTACTTCAAAATCTGACACTGATATACTTCAAATCCAACATTGTTTGAATTCAGTTTTTAATAGTGCTTTGTATTCAACACTTCCCCTTTTCCTTTTCTTTTTCTCTTTTCATTTTCTTTTTTTTGTTTTCCTTTTGTCCTTTCCCTCTTTGTTTTTCTTTTTTTTTCCCCCTTTTTAATGTCTTTTTTTTTTTCCTTTTCCTTTTCCACTTCTTCTTATATAGAGAACCTCATTCTAACTCAGTAAAATCGCAGTCCTGCCAGGATGTACTGCTGTCTAAGCCTGTAAAAAACATTATCTATGTCTCCATCTGTAAAAGGTAGATTGTAGTATACACACTTTGAAGAGGTGTTTCATTTTTCACATTTCGTTGATTATGTGAAAGTTTATTATTAAATTTGTACCCAGTCTAGTTTTGTGAATGGTTGTACAGAGGAATCATACAATCACAGAATCATAGCATCAACTGGGTTGGAAAACAACTCCAAGGTCATTAAGTCCAACCCTTGATCCAACACTGCTGTGGTTACCAGACTATGGCACTAAGTGCCACATCCAGTCTCATCTTAAAAACCTCCACGGACAGTGAATCCACCACCTCCCTGGGCCACCTGTTCCAATGTCTGATTACTCTCTCCATAAAAAATTTCTTCCTAATATCTAACCTAAAGCTCCTCTGGCAGAGCTTAAGACCATGCCCTCTTGTCCTACTGCTGGTTGCCTGGGAGAAGAGACCAACCCCCACCTGGCTACAACCTCCTTTCAGGAAGCTTAAGAAAATGATTTATTATTTAGCTTTGTGCTTTACACATCTTATGCTGCATGTAATCTTACAAAATATTCAAAGAGGTATTGAAAAGATGTAGTTGAGGTAGGTTTTAATAGGAAACACAAATGGTTTGTCTTTTCAGAATTTTCTGGAGATTTATGTGTAGAAAAAAACTCAAGCAGTTCTAAAACTCTGGAAAATAGATTCAAAAGTGTAATTCGAAACTTTTCATTCTGTTCCAAACCATTTTGTGTGAAGAATCTGTTTGTTTACAGGATTTCACCCTACCAAACCTACAAATAGTGAGAAATACTCCCATTTATCATTAACCTGATAAAATCTGATGAATCTATTTCAAATGTTGGTAGAGGATTCTTTCAAAACAATGTATGCAAGTAAAAAGTATATTCCTACTATAGACTAGTATATATTTATCAAGATGATTTAATATGGTAATACAGTCTCTATAATAACAACTTAGAGGTCAGTAAAAGTCAGTTCATCTTATAAAGTACTTAAAAGTACTAAAAATTTTTAAAAGTTATTTTGATTGGACCTGATATTTGCAGAGAGTACTTTGAGTCGTGTTTCTAATTTTTTTTTTTCTTGGTCACAACTATTGATCACAAAAATACCCCAAGCAAACAATATCCACTGTTGCTTGGGAGACCAGCCCCCACCTGGCTACAACCTCCTTTCAGATAGTTGTAGAGAGCGATGAGGTCTCCCCTGAGCCTCCTCTTCTCCAGGTTAAACAACCCCAGATCCCTCAGCCTCTCCTCACAGGACTTGTGCTCAAGTTCCTTCACCAGCCTGGTTGCTCTCCTCTGGACCTGCTCCAGCACCTCAATATCCTTCCTGAACTGAGGGGCCCAGAACTGGACACAGCACTCCAGGTGTGGCCTCACCAGTGCTGAGTACAGGGGCAGAATCACCTCCCTGTTCCTGCTGGCCACGCTGTTCTTGATCCAGGCCAGGATGCCATTGGCCTTCTTGGCCACCTGGGCACACTGCTGGCTCATGTTCAGCTTCCTGTCAATCCAAGCTCCCAGATCCCTTTCTGCCTGGCTGCTCTCCAGCCACTCTGTGCCCAGCCTGTAGCGCTGCAGGGGGTTGTTGTGGCCAAAGTGCAGGACCCGGCACTTGGCCTTGTTGAACCTCATCCCGTTGGAATCAGCCCAGCTCTCCAGTCTGTCCAGGTCCCTCTGCAGAGCCCTCCTGCCTTCCAGCTGATCGACACTCCCCCCCAGCTTGGTGTCATCTGCAAATTTACTAATGGTGCACTCTATCCCTTCATCTAAATCATCAATAAAGATATTAAACAGAACTGGGCCCAACACTGATCCCTGGGGGACACCACTAGTGACCGGCCGCCAACTGGATGCAGCCCCGTTCACCACCACTCTCTGGGCCCGGCCCTCCAGCCAGTTCCTAACCCAGCACAGAGTGCCCCTGTCCAAGCCGTGGGCTGCAGCTTTTCCAGGAGAATGCTGTGGGAGACGGTGTCGAAGGCTTTGCTGAAGTCCAGATAGACACATCCACAGCCTTCCCCTCATCCACCAGGCGCGTCACCCGATCGTAGAAGGAGATCAGGTTGGTCAGACAGGACCTGCCCTTCCTAAACCCGTGCTGGCTGGGTCTGATCCCTTGTCCATCCTGTAGATGTTTTGTGGTTGCACTTCGGATGATCTGCTCCATAACCTTGCCAGGCTCTGAGGTCAGGCTGGCAGGCCTGTAGTTTCCCAGGTCCTCCTTGAAGCCCTTTGTGTGGATCAGTGTGACATTCACCAACTTCTAGTAATCTGGGACCTTCCCAGTGAGCCAGAACTATTGGTAAACGATGGAGAGCAGCTTGGCAAGCTCTTCAGCCAGCTCCCTCATCACCCTTGGGTAGATCCTATCTGGTCCGATAGACTCGTGAGGATTCAAGTGGCTCAGTAGGTTGCTAACTGTTTCCTCCTGGATTACAGGGGGGTTATTCAGCTTCCTGTCTCTGTCTACCAGCTCCAGAGGCCAGTTGTCCTGAGGAGACTGGTTTCCTGTGGAAGCAAACTGAAAAAAATTTCATTGTAAAAGAAAGAACTCCCACAGATAACATTACCCACTTCTGGTTAAAAGCTGTTTTGTTTGACTCGTTTATCTAAGCTTTCTCTGTATTGAATACAGCATTTTATTGTACATTTCCAATAAAATTCATCTATTTACTTCAGAAAGCCTTTTAAGATAGAATTAGTTGCCATCTGAAGCTTCCCAGCTCTCTCCATCAACTATAGAGGTAATAGAAACAATTAAATAGCTATAAAAAAAACCCCCCAAGTTATATAAAATACACTTCTAGTTATATGAGCTACACTTCTCCTGTGTAGCTTCCTTGTTCATTAGGTGATTAGTTTGCCCAGAGTGATCCACAATGCACACATAATGCCATGGTGTGCAGATATTTGAAGATGTGGACCACATCATGTGACACCAATGTTTTAAACAACTGTTGTGATTGCTGCACATTGGTGGCATAAAAAGTAATCATATGGCCAAAAGAAAACCATGGTAGCATTGCTTTTACCAGTTTCTGTGCAGTTTCCAGAGTCAACTTGTGTATCTGTGAAGAACTATCAAACTAAACTTAAGGCAGCACAGTAAAAAAGCTATGTACTACTATTCTACCTTACCCCATAAAACAGGAGACAGACAGGCTCAGAAAGAATAAATCACATCAAATAATTCTTAAAAGTAGAATATTTTGGGGGTAGAGGGGGAGGAGTCACTTCTGCATGGCCTGACTACCCTTTTTTGTTTATAATATAAAAACAGATAACTGCTGAAACACAGCTCATGAGATCCCAACAGATGTGATTTAGACACATCACTTTTATTCATTTTAACGGAATTTGGTTTTTTACTGCTCAGCAATTTGCTTTTGATGTTTATTGAAATCAGGGATTTAATGAGCAATCAGGGAAGACAAAATGTACTAAAATTTAAAGAATATAAATAAAAAGAAGTAAATGTAATAATTTAGAGACAGTTTAATAAAGGTTTGGTTATTATTATGCAAATACTTAATTAGAAAAACAAATTCAGATTGGTTTGTAAACAAGCTAAAGATGATTAAAAAATTATTATAAGAACAGAACATCTGCAAAAATAGTCTAAAAAATACTGTTAGTATTCTGAAATCTATTGCAAAATAGTACTCTGAAATCAGAAATGGTAACAGAAGCTTTGAGATCAAACTGGACAGTAAACTACTATGGTAACATAATGCCTATTTGGAGATTGATTTAAAAAAAATATTCTCCAATATCCTTTTTGAAAACTGCTAATGAATTTTGGGTTTGGGAGTGTTTCTTTAACTATAATCAGGAGGGAATAATTTCAGGAAATAATTTAAAAAGTTTCACCTGGGTAGTTTTGCTGGACAAGGTTAAAGAACAGTGTGATGACTGTTTAAAACCATCAAAAGAGCTAGTTAACATCACACAAAGATATGTAACATAGGAAGCGATGAAGTTAAGAAGTGTAGGCCAAAGGTCATGAAAATCTTCTTGGTTCAAAGAGAAGTATTAAGCTATGGAATTTCCTCTTGAAAAAGCATTTATGTCTCATCATTTCAATCCACAAAACTAAGAGAGGTGCTGTGTAAGATTTTCTCATAGTCATGAAAAAACCTAGTTTCTTCAAAATAAACTTTTAAACATTAACCATCATGGTTTCTTTTTAAGTGTTTTCAGAAAAATGTATGTAGTATCCAAAGGCAGAGACTTGCATTTTATGTCTGTACAACACACAAACGTAGTGCCTTACTTTAAGGCAACAAAAAAACCCCCTATTTTTTAATCCAATTTTAATATTATTTGAATGGAAACTGTAGCAGTACTGGCACAAAAAAAGCAACTACCTTTGAGAATGTGACAGCTAGAAACGTGCTATAGTATAATCACAAATCTAATAAAATCCATATATACATAGCCATTTATCTTGCAGGGGGGTTGCTATTTTTTCTCATTTCCGTTTCTTTTTTTGAAATGAAAGGATATTGTTTCACTCAGTTGAGTGAAATCCTATAGGAATTTAATAAATAAGTATGGCTTCAGCTACTGATATTATAGAGTACTTGTAGAGTATAATAATATTCTCGGGTGAGTAGAAGACACCCTTTTTTCCCCTTCCTCAATGAATACTAGAAGTTAACTACTGTAATAAATCACCTTTTCTCAATGTAGAAAAGCCAATATGTATGAGGTCAAATGTATCACAACAAATGCCATAAAAAAAAAGGTAGCTTACTCGTGAGATATGGTGTATATTATTTCAGCTTCAGTCTGACTTCTCTCGCTCTTCTGTGTAAAAAAACAAGCATTGATTAAGATCTCAAGAGATTTTTTATAGAAACTTTCTTTTTGCTCACTTTCTGCTTGATACTCCCCAATGCTTACTATCAGTGCATTGGAATTATTTTAAACTAACAATATGGCACATGTTGGGACATAAAGACAAAAGGCAGACAATTTTTCTGTTTGACATAGGAGAAGACACACAATAACAGTAGCCAGTGTTCACTGGGCATAAAATCAAACCTGGTGGCCTCAGCTGCAGTGAGGGATATCACTTAGACAGAAAGGACAAGACATTTCAGACTCAAGAGTCTTCTTATTTCTGATGTTTTGCTTCTATGGCTTCAGAATATTCTCATATGAAATGAGTGGCTCTTGTTGGCAGTTATGAGGACTGAAATATGAGAGAATTCCCATCACCTAACTGAAGACACTGAGATGTAGGCCAAGCTTGTTAGATTAGGTAAGACCTAAAGTCCCTGTATCTCTGGGGGTACTTGTGGAATCTCTAACAGATTACTGAAGGAACATACACACCTAGGAGTTTAGTCCAACTTCTTCAACTAAGTTTAGACAAATGTCATTGAACCTGAGCTATTTTATTCAAACTAAAGATGAAAATTTTTGTTTTATAAAGTTGGGAACAGGTGATCGAAGGATATATTTAAATATCAAATATTCTGCTATCAGTATAGAGGATCACAGAATCATGAAATCATTACAGTTGGAAAAGACCTGCAAAATCGAGTCTAACCTTTGACCAATCACCATTTTATCAGTTAAACCGCAGCAATAAGTGCAACATCCAGTTGTTGCTTGAACACTTCCAGGGGTGGTGATTCCACCACCTCCCTGAACAGTCTGTTCCTATTCCTTCCCACCCTTTCAGTGAAAAAAATTCTTCCGATGCCCAATCTGAACTTAACCTGGTGCAGCTTGGGGCCACATCCCCTTGTCCTGTCACCAGTTGCCTGGTAGAAGAGGCCAATCCCCACCTGGGTACAAGCTTCTTTCAGGTAGTTGTAGAGAGCGGTAAGGTCACCCCTGAGCCTCCTTTTCCCCAGGCTAAACAAACCCAGCTCACTCAGCTGTTTCTCATATGACTTGCATATATTTCTATGTGATTAAATAATCAAGTAGAAAAACATTTCTATTTTAATGTTGTATTTAATTTCAGTCAAGTTGGAATAGCTATTTTCTTATAGGAGAGCTTTCAAAAGGCTTAATAATTTTGTATGGGTTTTTCAAAAGGAGCCCTAGCCTTTGTCCAACAAAACAGTTTGATCTCTACAGACTGTTTATGCAGATTGTAGCCTCTTTTTATATTTTCAGTTCACATACAGAAGGAACGTGAATATTTCAAGATCTTGTTAAAACACACTCATTTTCCTTATGATACGTTACCTTGGGATGGGGGAAAAATAGATTGAAGAGACAAAAATAAAACTTATTTCTAGCTATTAAATTAAAGTAAATGAACATGGTCTGCAAAGTTTTAGATATTTAAACATGGTAATTTTCTAATAATTCTTTTTGCAGCAAATAAGCATGTAAGTATACTGTATAAAACAACAAGTTACATAGTTTGTAAGGGTCAGCCTTACATTATTTTAAAAAAACCCAACAAACACGAAAGCACACTCAAACAAAAATAATCCACTATACACACTCAAAAATACTGCCTCTCCCCACAAAGAAAGCCCTCTGTTTCATTTCACAGTGATAGATGTGCAATGTCCTCTATCAGCTAGTTTAATTTGATGCAAACAAATTGATAGTCATCATAGAGCCATCAGCATTCAAATATGCAATTGATAGTTAGGAATTTAATGTATGTCTTGGAAAACTAAATCTAAAATAGAAATTCAAATCTTACAAAAGCATGTCATCTCTAAAACAAAGAATAGCTTGTATGTAAAATCTCCTTAAGAACTGAAGAAATCTTGTTTTAGAATGGTTTTAAATTTAAAAAAAATATGATCTTAGAGTACAATATATTATCAAAGTCGTTCTTCCCACAATTACCCCAGGTTCTAAATATTTTTTTTATTTAACAAGATTTATGCATATGTGCATGTCCTGTATCCTTGTTGAAGAATTTACCCCTAAGAAGTTTTATCCTCCCGCCTATATTCCTAGTTGATAATAATTCAATCATGTTAGCTATATCTAAATCACATTCTGAATAAATGCCAGAGTTTGAAGAGTGGTTTCTGCAGCAGAGAGTACAAAACATGCCTGAGGTTTATTTCTGAGAAATAAGATATAAAAGCATGCGATTAGGAAGTGCATGTGTGCAACATGGACTATCTAGCGAAAGTAATTACTCCCGAATGTTTCAAGATCTTTCAGAATTTGTACTTTTACTTTTCACGGGAATTTGTACACAAAAAAATCCTTTTTTAGAGTGTATGAATAAACACAGAAAACTAGTTTTGATCTGACAGACACAGGACAATTAATTTGTCACTAAACAGATTTTTTTTCCAGTGCTTACTGGTTGAGTAATAGCAAAAACAGAACTTCATTAGGGCGCTGTAGCATGGGAATGAGGGCAAGAGAAACCATAAATAAGTAGTACCTTTGAGGAGGCAGCATGTTGCTGGGTATTGATCTCATTTGCGCAGTCTGCCATTAAATATCCCACAGAAAGTGAACCTGAATGGAGGTTTAATGGAGTCCAAATGGCTTATATTCATGCAAACTAGAAACATTAATGACTCACTTGTGAAGAGAATCCCATATGAAGTCATGGCCCTAGTTTACCTCCAGAGAGAGAGAAGGTTATATGATGTCTCAAACAAAAAAGTCAGCAATGTGAGTACAATTTACTGCTCTATATGTCATCAATATATTGAGCATTCATGACTTCTGCATGCCGTTCTGGAGCTAGAACATCAATAAACACAGGGTAGAAAGAAATCTGCACAAAATTCAGGTTGTGCTGATTGGAAAAGCAAACATTTTGAGGATGGCCACAGTATTTTTCAAATTTTGATTGTTTAACAAGTTTTCATATGAACCATATCTTTGAGGAGCTCAGAATTACCAATTATTTCAATATATTTCAGTTTTGAGTTAAACTTCATTTGATGTTGATACATTTCAGTTATCATAAATAATATTTTCCTTTTATGCCTGTAATGGATACCCACAGTAATAGTCTAGTACTTGACTATTGTCCAGTTGAATAATTTTTTTAACAGTTCACTTGAACGTTGCACTGATATCATCTCTAGAAAGCTGTAAAAACTGAATACTTCTATACCATTGACTGTTGTGTGATTGCGGGATAGGAAACATTTTGTATTTTTATATTAGGAAACAGCAAAATGGCATATGACTTAGACCACTTAAATATCTTACAAAATGCTAGAGGAAAACAGTGGGCATTTAGATCCTTCATATTAAAACTAGATGATACACCTAAAATATCAGAAATAATATGACCTACAGGACTAGGGAAGTGATATTCCCCCTGTATTCGGCACTGGTGACACTGCACCTTGAATACTGTGCTCAGTGTTGGGCCCGTCACTACTACAAAGACATTGAGGTGCTGGAGGGCGTCCACAGAAGGGCAACAAAGGTCTAGAGGACAAGACTTATGAGGAGTGGCTGAGGAAGCTGGAGTTGTTTAGATTGGAGGAAAGGACACTCAGGGGTGACCTTATCACTCTCTACAACTGCCTGAAAGGAGGTTGTAGCCAGGTGAGTGTTGATCTGCTCTCCCAGGTAACAAGCAATAGGACAAGAGGAAATGGCCTCAAGTTGTGCCAGGGAGGTTTAGATTGGATATTGGGAAAATTTCTTTACCAACAGGGTGATTAGCATTGGAACAGGCTGCCCAGGGAATTGGTTGAGTCACCATCCATGGAGGTATATAAGAGGTGTGTGGATGTGACCCTTAGGGACATGGTTTAGTGATGAACTTGGCAGTACTGGTTAATGTTTGGACTGATTGACTTTAAGAGTCCTTTTCAAGGCAAATGATTATATGATTCTGTATTTGAAATCTAACATTTTTCAAAGGATTCCTTATTTTCCTATGATTTGCAAATCTGAGTGGCTTAGCACATGTTGTTTGAGCTTAGTTACAGATAAGGAAAATGTCAAGCAGTATGACATATTCATTCTTCTTACTGTGCTTGGTACTTTAAAATGTTATTCAGAAGGTTGGAATTCTGTTCATTGGTAGGATTCAGATCACTGGCAAGAGTCAATATTGCTATGTTTATATTTAACATTAAAGTTTTTAGACTTTGAAGTTCCTTCTCATTGAAAACCTTCACGTGGTATTTGTTTTATTTGCCTACAAAATCAGACTGAAAAAAGACAGAAAGAAGAGCTTTCTGGTGTTTTTCTCTCAAGTGATATTTATTATTGTTTTGTACTCAAAACCTAATAATGTAATATACAAAAGCAACGAAAAGAGTTATATTATTTTACCTTTAAAAAAAATGTAAGTCAGTATGTTTTGGTAAACAATCTGATTCACTAAATGTTCTCAGTTTTTTCTTTCATATATTGAAATAATTTTTTTTTGAGAAGTATCTTCAGCATAGTATGAGTAATTGTAGCAAGATGATTTGAAAACTTTAACTTACATCTTTATTTTTGGAGATTTGTGTATGTGTGTGAGAGAGAGAGAGAGACAGGGAGAGAAAAAATGAATTTCTATTTTTCAGATAAAAATGTTACAAAATGTAATGTTACATAAATTACAAAATTTTGTAGATTATGCTGATGATCTTTCTGATATCATTTATTCAAATGCATACCAGACTAGAGTTGGAAATTTATTTTCATTTTCTAATTATTTAAGACCACTTGTCTACTCAAATGCGAATCATTACAATTTTTTTGTACCTCTCAGTGTGGTGCAGTTTATAAGCACTGAATTAATATCATCAAAATAAGAAAATTAGAAGAAAGTAACCCGTGGTTTCAATTTGTTTGCTGAATGATCTTCAGTATTCTCTTATTATTTTGAGAACATCTTGTGAAAAAAACTGTTCAGCTGGGATAACTTGTAGCAAAGTTTCCATTCAATCCCTTTCAAGTTTCATCTTCTATAGTTTCTTTTCTTTGCATATTTTGTTCTTCTGAATGAGATCTGAATGGGTTACCTTTCAAATAATCAATAGTTTCATTAATCATCCACTGGTATTCCCTGATGCTTTAAGATTTAAATAGTTTTCAGGAACAAAAACCATTAAATCTTCATGTTAAACTGTTTTAGCACATTTTTTACTCAGAAGTGTGGGAAATTTTGGCATCCTACATAGAGTTCCTCAGGGTGCTATTAAAGGTTAGTCTGGTAAATCAATCCCTGAAAGTTTACACTTTGCCAATTCAAATGTCATTATTTAATTCATTATACACATAATTTGCAAAAACTTGAAGTGGCAATACTCTAATAGAATTTCAGCTCCCTTTGAGTATCTAAGGAGTATCTCAGCTGTATCTACTCTTTTTAAGTACACTAGAAAAAAAAAAATCAAAGTGTGCATTGCAATGCAGCTGTCTATATGGTTAATTTGATAGGATGGCCTTTGGCATGGTTTTGTTCTGGACTAGCAACCAATCTTCTGAACAATTCATTTGCTTTGGGATTTAGCACAAGCCAGAAACTGTTCCAAAGTCAATATGGATATAAGATTATAAGAATAAGAGAACTCAACACTAAAGATATGACAATCCTGTGTTGGTTCCTCCCAAGTTCCACAGAATGGTCCTTAGCTCATTTAGTTTACTAGTACAGCTGAGTTCTGGTGCGATCTAGGAACTAAGATTCCTGTCTCAGTCAGCACTGAGGGACAAAGTACCATTAATCCTACTACACAGTCCATCTCCAAGACCCATCTTAACACAGAAAAAAAGCACCCTCTGAAAATATCTCTTTCTCTTCATTAGGAGGAACTGAGATTACTTGACAACTAGATTAGAAAATATGCGAAGCTTGCAGTGGCTGGAGTTTGCTAAAAACATCCCTACTGGTCCAACAAAACTTGAATTGGGAGTTTAGGAAGATCAATCACGGAAAGATCTCTCTGTGTGCCTACATAAAGGAGAACTTTAAAGACCTTTTTAGGTTCAATTACTATATTGCTTCTGATTGAAGCCTTGGTTACCAAGTCTTGGGCAGCAGTGAGTGAGGGGAGGTCTAGGGGGACCCCATGAGGATCGAGTCCAACTTCTGAATCTACACAGGACCATCCCTAAGAGTCACATCATGTCCCAGAGAGTATTGTCCAAATGCTTCTTGAATTCTTTCAGGCTTGGGGTCATGACCACTTCCTTGGGGAGCCTGTTCCTGTGCTCAGTCACTCTCTGAGGGAAGAACCTCTTTCTAATATCCAACCTAAACCTCCTCTGAAACAAATCCGTACTGTTTCTTCAGGCCCTGTCACTGTTCACCATGGAAAAGAGAGCAGTGTCTGCTCCTCTCTTCCTCTCACAAGGATGTTGTAGACTGCAATGAGACCCCTCTATCTCCTCCGGGCTGAACAGTCCAAGTGGCCTCAGCCACTCCTCATACAGTTTCCCCTCAAGGCCCTTTACCATCTTCATTGCCCTCCTTTGGATTCTCTCCAATAGCTTAGTATCTTTCTTATATTGTGACATCCAAAACCGCACACAATATTTGAGGCAAGGCCTCACCAGTGCAGAGCAATCAGGACAATCACCTCCCTTGACTGGCTGGTGATACTTTGCCTGATGCCCTCCAGGACACGGTTGGCCCTCCTGGCTGCCAGGGCGCTGCTGACTCATATTCGACTTGCCATCAGCCAGGATTCTGAGGTTCCTTTTCATGGCACTGCTTTGCAGCATCTTATTCTCCAGTCTGTGCAAACATCTGGGATTGCTCCATCCCAGGTGCAGAATCCAACACTTTTCCTTGTTGAACTTCATGTGGTTGGTGATTGCCCACTCCTCTAACTTGTCAAGGTCTCTCTGCCAGGCCTCCCTGCCTTCAAGGGAGTCAACAGCTTCTCTGAGTTTTACATCATCTACAAACTTGTTTAGTATCCCTTCCAGTCCTGCACCCAAGTAATTTATGAAGATGTTGAATAGAACAATTCCACAAGTACTAAAATGGAGCCCTGTGGAATCCCACTAGTGACAGGTCTCCAGTCTGATGTTAACCCATACACTATCACCCTCTGTGTTCGTGAGCCAATTGCTCACCCACCACATGATATGTTTATCCAGCTGTGTGCTGGACATTTTGTCCAGAAGATTCCTCTGAGAGACAGTATTGAAAGCATTACTGAATTCCAAAAATATTACATCAACTGGCTTCCTGTGATCAGCTAGGTGGGTTACCTTGCCATAGAAGGATATAAGGTTTGATAATCAGGACTTTCATCTCATGAAGCTGTGCTGGCTATGACCAATGACAGTGTTGTATTTCAGACGTTTTTTAATATTTCCCAGAATAATCTTCTCCATAACTTCACCAGGAACTGAAGTGAGATCGGCAGGCCTGTAGTTTCCAGGGTCTTCCTTCTTGTCTTTTTTGAAAATCAGGACAGCTTCCAGTCAGCTGAGGCCTCTCCAGATTCCCAAGACCACTCAAAAATCATCGAGAGAGGTTTTGAGATGAGATCAGCCAGATCTTTCAGGATTCTTAGTGGAATACCATCAGGCCCCATAGATTTGTAGGGTTCCAGCCGGAGCAACAGATCCCTCACAATTTCAGGGTGGAGTAGTTTTTAATCAATCTTGCAGTCATGGTCCTCCAGCTCGTGGCACTGAGACCTTCTTGGTCCATCATCTGTGTTGAAGACAGAGGCAAAGAGAGCTTTAAACACCATATAGGGATATAACTGAGATAGGGTGTAATGGAGATAACCTGTAAAGGATTTCAGCAATCAAAATGCTTGTGTTTGCAGTGATAGGAACCCAATAAAGGACACAAAGAGACCTTTCAAACGTCAGGGGAGATGATTTATTCAGCAGTATTCTTCAAAGTCATGTATTGATAGAACCACATATACTTAAGATGAGGGGAAAAAAGGCAGCTGCAGCAAATATGGAGTAAAATGGTAGCATCATGTTCAGAGTTTCAGCTGCATGTATAAATAGAAAAGTCTAGATCTTATAGACATTCTTTGGAAGCCTAGACATAGCTTTGGCCTCAAACATCAATTCCACAGAGCCTCACTATAATTGCTATCAATACTGGCAAAGTAGGAATATGAACAGTAGTTTATACGGAGTAAGAAGTAGCCATACAGCTGAAAGTCAAAGCAACTTGGTTCAGGGATCATTTAGAAGCTTGTCTTCCAAGAATTAGCTCTTCCTGGTATTTTTTCACAATGTCATATTGCTTGTTTTTTCCTGATTTTTTCAGGTTTTCTTTCATGCTTTTTCCTATACTTTTTTCAGCCTGTTCACCTTCTGTATCCTTTTCTTCATAGGGCTCCCATACAGTCATACTGAAATAATCTGTAACTCTTGTATCAACACAATCACTATTCACATCTGTCTATTTGCTTAACTGACCCTTTTTTTTTCCAATCCTTTCTCGTTCTTATTTAATTTACTCATTCTGGTTCTTCCTCTCAGTGTACACATTTTATCCTTCTGTGCCGTAGGAGAAATAGATACTGTAACTATCTATGTAAACATGCATGAAAGAATAAATATTTTACTGTAACTCTACGTGTAAAACCATCTTGATGATTTTAAAAAAATGCTGCAGAATTATTCTAACAAACAACTTTATTCTAAATGAATGGGAGACCTGCATCTCTCTGCACCCTTTCCTGTCCATTTAAAAGACATCTCCATGTTTCTCTGATATGTGCTGGGAAGAACTGAGGTGAATCACCACCTTTTTATGAAAGTGTTGTGCATGAACCTTCATTTTTAGGTACATAAAAGACTTACAACACTTACTTCTCCAGCAAAATAAATAAAATATATTTTTTTAAAGTTTTAGTTTGTATAAATTAAGAAGTTTTATCATCTGAGAGTAAAAATGGCTCTAATATAAAAATAAATATTAGAGTCTTGATGAAAGAAATTGTTTTTTAGAAGAAGGAGACAGGAATTTCACAAACAATGAATGAGAAATGTTTCTAAACATAGGAAGAGACATGGAAAAAATAGCAATGTGAGAAGCTTGAAAGGCAGAAGATCAGAGAGACCCAAGAAAAGAGCAAGTGAATAAGGGGAAACGGGAGAAAAAAGATCAGAAGCAAGAAATGTGAACAGTAATTTGTGGTAAAAGAAAATCAAGTAAATCCTAGCAAATGAATGTAAGACAGGGAAGAAATCGTGGTACAGTGGTTTTTGCAGTGCAGTGACATAGTTACAAGCATATAGACAAAAAGGGTGTAGTCAACTTAGTAATATATAGGCAGCAAAAGATTTACTTAAGTTTCCTTACTTACCACTAAGAAAGAGACTTTTCCCATATTTTTATCTACTCAACATGTCTATGAGACCAACTGTGGGGTTTATTCCATCAGTATTTCAACTGCTGTCATATTTCTAGATACTTCATATTATCACTAGATACATCAGTACCTCAGTACAGATTCACAGTTTGAATCTATTTAATAAAGAAGTTATAGCTGTAGAATTTTTAAATGCTGCATTTAATATCTTCCACATGCAAAAATATTTATTTGCCTCTAGTACTAACATACAGTTCAAGTGCTTATGAACACTTCTAGTGTTAATGCAGAACATTTAGTGCAGCAAAAGGCTTGATGTATGTCACACAGAAATACTGACACATCCAGAAGGCCAAGCCATCACCCTCAGAGTTAAAAATGCAAGTCAAAGCTAGTGTGAAATGGCCTACTGAGGTATTCCAAAATGGATATGCAGTGAAATCCCCTAATGCATGTACATATAGATAACCTTATGCAAAACTGACAGAGCACAAGATGATTCTGGATATTTTTTAAATTATTATTTATTTATTTATTTTAGATTTGGGCTATAAATCTAACATAGTGAAATTTAATTTAATTTCATTTTCATTCTTTGGTGAAAACCTTGCAAAACATTTCTGTTTGCAAACTGGACTTGCATTATTTTGCTCTCCTGATACTTTTCTGCAATGATTTTATTGTTTATGGACAATCAGATTTAAGCTTAGGTCAGCTTTTTTTTTTTTTTTTGAATTACAGATGATTCATTCCCAAGCTGCAAAAGTTGAAGGGTCTGACAGATCTGAAATATATCTTCATCCCTCATGGTCTGTAACTGTTTCTCTTTCCCCCGGTTGTAATTCCCAGAAGTGTCAAATATTCTTTCAAAGGACAACAAAATGTCAGAAAAAGTGTTACAAGAAAAATGCAGCTCACTTATTTCAGGGTGAGACACTGCAAAGTGGCTGTAATCAGTGAAATCAGGAATAAACAGCTATTGAAGCAAGCAGTTATGATGAGTTCTTATGCTCTTGCCCAGAATTAAATCTGCCACTCCAGTGGGTACCATGGAGGAATATGTATTAAAAAAATACAAAAAGCTGGAAAAGTCCAGATCAATGTATCATGTAACTGCATTGTCAGTATGATACTCAATATTCAGTACAATATATCTGATTACCTGTGGTCTACATTCAACTGTATACAAGTACAAGGTATGTCACTCCATACAAATTTGATACTCTCACTGTTTATTATAGTAAAGTACCAACACCAAAATGCATAATTGAAAAAAAACCAACTGTAGGAAAATTAGTGGTAAAGAACTGAATCATGTTTTGAGCCTTCAGTTGTGAAATGCTATTTACTTCATTTTAGAGAAGATCTTTCTATCATTTTTGGTGTCCCAGAAGAAATTCTCTATGTAATATTAAGCTTCAAACCTGCATTTACGGTAATTTAGAAAGATTAACCAGCACTGCTATTTTGAAAGTGTAATTTTTGAAAATATGTTACTAGAGCAGGCACTCCTGTGAACAAACTTGTGTCCTGATGGAAAGATGAATCTGGTGCTCTCATGGAAAACCCTGTGGTCACATGAGGCTTGCCAACTTTCTGAGAAACAGATGACAAGGCACAGTGGCTCATTGGCAAACTCATCCTCATGGCTGGAAAGTGCTTATGAGACCTTTCTCTTCTTCTGTGGAGCAATCTCAGGACTTGAATAGTTCTTTTCACCTAGACCAGTGTTTGTGTAAGGGGTCACAAACCTGTCTGTTCACCTCAAGATGTGACTACTGCATGTAGGGTTAGATTGAGATGAGAAGGGGTCAGCTGGTAGGTCGAGATTGCAGTGCTGCTGCCTCTAGAACTGTAACTTCATTACTCAGTCTCTGAACTGGTTTATGTCAAAAGGGAAGCTGGGAACCTCCACTGGAATCTGAGCAACTTCATACAGAAAAATCTGCAAGATAAAATAGCAGGTTCCCTGTCTGAAGGTTTGTGCTTATCACTGGTTAACAAGACTAACAAAAAACCCACTTCTGTTTGCTACTGGAAACATGAGTAAGAGCTACCGCCTCATTGAGCTTCCCCTGCCTGCAGAGAAATGAGAATTTATTTCTTCTAAATTCAGATCTGGCTACTGTCAGTCATGCCTTCATCATTCTGACACCGCTTTTCTACAGTGCATTTCATCTGGGGCAGCACTGCTTTATTTAATCAGAAGATTCAGTGAACTGCAGTGAAGGCACTTAACAGTCACTTAACATGCTGAATCTTTTCACTATTAACTTCAAGCTCATCTCCTTATAATCCATGTCCTAAGAATATTCAAGAGGTCTAAAAGCTCAGATATTAATACTAGGAGTTTGAAATATTGATTGTATATAGTATTTTAACATCAGAATTGCAGATATGCTGGCTTGAGTTTCAAAGACATTAAGTAAAAAGTTCTTAGTCACAGGCCATATATGATTAAATTTTGTCACTACATAATTTTGAAGCACTAATCAGCACTTTACTGCATATGTGTCAAATCTCACGTGCAGATTTACAGTGTTTATTGTGCTTTATGCTTATGTGAAACTGCCTTCTTTCTTACTGATGGATGGATGTGGAGTAAACAATGTCACCTTCACATTTCCTTGAGGATGTGCTGTATAAACAGCTTAGCTTTTTCTATAAATTTATATGGCTTTATTCCTAAACAGAATTTCATCAACTTTTCATTACTGAGCATTGTATTTTAAAAAATAGATAATTCAGTTCATTATTTATATCATAAGATTTTTGGAGTATCTTTATAAGTATTTGCTTTCCTCATAATGCTTTAATGTCCAAATTTAGGTTTCATAATTTCTACAGGAAAAAAAACCATAGCATTGGGGTTTATTAAATGCATAAATAGAAAATTTAACACATTAGCCCCTGTTAAAAGTCAATTTAGGAAAGGGTAGCAGAGTCACCTTATCAAGTGGCATTTCTTTCCTACTGTAAACACAATTTTCCAGCCACCTTTTAAAGCTCTTAAAAATTCTAGTTAAGGGATGATACTTTTAGTATGATAATATTCTGATATGGATAGCCAACTCTTCCAGGAATAAACTATGCCCAGAAAAAATGAACACCTTTCGTACTAACATAAACACACCTCCATTAAAATTTAGTTCTTGTTTCTAGAAGCTCATTCATGCTGTTGCATCTATTAGCATGCTTACTTCTTTAATGCAAAATGCTGATGTTCCTATGGAACTTGAAATTCCATATAGTAATAATTTTTTATGGTTTGAACTTCATTCACTGTAAATTGGAACATCCCAAAACAGAACAATTTTTCATATTGCTATTTATTTATAGCTTATTCATAATTCCTATTTATAGAATAAGTGACTTGTTTTCACTATGACATAAACTCATATTTTTCAGAGACCAACACCAATTTTAACCATGTTTAAATAAGGTGCATAAAGTAACTGTTTCTGAGTAAAAGTCATAGATCAAGAGGCGACTCCGTTGTCATTTCTTGAATTGAGACACTGTCCAAATATTTGACATCCAGGAGAAAAATTGAGCCCTCTGTGCCATTAATGCTTTCCCGTGGCTTGTCATTCAACAAGACCAGCAGAGCAATGCCTGGGGCTATGATGAGATTGTTGAAGATCACTTAAAAGTATATATAGTGCTGCCATCATCACAGAATGGTGCGTTGCTTCTGAAGGGATTAACCAGCCAAGGCAATTTTTTCAGATTGGTTTTATCTCCATCTTTTCCCCATTAAAAAAAAAAAAAAAAAAAAAAAAAAAGTAGAAATCCTAGTTTGAGTTCTATCCTAAAGTTTTAGCAAGTATGGACATAAATATTAATGTTGGCTGATAATTCCGATACTGGACCTTGTTAGTCAGTGGAACTAACCTTTCATGTTCATTTTTCTGCTGGCCTTGAATATGACTTGTATTGTATGGCTGCTAGAGGACAGAACTAATTCCAAAACTTCCTCTTTGGTGAATAGAAGGGCTCTGTGTTTGCTCTTTAATAGTCATCGTATGTAGTGTTTCACAAGGTACAACTAGTCTCCTCGGGTACAAAACAGATGGTAAAAACTTAATAAAAGTGATACTATCGGGAATACAAGAATGACGTACCAAAACTAACTTTATGCTTTGTTATAGGCCCCAGATGAGCAGTGATGTGAATGTGAACTCTCAGACTGCAGCCAGATTGGCCTCTAATCCCTGCAAAGTGATAATGTCATTAAACTGGCTTTTTTTTCCCTTTTCCACATCTGCTGACTTGAAAGTCTCCATTATGTCCTTTCACATATTCCCCGGAGTAACACAATTTGTAGTGTCACTCAGTGCTGTTAACTTCTGTGTTTCAGGGCTCTTGGGCAAGGCCATGAAGAAACTCGTCTCTTCTGAGGGAATTGTCACACAGAAAATACACCATGTCAATCATCCAGGTTTGTCCAGGCCAGTCATTACTTTTCACCTTTTAATATTCTCACTGTGCAACCATGAATGCAACCATGAATCCCTAGTGTTTAGGGTCCAGAGCACTTCAGTCATTTAGGAGCATCATTACTTCTAGAGGAACGGGTTTGGATATGAAAACTCAGTCTTTTAAAGACCAGATTTTGAATGTGCACATGAATAATCTCCACCTTTTTGCCTCCATGCATTTGTCTTCTTGACTCTCTGGGAGGCTTTGAACCAGAACTGGTGGGCTAACACAGGCAGAGATGCTAAAGGTGACTTTTGGCAGGCAGGATCCCAGGCATTCTGGCAGGCAGACTCAGGCAGCACCTGGGAACACATTTCCAGATTCACTGTCTGCATGGGCAGCAAACAGCTTTTGGATCAACAAAGATTACATTCCAGAATGAAGTAGAGGTATCAGTGGAGACCATGCTGACACCACTGGGAGCAGGCCACCATTATAAGTAATTAACAGAATTGCATTACTTCAGTTAGTGCTGTAGAATGTTAAAGACACTAGGTTGGAGCCTAGTCGGAAACTAAAGACAGAATAGAAAATTAAAATTCAGATTGTCAAACTAAAGGAAAATAAAAAGAGATCCGTCTTAGTTCTGAGAATTCTGGGTCTTTGTGCTGTATCAACATACTGGATCCATGGTTGCTAGCATTTTATAAAATATAGTATATTCAGCTGTTAAAAAACTATGTCCAATCACCTAAGCCATTTGTATCTCTTGGGTCTATCTTTCAGTTGATATTTATTAAATAAAAATGTACTTTCTGGTTTTATATTCCTTTTTTTCTGCTGTCACTTGGCAACTCATTGTTTTAAAATTGCTTCTTTGGTAGATTTTGCTGCCAAATGTATTTCAGCTGAACTGCTCATAGTTCTTAGCAGCACTCTACTGCACACAAACCAGGAAGACATGCTTATTAAGTGTCCATCTCGATAGGAAACACTACCCAAACTACACCTTTCAGTTCACAGGCAATTTTGTGTGGCAATATTTTTAGTGAGCTGGTGTAATTAGAATGGGTGTATTTTGAATCCAGTCCTCCAAAGAATAACTCAGAAATGTCATGTCAGTAAACCTACAGAAAGGAAATATATAATACTGCTATACCCTTAATATCATGGAGGCAAAAACTTATGACATGAATGGTAGAATAGGGTCCTAAAAAGCTTTTATGAACACTGTCTTTGGTGAATGCCATCTTTGGCAATGAGGTTGAGTGATGCTATTATTAAGACTGCACTAGTTTTGTTCATTTTCTCTAAACTACAACATTAATGAAAAAAAAAAAGACACTTCTTTTTTGAATTATAAGATTTTCTCCTTATCTGATTTAGATGTATAGTCTAAAAATGAGTGGCATTTTCCTGAAATGCCTGAAAACTATGATCTGTGAAGTAAATAAGTATCATTTTGAGTTAAAAATAACCTTTTATATTGGTAATTACAATTCAATGAAAAGTCTTTCAAGTATTATATCCTGGATAGTAACACAGGAAGTTTCTGTGGTAAAAGCAAACTAGCTTGTTTTCAAGTCTACTGTTGAAAAATATATTCTATCTCCATGCCATAAGTATGTACTGCCACCTCTAAATTGTCCTTCTCGTGGGCATTTCTTCCAGATTCCATATCTGTGCATCTGTAAACTGCCTTTGATGAAGTATGTTTTAGAAATTTTACATTACAAACATCAATTTTTAAGATCGTGTAAACTTATCCACAGGTAAGTCTGGCTGCAAGTGACAATCTGGAAGGTAAGATTTTGCTTTTAATGCTTATGATTTTTCATAAGATTTTTTTTCAATTATGTAATTCCTAAGTAAGCACTGAATGTAAATATTTTTTGAAACAAATAAATATTCTGAAATGGTAAAAATAATTTTACTAGAAGTGATAAATGAACACGGTTCAAAGAACATACATAAATAGTAATGTGGTTCTTGGACATCCTTTCTTTGTGTTTAAGAGAGCATGGTTTATCATATGACAGAACTCAGTAATCTCAATTATTATTGATCTAATGTCTAATATCTATCAATTTAATTTCCTATCGAGTAGGAAATTAAAATCAAAGCTAAACTGAATACAATTTGTTCTATTCACAGTTTTGCTTGCACTAGTTTCATAGGTAAGAAGAAAAATTAACTCTAAAAGCAGTGCAAAGATTTTAAACATATGGGAATTAAAATAAAACATGACTCCATGCTTTTTTTTTTTTTTCCTGGTTAATAATGGATTATTTCTACTCTTTCTTATCTCACTATAGAGCAAAATCCCTGTATCGATGCAGCTACAAACTTTAGCATATTTCTTACTTCAAACTTGTGAGTCAGGTCTACCTGTAGTTAATTTAAGCTTAGTTCACTGTACACTATATGATAAGAATAATAATGAAAAGTTGTCAGCCCTAGGAATATCATGGAACAAGATTAATGTCGCATTTTAAAATTGTGAAAAGTGTTTATTTCACTGGGAAGTTAAGCAAAAGCATGTTGTATGCCATTGCTTTATATGTGAGATTAGAACAAAACAAATTGAAATTGTTTAAATCAATAACAGCTGTATCAGACATAGATCTGCAATGATGTTTCTAAGCAGTCACTTTAGTTCCTGGGTTCATAGTTCTGGGTAATTAAGAGATGGAAAACGATAGATGGACATAAATTATGCACAGCTTCTAAGCTTTCTGCTTTCCTTTTAAAGATTTTGAAAATTTACTCAGCTCTGACTCCTGGCTGCCTACAGCCTATTATTTCCTAATCCAAAGCGTGACTATGCAGCAGGAGAGCAGAACATGTTTAAAGCAGTTTCGTTTGATGAACAAACAGTTTCTTCTTCTCCTGTCCTTGTTGGCTGGGATTAAGGCTTCTGTTGGAACAAAAGCAGCAGCACATGACTCCACTGCAGAGCAGGGTCTCCTTCAAAAGCAGGGAGAGCTACACTTCTGTATGCCCTAGGTATCATTTGGCAAAAAAGTAGGCTGTCGTACATAAAGCTGGACTGGTGGTTACATAAGAGCCTTGAAGTTTCAAACTTCTGGATGCCTAGACTCCATTAAGTAACCTCATGTGAGCTTTCTCGGTGCAGTAGCCTGTTTTCTGTGTGTGTGTGCATATGCACACATTGTAGGGAGAGACAACATAGAGTCCACATACGTGTACAATCTATATAGTATATATGGATCATATTTATCCATATGTATGGTATATACATATACACCTCTATGTAATTTATATGTGTGCATGCATGTATCTTGATATATGTATATATTTGGATGTATGGGTATATTGATAAGCATATAGATAATTTATTTTCAATAGCCAAGCCAAATATACTTTTCTATTTTTCTTTATGATTTGGGTACTATAGTGTTTTGCATCCTTTGTTTTCTTTTCCTACAGCCTCCACATTTGTGTAGTCTTCTGTCATCTATTTTATCATAACTGCTCTTCTCTTGACTCAGCTGTGTAGTAGTTGGCACTTACACTTCTGGAACGGTTTCCAACCTGGATTCAAATGGTACTGTTGGCCTCAGTGTAACAGAAACTGCAACCAAGATAAAGTGTACAGATATGGTTAAATGATAGTACCCAGAAAAGCACTTCAATTATTATACTTCTTTGCTATCATCACAAGTTGCTCACTAAGCAGTATCTCTTCCTTGGCTATAAACAGATCTTTTGGAGAACTGGCCAGGTAAAAGCAAATGTCCATCCGAGTGATTTAAGTAATTTTATAGTTCATATAAATAGTGAAAACACTTTGTAAAATGGAATAATAATGTGTGAAGAGAAACAAGAAATTAATTTTCTTTTTGGAACACTCTGGATCCTCTGAGCCAGAACTCCTTTTCATCACGTCTGCTGTACAGTCTGTTGCTGAGAACTTCTCTATGAGTTTTACAAAGTCTGATTTTTTTTTTATTAAGTCTCTAAGTATTTCCCTTTTATTTAACCAAATTGACTTGAGATTCTGTGTAAAACTACTGAGATATCACACCATAGGCAGAAGTGTTTTTACAGCCTCTACAATCTCCAGTGTCTATTCCCATCTGGGAAGACACTATTACTCCACTATTTTCCACTTCACTGTTTGGAAATAGTGGAATCCACTTTCTAAAAGGTTACTGGTTTTTTTGCAAACTAGAGCCTTAATTAATCATGCAAAATCTATTAATAAACCAGGATTTTTTTTCTTGTTAAAGATTTATTAATCACTTATGCCTTGTCTTCCCATCTGACTACAAAAGTCCATTTTCATTATTTCATAGAATGAGGTCTTATAAATTAAGCTGGTGAACTTCTTTGTCTGTGTCTCAGATGGTTTCTTTGATTTTTAGTAGTGGTGGGGAAAAAAAAGCCTAAAAAGTGATATTCATCTTCTTTAAGTTTTCTCTGTAGGTAAGTAGTTAGCTTCAATTGTTTCAGGGAGCCTGCCATGGGAAAATACTAAATCAGTAAAGTGTTACACACTCCATGGGTTACAGCTACAAACTAAATAGTTTCATATCTTCCACTTATCTTTCATGGACTCCCTGTCTCAGAGTATCTGTCTTTGGAGCACAGCCAGCAAAAAAAAATTGAGCTCAGAAAATCACAGACAGATCTAGCTGGAGTTGGGAAGAAAAAAATTACTTCTCTTCTTGGCTTTTGGAACCTAAATATTTGAGAAGTCAAATGAATTCATAGACAGAAGTCTTCCTTCACTGTAATAAAATAAGAGAGGATTTGCTGAACTACTAAGACAATATACTAGTGTTTTCTCACAAGTCATACTCACAAGTATGAAGAGACATACCAAGAAATGTCTGCACTCTTTGTAACACGGAACTATCCATGATCTGTCCTATGAACAAAGTTAGAGCACCAGCAGATATGATGCATACTTTCCTTCCATGATATTTCAGGATGCAAAAGGGATTTGAAAGCATGATTCATGATTCCTTTGGCCAACTGTAACTCTCCACAAGTATCTACCCAAATGTCATGAATTGTTATTAGCAGAGAGAGAATTGTATTTCCAGGGGTCGATTTATATCACATATGATTAAATTAAACCACAACAGCCTCAATGAAAATGTTATACTCCTCTCTTCTAAATATATAGGGAGTACAAGGTAACCAATTTGAATAAAGATGTGCACATTGTAGCTATCTGAAGTTAAAGAACATCTGAAAATAAATCATATGATGTGAAGCCCAAAGAAAGAGGAGGTGTTTTAGACATAGCTTTACAAGTCTCAGAAGTATTCTAATACATCTCTTAGTTAATGGGTCTTAAGTTTACTGGTAGCTGTTGTTTTTTTTTCTTCTCTGACTTTTCTCATGTGTGTTAATGGAAGTTCATATTTGCTTTTCGAAACATTAGACCTCTAACATTTTCCCGGAAAATAATCGGGTAATAGGTATCTAGACAGTTCCCAAAACTGGACAACTGCCTTCCAATTTCAGGACACCTTCTCCAGAACAGATAGAAATTTCTTACCAAATTAATCCCTCAGCAGCTGGGGAACAGGTGGCAGCAGAGATGAATGTCTCATTTATCAGGTCTTCTGTCAGCTGATACTGACATGATGTCACTGAGATTTTTCTGAAATTATTTTGTAGGATTCTTTGGCTACACTAACAGAGCAGAATACTTTTTCCTGCTTTCACCTACTCCTTTGCTCCTCCTGTGTGGTTTCTCTTTCCTGTTAGCAGAGGCCCTGGTGGAACGAACCACAGCCTTTGATCAGATCCTGTCTTTCTGCCCTGTCTTTTTCTGGGAAAAAATCTAGCTAGCTGCCCACCCATGTCTTAACCATTGCACTATCTGGTCTACCCTCACACTGTTGTGAAATAACATGAACCTAATGAATGAAGCCTTTCCTTTTTCTTTGTTCATAGAGATCACAAAAGAAAGACCACAAAAAGTGCCAGGGAAAAAGGGTTGTTGTTTGATTCCAGTTTGGGAATGCCAGTACAGATCTATGCAGGAAGCTATATATAGTACAAACTTAACCAGAGATAAAGGCATTTTACAGAAAGTGTAAAAATAGAATCATAGAACCATAGAATCATAGAATCAGATGGATTGGAAAGGACCTCTAAGATCATCAAGTCCAACCTTTGATCCAACACCACCACAGTTACTAGACTATGGCACCAAATGCCACATCCAGTCTCATCTTAAAAACCTCCAGGGACAGTGAATCCACCACTTCCCTGAGCAGCCCATTCCAATGCCTGGTTAATCTCTCTGTAAAGAATTTCTTCCTAATATCCAACCTAAACCTCCCTTGGCACATCTTAAGACCATGCCCTCTTGTCTTCCTGCTGGTTGTCTGGGAGAAGAGACCAACCCCCACCTGGCTACAACCTCCTTTCAGATAGTTGTAGAGAGCGATGAGGTCTCCCCTGAGCCTCCTCTTCTCCAGGCTAAACAACCCCAGCTCCTTCAGCCTCTCCTCATAGGACTTGTGCTCAAGTCCCTTCACCAGCATAGTTGCTCTTCTCTGGACCTGCTCCAGCACCTCAATATCCTTCCTGAACTGAGGGGCCCAGAACTGGACGCAGCACTCCAGGTGTGGCCTCACCAGTGCTGAGTACAGGGGCAGAATCACCTCCCTGTTCCTGCTGGCCACACTGTTCCTGATCCAGGCCAGGATGCCATTGGCCTTCTTGGCCACCTGAGCACACTGCTGGCTCATGTTCAGCTTCCTGCCAATCCAAACTCCCAGATCCCTTTCTTTCTGGCTGCTCTCCAGCCACTCTGTGCCCAGCCTGTAGCGCTGCAGGGGGGTGTTGTGGCCAAAGTGCAGGACCCGGAACTGGGCCTTGTTAAACCTCATCCCGTTGGAACCAGCCCAACTCTCCAGTCTGTCCAGGTCCCTCTGCAGAGCCCTCCTGCCTTCCAGTTGAAGGAACTATCATAATATGAAACTATCCTGAAGAAAATTAATTGAAATTTGGTGGAAGTCAGCCAAGTTCATTGGTGAAGGGTTAAATTCTGTGCATGCATGGAGGATTTCTCCTTCTCTGACTCAGGTTTCCTAAAAACTAGGGACTTGGTGTGCCCTGTGTGTTTCAGGCTCCTTCCAACAAGAATGAAAAGAAACAGAGGTGTCCACAGAATAGTTCATTCTCTTTGGAGGTGTGTGAGGAAAGCTATCAGTGTACTGCAAGAAACAAAGTAATGCAGTAGCACAACCTAAAGTTCAAAAGCAGAATATCATGTGAATGACATCATCCACAGGCAAAAAAGTGCCAATTTTCTTCTGGAATAAATGCACACTCACATTCCTCCCTATATAAGGTATTAACTCTGAGTGAGTTGTAAACTACAACCCAGTCCTAAAGTTCTAGCAATTCAAAATGGAAACGAAGTTGAAACCCCTATTTCAAAATCAGTCTCTCAAATAATTCTAAGGACATCTGTCTCCATTAACTTATAAGATTTTTATTAGTTTAAAAAATCCTCCACATCTGCTCTTATTCTAATGTACTGTTCACTATCAAGTAATCTACTGTGTTTTCACACACATGCAAAAAGTGTTGCAATTTTTCAGCATTTGCATGACCTGTAAGGTCATTGTTTAATCTCTGATGGTTTTGCTGTTGATTACCATGTACAGCACAATCACAATACAGAGCAGCAGATCTGCAAGCACGTAAATGAAGTCATTTCTCACTTCAATGTTCTTCTTTCCTTCCAAGTGAACGGTTCAGAGGAAGAACTTTTAAAAGAAAATAATCAGCTAGCACTATGTAAAGCAGACACGTGCTTTAATTCTGTTATGTCGCACTATCAATCACTGATTCCTCACTGAAATTGAATTTTAGGAATGTCCCTTATCTTTATATATTACCCATCTATCTTAAATATTGAATCATTATTTAATGTGAATCTTCCTATACACTCTGCACATGCAAATGTTTGCAGGGTTCTGTTTGACTATCTCAGTGAAGAAATCTATTTTCAGCCCAGATCATCAAATGTTTTTGTTTTCTTGTCTTTTAGAGTGTCAATATTCCAGGGAGGTTACTGACAATTACCTGGGGGGTTAACTTTGTTATAGAAGAATCTCAATCAAATGGCTGGAAGTTGCATTTAAGACATCCTTGTGCAATAGTGTCAACAGGGGACCAGTAATAATAATTTGGTGTCAGAAAATCTATAAAACACATTAAGCCAGTTTCAGTACCAATTTTTTTTTTTTTTTCATAAGTCTTGTTACATTCAAAATTGAAGTCACAGACAGATCAAAACTCTAGGAACGAAACTTTGCTTAAAGGCTTTACTCATAAGAACTTATAAACAAAAGGTTTAAAATTCAGCATCCAAACTAAGTTTTACTAGTTCTGTAAACACTATTGATTTCCCACGGATTCCTGAGAAATATTTAATTCAAACTCTATTTGTCCTATGAAAATGAAGTGTCGGAGTTGATCCATATTTTCACTTTACAATATTGAGGTCCATAGGTTAATACACTAAGCAAACTGCAGACTCTTGGGTTTTTATTCACTTTGTAGGCTAAGGGAAAGACAGGCATTTAATTTTTTTCCATCACATGGTCTTACAGCAGAAGTATTTGTCCTGCACTGAATCTAAATATGTGTTCTGCATTGCAGTAATATTCAATATCCTGTTTAAGTTGCATTCTGGTTTTGAGATAAAAGCTTAGGCTGTGATATGGGCTTTTTCATTTCACTGCATAACTTCAGGATTCTGCAGGGGAAAAAAAAAGTCACTACCAGTTTCTGTAAGATTTGTTTGCGTTTTTTTTCAGATATCATCATAGTAGGATATAATGCTCTTTTCCTGAGAAAAAGCCCAGAGAAAGATAAATAATTAGAGGTGTATTTTCAAAATAAAAAATTATTTGGGATTTAACATCAATGAATTTTATGGAACAATTCTTCTTTTATTTAGCTTAAAGGAGGATACACATTATCCCACTTCTAGCTAAGCCTTATTTATAAACTATTAATGGTTACATTTGCATTTTCATCAGGAAGAAGAGACAGTCATTGTATAGATCTTTCTCTAGACACTGATGTATTATTTAATTAAATATAGTTTATGATTTTGTACAGGATATCTGCAGAGTTTTGGTGGGAAACAAGAATAATTGCACAGTAATTGTGCAATGGCCATATTTATCTGAATCACATTTATTATTTAAATTTGCTGTATTAGCAGGTTAGCCATGACACAAGCATATACACAGCTTTAACCTCCTTATGACCCACCAAGATATTGTCTAACAAGAAATATTTGTTTTCTGTGATGATTTATGTTGTTAGTTTAATTTTATTTTATTAATATTCATGGTTACAGGACCCGATTGTGGGATCTGTAAGGGTTATGCCCTTACAATCCAGTAAGTTAATTGGGTATCTATATGTATCTCATACTTGACTATGCGACCCCATGACAGGAAGTGATCACACTGAATTAAAAATATCTTCTTCAAAACAGAGCATTATTTATTAATTTAAAAGTAGAAAGTGTGCAAAGTAATGGATAAAACCAATAAAGGACCATGTATATCTTTCTCCCCACCAGCTCCACTGTGTTTCCAGACTTGCCTTTTCAGAGGTGGCTGAGGGAAATTGCCCATTTGTTTCTAACCCAGCTGGCAGGTATCACTGTTTTGTGTCACTATTTTCTGGTTCACTGTATATATTCAACATCATCACCCCTTTCAAGCCAGCATCCTTAAGGGACAGGCATACCCTGAGTCTAAATGTGAGTTCAGAAAGGCATGGTTTGTCAGATTTTGCATCACCAGACAGTCAGCAGTCAAGAGCTCTCCTCAAAAAATCTTTCATTCTGTATGACATAACTTTTGCTTTGCTTCTACTTTGTTTTCTGTGCAATTTCCTTCTTGGTCATTGTCTTTTGATTTATCACCATGCATTTAGTCAAGGTACCTGATAGGTAAACTGAGGCTCAGAATTTATGTTTAAACTAACACCCTTACAGGTCTATTTTCTCCAAAAGAAGCTGACAGGTGACACTGAAGTCAATGTAATCATATAAGAAGCATGAAAGGATAATTAAAGACAAGTATGATGAGTCAGTATTTTCAATCATGGAAAATTTGTAATGATCTGCAGTTTGGCAAAAGTAGCTTATGTTGCCTTGCAGACTCACAAAAGACTTTTCCATTTCCCTCAAAATGCTTTTCTTCATTTCCAGCCAATGCAAGCTAACACAGAAGAAGATTCCTCCCTTTCTCAAGGAAGGATGAAAATAACCATGACTCAAAACAGTGTGTTTGTAAAACAGGAACATGTAAAGCCAAAGCTAGGAAGGTACTTAGAAAGGAGGTAATGAACACAAAGGCTATCAACAGTCATTATGAAAACTTCTTTATTTTTTGCAGGAGGGGCATGTCTGGAAGGTGACAGAAAATATTCTTTAGAAGTGAGACTGGACAGAATGTAATGGGCTTCAAGATCCACCCCTGTAGGAGTTCAATTTGAGGTGAGACATGACCATGTCATACTGAAAACAAATGTGATGCATGTCATTCAGCTTCAGACTCCAGGAGCAGATTTTAAACATAAGCAGGGCCAACTCTTTTAAGTTTGGTGATCTGAAAAACTGGGACAAAAAATTGAAAATCAATCTTCCTCTTGATAGCCAAGGAAGGGAACATGAATGCTTAAGGGGCGCAATCTTGGAAGTGGTTTATAGATTAAACTGGAGAACAGTAGTGGTACTGCCTTTTGAGCAAGATGCAAAGGAGAAAGCAGACCTACCAAGTATCTTGTGAGGAGAAAATTAAAATAAAATAATTCAGTTTTGGGGCCGCAAGGAGCTTCTTCATACAAAAGTACAACCTCAAAGTAATATTGTATCTGATAAATTACTTCCCACAGAAAGGAACCCTTGGAAATTAATATTTTTTACTAGACTTCTTCTAAAGCACTTATGTTCTTTAGCAAGTAGAGATGCAAAAGAACAGCAGACTTTCCAAAGCAGACATCCTTTATCCAAAATCAAGGCTTCTGCACTTCTATGCATGATGACAAAAATATTGCCTGAATATGCCTATAATAAAATATTTTTAAAAAGGAGTAGTATTGTTCACGTCTTTATATGTTTACTGACTGAATCTTCTAAATTAGTCTCTGCCAATGATTGTGAAGTAACATTGGTGATCAACTTATCTGACCCTTTTTGAAAACTATAAATTAGAGCTTTTCTACTGCTATTAATGAAGAAGCAGGAGTCATATTCAGTGATAATCTCAGGTTTCATTCCTCTGTTATACATCAAATTCAACTTCATAGTTTCCTTTATTCCTTTTATAACCTTGCCTGTTATTAGCTTCTTGATCCTACCTGTAGTTTCGATCCATACATTTGGTAACCACACTCGCAGACAATTGTTTTTACATGAAATCAGAACGGATTCAATCTAATTTTATGGAATCTCCAGCACAGGAAAGACATTGACCTGTTGGAGTGAGTCCAAAGGAGGGCCACCAAGATGATTAGATGGATGAAGCACCTCTCCTATGAGGAAAGGCTGAGAGAATTGGGATTGTTCGGCCTGGAAAAGAGAAAGCTTGAAGGTGACTTGATTGCAGCCTCCCAGTAACTGAAGGGAGCCTACAAGAAAGGTGGGGAGGGACTACTTACAAGGGCATGTAGTGACAGGAAAAGGGATAATGGCTTCAAACTGCAAGAGGCTAGATTAGATATCAGGAAGGCATTATTTACTGTAAGAGTGATGAGGCACTGGAACAAGTTGCCCAGAGTAGTTGAGGATGTCCCGTCTCTGGAAATGGACAAGACCAGGTTAAATGAGGCTCTGAGTATGTTGATCTAGTAGAAGGTGTCTCTGCCCATGGCAGGGTTGTTGGAACTAGATGAGCTAAGTCCCTTGCAACCCAAACCATTTTATGATTCTATGATTCAGTGATTCTATGAATATAACTCCTCAAATGCTCTGGATCTTTTACAACAACACAGAACATTTCAAATTACAATTCATGCATATTACAAATGGTCTTTTTTATATTTAACAGTTTAAATTTAAGACATTTAACATTTCAATAATAAGTCTTCTTACACATTTAAGCCACACAATTCACATTCCATGCAAAATCATAAAGCAAACTAAAACACCCCTTCTTCTATCCTCTACCAGCAATTTCTAGGAAAGTCTGCAGCATTGCTTTTTTCTGGTTTTGTTTGGTTGGGGTTTTTTTATATGAAAGAAAACATTGGTACAAAGCACACTAATATGCAAATCCAAAGCTTTAGATCTCTTGAAGAGGGCACCACTGTAGAGTCCTTGTACGTAAATGCTGATGTTTCAATTAGCAATAAAACACAAACTCTTGCTGTAGACTGCAACCATCTCGTGGACTATTACAGAGAAGAAATTAAAATCTTATAGATATACGGAACTTTCTAAAGGATAATTTCCTAGTACAAAAGTACTCAGAGTTTCAAGTCTACCTCTTTCATTATGTCTTGCAAATAAATAAAGTAGGTACATGAGATACATGTAACAAGAAATGCAATATTAGATGTGACTCTTGAGGTCTGAGAATACAAGTAGAACTCAGGTAGTTCTCAGTCCTCTTATTGGCAGGTAAAGGGACAAGTGTATTCCAGAGATGAATGTTACTGAATAGACTTCAGCTCTCTTTATAATAGAGATATTGTGAATATCAGGTATACATGACTTGAAACTGTGGTCACTCTCTCCTACAGAAGCAGGTTGAAAGTCCTTGTGTTAGATAAGCTTTTCCTTATCTCTTGGAACTGATGATCTGAGTTTAATTTCAAAGTACTCAGAGAAGCCACTGGTGATTTATGAGCAGTTTCAGAGCAAATCTAATGCAAAATTCTAATTGTTGACATCTAAAAACCTATGGAAGTATTGTCCAGGTAGGTTGTAAACTCTCAGTGAATGTTGGAAAAAACTTTTTTTAGGAATGATATAGGTACATTTCTTCCTCCCTTCAGCCAGGGATGAAGTAGATGAGTCTTTCAAGTGCTTTGCTGATTCTGTGACTTTAGAAAGTATTCTTCTTATGGACTGATAGAGAAAACAGAAATCAAGCCAAAATCCAAATCAAATTAAAAAGGCACAAAAAAAGACAAGAAAATTTATCTAAGTTATGTCTCAAGAAATAAAAGAAATAGCACACAGAAAGGATCAAAGCAAACACTTACTTTCTATTTCATCTGTCTTCCTTATTGTGCCATATCTTGTCACATCAGCAGATACCTCATCATGCTGTTGCAATACTTCTATAAGTGCAAAACTCTGCTCTATTTTCCTTCTACTTTTATCAAAAGTAATTTAACACAGGAGTTGGTTCTTCTTATATGACACTTTTTGTCTCTAAAATATATCTTCAAACATAATCAAGCCATTATACTGCAATATTTTTCTCAGAAAAAAAAAAAAAGGTGTTGATTTGAACTTTGAAATCTATGATGGCTCACCTAATTCCATTTATTTAATATGATACAGAAGTGAACCAGTATGATCATAATTCAGCGTGAGGTGAAAGGCTTTTTATGATCTTCTCTCAAGGTTAGTCAATAAGCTGTCTGAAGCACTATATATGTAACCACAGGAGGAACAAATAGGTTCCATAACTGGTAAATATATCTATTTTCTGTAAAATCTAAGCTTCCTTTATTATGTTTGCATAAAGTATTTCAGACACAGTGAAGCCATCATCACTGTACTGCTTGTCAAATAATAAAGACTTATTGCTAGTTACTGCAAGATATCTTGTCTTGTCAGAAATCTTGAAATTTATAATATCAATATTAATTGAAGCATTTTAGTTTTATTCCATTTCTTCACCATTTGTAAAGTTTCTCACATTTCAGAGGTTTCTTAACTGAATTCAAGCAAGACCTTTATGGTTCCAATCTATTAAATTATCACTTCTTTGTGCAGCAGCCTTTATATTTTGAATGTGTTGATATCCACGCCTCTGCCACTTCCCAAACCTTGAATGACTACCTGGAGGTTCAGTCTTCTAATCTATGATTTGTGACTCAGGAAGCAAATGTTATAAGATTATATAAATAAATTGCATTAAATAAAGAAGCTGAAGGAATCATATCTATTTCTTCTCTTCAGTTCAGTTTCTTCTTAAACAAGACGAGACTATAAAATAAATTAATTAAATAACAAAAAAAAAAAGGTAAATTGCTGAAATTCTTGGGACAGTAACAATGGAACCTAGTTGCTAATATCCAACAGTCAGTTTTTTGTTTTGTCTGTGAAGTTGAACTGCATGGAAATCTTTGATAAAAACCAGCTTCCAAAGACAGAACTTCACTGATGCATCTGCAGTAACAATACAATAGCTGTGTTCTGTAGCTCTTTTAACAATAGCTGCATTCAGTGATCTGTGTGTTCTTTCTAATTAATTATTTAAATATTCTGTCAGGTGCTGCAGTTAAGTCTTAATCATTTTGTAAATATATGAACAGAGAGTTTTAATGACACAATCATATCAAAATGCAATAGTGGTATGATCACAGAGAGAAAGCCATAGCTGTATGTCCAGGCAGGTTTTTTGACCTCCAGTGTCTGTAGCACTGAGCTCTGGAGGAACTTTTAAAGTATTTATTCAAGTATATCAGACTCATTCACTGCCAACTGAGGAAACATAATACAAACATGCTTAACTTTTTAAAAACATTAGAAGTTCTTATGACATCAGTGAATTACATATGTATTGACATAGGTCTCAGCACACAAATGCAGGTTTAAATCACAGACCTTTCCCACTGCAAAAGAGAGACTTCAAAGCCATGACAAACTATGTTTCATAGCAGCAACCTGTAACATTGAAGCCTAAAATGTCAGTTCTCTCTTTTTAGAACAAATGCCCCTTCTCCACTGTATCAGTTTTAAAGGACTTTTAAACCTACACAAATCACTTCAAGAGGAAAAGTTTAACTATTGAAAATACCGCACAGCTTATGATACACAGAAACACCCATGGGTCAGGTTCTGTGATCTTTTGTTGCAGAGTTGATGTTTTGTCTTTAAACCTCAGCTTTCTGAAGTGCACCACTTGAAGTCAGAGTCCTCTTATGAATCATAAACTTTCCCAGTTCAGAATAATTTGTATTGTCAAATGTATTGGTATAGTTATCTATCAGTTTTACTCATATCCCTGTGTAACTTAAGACTATCCAATCACTACAGTACCAAATACCTCTCATGGAAAGAAGGACACAGTCCCTATCCCAGAAGTTTGCAGTATAACAAGGTACAGCAAACAAAAGACTACAGAGACAATAGGGCTGAAGATGAAGTGATGTTCTCAGGGTCATAAAATAAGATAGTGGTAGTAAAAAAAAAAGAGATAGAGCTTTCTCTTTCCAGCCTTCTGAGCATCTTACCTATTTTCTAAATAGTTCTAAATAGTTCCTCCATTTCTTTTTGCATTTCAGCAGGATATTATAATTTACATTCAGATCTGGTATATGTAGAATATTACTGATTTGTAAATAAGCTGAGATGTGAATTTGCCTGGTGAGTTTCACTGCAGTACAAAGCAAGATATAAAAAATGCAGTACTTCACAAAACTTGATCTAAACAATATTCTCACACATTTCTTTTTTTCTTCTGAGATGCTCATACAGCTGTCAGAACCTGTAATGCTACTGAGCAATGCAAACAAAAGAGAGCTATAATTATGTTTGCCCCAAATAACAGTAAAAGATCAATATCACATCCTGTATGAGTGCTACAGTATCTAACACCACAACTATTGCTGAAAGAAACATGTTATCTTCAGCCTTATCTTTGTAATTCTTCCCACGATGTAGGAGGTAAAAAACAAGTCTGTAAGAATAAAAATGTTTAATTAAGTGAAAGAAAAATCTCGTGAACAGCAAAATTCTCAACTCACCAAAGAAGGAAAGTATATGATCATTTTGCTTCATCAAACTCATGAAAACCATCATCAGGGGGTTAGATTAATACTAAAACAGATTCAGCTTTTAAACTAGAAAGCACTTACAACAAGACTACTATTGCAAGGAAGGAAATTTTGTCAAAATATGTCATCTCTATTTTTGCATTCAGGTCTTGCAGGGCAGTTTTACTTATTTCCGTGCCGTACTCATTGCCATTTAGAAACAACCTTCACATCCTCAACACTGCTTTTGTGAATATGTTGCAAAGTTACTTTGTTGTGAGTTAGAACATTTGCCTCTGTTTCAGTCTATGGACTGTAAAGGACTCACAGTGGAGACCTTTGTCTGCTATGCTTATGCTTTCATAAACAAGCTTAATATTCTGCAAGCACTTGAAAATCTCACAACCCGTCAATAGCCCATATATCTGTTGAAAATCACCATCTAGCTCAATAGATGTGAATAAATTCCTTGAGATGCTGCAAGTTGACTCCTTCATATTCTTTTCTTATTTCTGCCAATATCATTGTTTTTTATTAAGCATTAGTAGGACTGAGTACTACAGCTACCTCTGTGGCAGATCTATAGCTCTCTCCCAGGGCTGCTGAGAAAGAATCAGCTGCCTGATCTTCCTATTGACAGAGACTGGTTTTGTGTCAGAGAAGTCCCTGCAGAAGAATTGAGATTATCTCCATTTGCACTACATAGATGGTACAAAAGAGTGAAGGGTAGTCTATGACGTTATGGTAATATGGTGACTCTAGAGCAGCCAAACCCAACATATCACATAATTATACAATGACATTATTATGATATCTTCACTACTTTCTTTGATTACTCTGTGGTTTGGCCTCGTCCCTTGCCTCTTTCATTTGCAGTAAAACACCAGGGTGAAGAAGACACATTTCCTACTATTCCACATGTGTTTGGATTAATAGGAAATGTGTGGGTCATGGGACATGGGACAGAAGTCACAGAGGCTAGGGAAAGTGTTCATGCCTTCTGTGCACCTGGGGAAGAGAGAAATGGGCTCCCTGAGTTCCAAAGCTGCCTCAAACTACATTTGCCAAAATCAGGAAGATTCCCTTCCAACTGCTGTTGTTTTAGGACTTTAATAAAAGTTTGCAGTATTGCTTTAATGTGTTCACCTAAAGCTGGTCAAGTTGAGAACATTTTGTCCAAGGATAGATCCCAAGACTCTTGCATACCCTCCGTCAGCCAGGTAGCAAGCAGTAATAAGGAAAAAACCCACTCCCACCTGTGTTCCCCAAAACACTGGTGACTACTTGCCCAGAACTTCAAAGCATGGGAAATCTTTATGTTATTGCAACATTTCAATGCATGTCTAAGAGAAAAAATTTGTGTTTGTTACCCACCAAAAAAAAAAAAAAAACCCACCAAAATTTTAGAAAACTAAAGGCTTTACCTTGAAATATTGAACACAATTCCCCTATGCTGCAGTAGTATGCTGACCACTCAAAAGGAGACTGAGGATATGAGCATGCGGAATGAACATGTTTATCAAGCAATGAAAAGCAAGCTAAGCACTGTGTGAAGGAAGTTATATTCTCAGTTTATGCAAAAACCTTTCTCTCTTCCCTGAGCCTTCTGATCCTTTTTGCAGCCAGTATTCAGATTGCTTTCTAATAGTAATTTAAAACTGTGTATTATTGATTTGTTAGGCATTTTATTATAAGCTTGTTTATATTCTCAGTTTGGTAATGTTGTATTTGATTTTCTCCCTTTCTCAAACAGACACAAGAAATGGAAAAATATCTCTTACATGAATGACATGTACGACTCCCATGATTCCTATACTTTCCCCTTTTGAGAACCCTAACCTCCTTTTATGTTTTTATTTTGTTTACTTCTAGCTTCCTTCCTCTTCTTTTGTCTCCCTAAATCTTTCTCTTATATGTCAGTCCCTTGACTCTTCTACTCTTCCTATTTGAAGTCAAAACCAGCAGGATTCCTCCTTCTTCATCCCACTCATTTCTGCTCTTGACCTTATGTTTAATTCAAAATATATTGAGTCTTTCATGAAGAGATATGAGACCCAGTCTGGGTTAGTCAACACAGAGCTAGATCACAGATGCTGCAAATAGCAATACAAGCAAGATTCCAGGTCATGCACTTTCTTCACAGGGTGCTACAGAATTGAGGCTCTTTAATGCTGATATGAGACCAGTTAACAGTGCTAATAACCCCTGAGTTCTACAGCAGCTAGTGCTTTCTTAGTGTTCTGAGGTATGAACTATCGTATAATCCTGGTCACTGCCCACAGACACTTACACACATAAAAGAAATTCCAAAGTTGGTGATGCTCCTGTTTTGTTCTCCTGACCATGGCATACAGCCCTAAGAGTAACATGGACATAACAATCTGGAAGGTTTGAGAAGGGCATCACAAACTGAGTCTTAGGGATTGTGACCACTGCATTAAGGGACTTAAATGATTTGTCAGGTGGCCCCAGATGTGGCTCCAGGACTGCCTTTTTTGGAGCTGAGGCTTTGTACTCAGGGCACAGGAGTCCTCTCCTGGGCTCAAGCCTGAAAACTTTCTCTCTGAGAGATCAATCTTTTAAGTCTTTTAAGTCCTGTTGTTCCAAACAGGAACAACACTTCATGAATTTTTTGTGAACTGATCATCTATGAGAGATTGGTGTTAAAACCCACATCAGTGATAGAAGGCAGTGTCCTTACCTGAGGCTATAAACCAGACTGGACAGAGTTGTACTTTTTACCCTGGCTGCTGAAGCTGGAGCGCTCAAGAGAAATAAAGTATTTCATCTTAAAAAGATAAACACGAATAATTATATAAGCCCAGAGGTGAGGGTACTTTTCTGCAAATAGGCAGATGGGAGTTATATCGCCTGTTCTTTCTACATTCTTCATTTTTGCGTAGAGAACCCTTATTATAACATAGAGAAACTAAAGCACCAACCTACCAGCAGAGCTGAAAGCCATAATCTTTCCATGCCATCTCTCTCTGATCTTGAATAATTTGTGGCATAGGTCCATCACTTCTAGGCAGATGAACTTTTCCATTATCTGCTTCCTTTAAACATTTTCTTTAGGATGTCTTCCCAGAAAATTAGCTATGAGTTTCAAATCTTTCAGGCAGAAGGACACAGACCTGGCTTGCTCTTAGCAAATGAAATAACCATTTTTCTAAACAGCAACCACAAGTGCTTTTTTCAGCATCATTGTGCCATCCATTTACATATATTTTAGGAACATCTAGGTATACTCCAAGAACATGCACCAGATAAAATTTAATCAGAAACTGAGGCAGAAAAATGCCTTATTCTTTGTTCCCATGTGGAATGAAGTGGCAGAAGGCAGCAAGCTGCTGTACATGACATACTTCTGAAAATGCACAACAGCAGAGCACCTTTAAAACACAAATTTGAGCAGTGAGATAAATGCAACTGAGCAGCAGGTATATTACATTTCATAATTTTAATCCTAAATTGTGCCTGAGTCTTTCTGTAAACAAACAAGTCTTTCATTGTAGCTGTCTGTAACTCAATATATTAATTACACCTATTTCTTGGAAGAAGTGGAGTTGGATAAATGTATTCTCCTGTAATAGCTGGATGCCAAGAGATTAGAATTGGCTCTTTCCATGGGAGTACATGCATTCCTTCAGAGCCACTGACAGAAAGCAGCAGGCAGCAGGACTATCATGGTTTTTGCCCTGGCAGGCAGGTGGCTTGCTTGGCTGACCAGCTCCCAGTCTGTCCCACTGGGTATCCAGGGAGACAACCAGTGTGTTAGCTTGCCAGTTTTTCGGCTGCCTGAGTGGCAGATGGACTTGCAAGCTGCCTGGCTGGCTGCCTGCCTAGCCCTCCTTTTGCCTGGTGGCTGATTTACCTTCTGCCCAGCTCCCCAGATGCCTGGCAAGCTGCCTGTCCAGTTTGCCTCGTTGTGGGTGAGGTTATGGGCCCAAAATAGTTTGTTCTGCAAAGCAGGAAACTGCAGTGTTGGTGTTTTGTTCCCATCCAATCTGGAATGTCCCATGAAGCAGAAATTCCCATCCCAGCAAGCTTTAATAATCAGTTTACAACATTTATCCATGTATTCTGTACATGGCAATTTAGAGTTCTTAAGACTGAATAAACATCTCACTGAAAATGTTTGCATAACATGTGCCTGACTTGTTTTAACTTCTCAGATTGCTTTTTACGGATTTTGTCTGGCAAAGTCAGAAATGATTTTTAGACAGGCTTGCAATGTCATATTAATCACTGCCTTTATTTCCACTGAATTAAGCCACAACCCAAGCCATAAAGTACTAATAAACTCTGATATCAACTCATGAAAAATCCTAATGATATGGTACTAGATATGTGGCCAATATGTGTGCCAGGTGGATAGAACTCTTTCTTAGTTACGAAAAAATAAAAATATAAATTTCTATTTGTCGTAAAGATGGCAGGAGTCTACCTTTTCTCAGAATACCATTCCTTTAATATTCCAATTTCAGTTTAATCACACTGTCCTAAAGATTTCACTCTGCTTAAATAATGAAAAAAGGTGTTATAAAAATTGCATGAAATCAGCTTGCCCCAGGACAGGTTCTGTTGGATGTAATTACATATGCTTCAACAACTGGAGCAATGTGTTGTGAGAAAGGTTTTTAAGGTGACAGAAGTTAATTGTGAAGGTTTTAAGGTAAAAAGAGAGTGGAGAACAATAACCAGCACACTGAGGAGAAGCTGTTCGATTTCTTAAAGCTCAAGAGAGTAAAGATGTTACTAAATTATACATGGACAAAAAAAGAGTGGTAAATAGGTGATACACTTCATCATATAGGGGAAATAAAAGTAGACTCTCACCTGGTGGAAAGTATTGTACTGCAAGAAAGCCTGTCAGATCCAAAGTTCTTTATTATATACCTACATCTAAAATAGGACAGCTGCCTATAAAGGAGACTGTGATATTTCCCTTGTGACACTGGTCTACAAGGCAGTACAATAAGAAAAAGCTTTTTTTTTTTCTGCAATACTGATAATGACAGAATTGAAGTCTGAGGCTATAGAAAACATTTAGACTTCTTTTTCCCAGCTGGAATACACAAAGGTTTTTGAAAGGACCCTCTGGGTGGTATTTCTGCAATGAACAGTGGACTTGCTTTCCCTAGCTGTGTCAGAGAGTCACAAAGAAGGCAAAGGGACTGTGCATGCCTATAAGTTGTTTAATAAAATTAATAAATAAATAAAACAAAGACCCAGTAATGCTGTCATCAGCTTATTCTGTGCATATGCTATAGCAGCTCTTTATAACATAAAACATTTGGTACGTAATAAGTCCTGATCTAGTTCCTGATTAACAAAATTTTCACTTCATGTTGACTTTCAGATATTTGAGTATCAGGTCTCCCATTATGCAGGAGTCACTAGAAGCACAGTAGGTTTTCTTGTTAAGCATGGTTTCTTGAGTTACAGCCCTTGTTCAAGGATATTGCTACTAGTACGTTAATTGCTGCTAATAAATTAATTATATTGCATTGAAATACTTAATAAAATAGAGGCACAGTCAAGGAGTGAAGGATTCTTGTTGAATTTTAATGTTAGGTTCAAATATATCAACTTTACAGCTTATTCTTTTCTGCTCTATTGCCACTTGATTTTGACTAGCTGGAAGCATGCATAAGAAAGTTCCCATAGACTGCTTAAAAAGACAGTAACATTTCACATGAGAGAATGTAAAGAACAATATGCCATTCTCCCACCAGTCTACCTGACAGTCATTAGGAAATGTTTAATTTATATCTTATGAAAGGTTCTTAATTCTTAGCCCTTCTCCCCAGGGAGATCTGACTTCTCCGTAACTTAATTTTTTGCAAGTCTAATCTACTCTTTCTTCTAGTTTGAATTTCACCCTGTTTTCTCATTACTGATGTTGCTGTAAATAAATCTCATAATCTGATTTCCTCATCAGAGTCCACAGTGTGTGTCACTCTAGTCTCTAAGAGCTTTTGGAGCACAGTTAAGGTGATAATGCCCACTCCTGAGACAAAGCTCTGCTACATGGGGACAGCAGTCTACCTCAGTCATGGCCAGAACTTCACAGTTGAGGTGAGACAACACACCCAGAGTCCCATGACTGTCAGGGACTGGAAAGGAAGTCTCCATTACAATACTGAATTTTGGCTCTTGAATTCTTATTATATCCTCTTTTAGGAATATAAAGGAAATTAAAGACGATCCTCCAAATAACTAACTGAATGAGGCATTCAAAGGTGGGCTCCTTCCACTCCTTGCATAGCTTGAGCATGAAATTCTTTCCACATGACTGAATGATTACCGACTTTTTTCATTTGTTTAAATTGTAGTTCCTCTCCCATCATTGTCTTGGAAAGATGAGGGATTGATGCTCAAAACAGTTTCTATATTGTATATTTTCGAAGTCAATAAAATAGCAGAAAGTTGGAAAAGTTGCTATATCCAGTGTTTGAGTTGAAGGAGGAAGACAAGGTGGTTTATATTTTTACAGTCAAGCAAATAGAAAAAATTTTAAAGAATAAAAGATCCAATCTAATAAAAACTACTATCTTTTTGTTAGGAGGAACAGATCTGTGGAATTCTGCTGCCCAGGGTTAGGTTTCAGTTTCATAAAACTGTTATGCAAATATTTTATCCCTGGACTCAACCCAGATGCAAAAAGCATCCTGGAAAACATCCTCTCCCAGATATATGAAAGATATAAACAAATATCTGTTTGGTGCCTCTGCAAACCATGTTATAGGCTCACAAAATACACGTGTTGTTTGCATTTTTCAAGTTTTGTCTTGACTTTTGGGAATGTTCACACTTAAAATGGAGAACACTTTGGTGAACAAATACAGTTCCAGCTGTGACAAAGGGGTAGGGAAGAAGGGCTGATTATAACAGAAATATAACAATCACACCTAGAGACCTTGCTTAGTAAGTTATGCCTCAGTGAAGTGGACTCATGACCACAATTTCTGACTCACCATTCAGAATGTATAAGTATGTTTTTACACAACATGTACAGTTGACCTGCAGCTTCTAAATGGAGGAGTCATGACTGTCGTGTCAGTTCACTGGCTTAATTCTCTGATATTTTGTTTATTTTTCTCTCCTTCCCTAATGGAATACAATTTTTCATGAACTTTTTGTTACCATGATATTTTTCTGATTCATTCAGAATACTCTTGCAGACTTTTAGTTGAACTGTAGGAAGCAGGATGAGAATAGAAAAGGAAAGTCATTATATAGTGAAACAGAGTTAGAAGTTAAAAAAAAATACATTTTATAAATCCTTGATGCTTACTTTGACAGCACAGTAGCACAGTAAGTCACCAGCTTGCTATGTTGGTGTGATGCTATGCAAAAACACAAGGACACAGTGAAGTTTTCTCTCTTCACTGAATGAAAGGCAAAAATGAACACACACCCCCCGGGCAAAATGTCCCTAATAAACACAGTGTTGGCACTAAAATATGACAGAATGACAGGCATAATGGATAAGAAAACTTGAATCATTCTTACTACATGAGACAGGTTGAAGGTAATGTATGAATATTCCAGAGAAGGTTGTGCTAGATAAAACAGCTTAATTCATCTTTGTCAGTTTATTTCTACCTTTTAGAGTTTGGTATTTGAATCCATTGGAAACCTGTTAGATCAGTTGGATCCGTTAGAGGCACAGGGATTATCAATAGTTTATTGAATATGCAAACGCTCTCTTCATTTATGAAACCCTTTCAGTTCATGACTTACTCTTCTTACAGAACTCATTTATGTATGTTATATTAGACGTTTTCCATATTTTAACTTGAAAATTTGAAAAAAATATTTATGTCCAGATCTCAAATATGTTAACCCCTTTTTTGTCTTGTTTTGTTTTGAAATTAATCTGTAATAACTGCAAACTTTTAGCTTGGTAGCCTTTTCTTTTAAAATAGAGAAAATAATGCAGATAGAAAGCCCATGAGCAAACTATCTTCAAAATGTAACATGCTGTAACATGCACCTTTGTAACATGCTCTATCAATTTTATTTCAGTTTAGTAGCCCTGATGTTCAGATGCTTTAAGTACTGAAGTAAGAATCACAGAGAAAACAATGTGCCCAGGCTGTACCTAGCCTTTCTAACTAGACTCCACTTCTGAAAGCCCATACTAGGGTAATCTGTACTGTAAGCAAAAAGCAATGTCCAATCATACCAAATAGTTGCTGTTTCTCCACAAGCCTGTGTGGAAACACATTATTGTGAGGTTAGCTGACCAAGAATTATCACAGTACCTCTTCAGTTACATATCTAGCTGTGAAATCCAGCTATAAATATATAAAATCTCCCCTAATTCCGACAAAAAGAATTTACTTGCAGTTAGTGGAAAGTAACAAAAAAAGTATTATAAGGAAAAACAAGGAAATAAGAAACAGGAGTAGCTATGCAGAGAAATCATACATACGCTCTTGTTAGTGGTAACCTTTGCACTTCTGATGGACACTGAAATCTTACTAGAACATAATCCCCCTTCTTATTTAAAAAAAAGAAAGTATGGTAAAGTTGTTAAATTTTCACTGAGCATGGGTAAATTTCTTCAGCCAATAATTTAGTTACTTTACTTCAGCACCTACAAAGCACCAGATGCTTTACAATGTCATTAAACTGTTCTTGATCTCACTCTCTAAAGTCTCAATTAATACTGAAGGAATTTATTCCAACTGTAAGAGCTTTAACAGGGAAGACTGACCAAGTACCACCCTGATGTTTTGCTGTCCTGAACTGTACTAATATTTTTGCATATTTTTGCTGACACTCAGCAAGAAATAGAGAATTTGAAGTTTAGCAACCTGGTGTTAAAGGAACAAAAATCAAATTTTGCCTTTGCTACACAAGGAAAGTAATATTAAAAAAAAAAATAAAGTCTTTTATTTCAAGCATCTCCAACATACTTATATGCAAAAGGCTGCCCTCTTTATTTCTTCCCTGAGGCAGGAAATCAGAAAAAAAGGAAGTATTAGAAAAACAACATCCTTTAAGAAGTTTAGTTCCACGTCATTTTTCTTCACTTGGAACAAATTATTCTTGCTCTACCTCCCTTATACTACTTATATCTTACCTGATCAGCAGGATGTTATAAAACAAAACTAAACCAGACAAGAGTTTCTTATTTGTCTCTCTCTCATGGCAATGCAGAAAAACCCTATAGGCCATACCTTGACATTCATTTTATTTAATCCTTCCTGTACTCCCATTGTTTCATTCTAGTATAGCAATAAATGTCTGCCAAACCTTAAAATGGGTTTTATCCATTTTATAGACAAAATTAAATACCACATGCACAGAAAGTAATAAATAAATTGCTAAATAATTTGACTTGGTCTTTCAGAAACCTTTTTCTTAGCTTCTTTTGTTACAAAACGTATGTCCAGTTCAGAGCACACCAGAAAATTTGCATTCTTTTTAATGTGTTCCTTTATTGTTAGAGCTGTTGACAAGTCAGGAGTATAGGCCTGGAAAGCATCCACTGAATAAACTAATCCAAACATCAGTGTGTTCACTTTGAGCAGAAACGCTTTTCTAGCCCTGAAAAGTTCTTCAAGAGGAAATTTCATTTGAAATCAACACCATTAGTTTGCACAGCATCAGCATTCTGTAACAACACCCTTTTTCACAGCTGTCACTAGTGAGAATAAATGCAAAATGAGTTTTTAAGGCAGTTCGGGTGAAGAATGAGGTAGACTTACAGAAGTTAGAGCTGTCCCAGCTCTAAAAAATAAAGAAATTCTCAAAACTTCACAAAGCCCTTAAAGCATTTCAGAACTATTCCAACAGTAGCATATTTACCCAGGGGTAAGCTGATTGCTGTCTTCTATGTGTCCTTTTCAATTCACATAAAGCTTTTCACTCATATTTTAAAGGAAGCAGCCTGTATATTTGCATCAGCTCCCCTGATGCAGACAGTTCTGGGCCTCACCTCTTTGTTTCTGCATCCACAGCTTCCAATGTCATGGTTATAGAAGCTATATCAGCCCCTAAAAGAGAAATGAAGGACTAAGTGTTACACAGGCTATGTGGCAAACCATCTACATATTGTTGGATTTCCTTGATCTGACTTTATTTAGAACAGTTAGACTTTATGCAGCACAAGGAAGGTTTGAGGATGCTCCGGTACTTTCACAGGCAGCTTTGGTGTGGTGAGGGTACAACTCCTGACACAAGGGAAAAGGGGAACCCTGCATTCAGACCCCAGCACTATTCATTGTGGCAGGAAGGATTGTTTTCACTGATGGAATCTCCTGCATTTGCACTGAGTTATTTATCTTCAGTACAGTGTAGATAATCTTCTCAAACTATCAAAGTTAGGTGTAAATCTATGAGTGTTTTGGCATAAGAATGATTGAAAATCATTTAATTATGCTGTTTGAAACAGACTTCACAGAAAAAACCTCCTTGCAATTAGCACAGTAGAAATACTTTCTTCTGAAATTAGTATCCTTAAAAGCAGGATATAAAAGTCAGTGGCAAGCAATTACTAATATGGAATCTATTATATCACTTAGTATCTCAGTGCCTCTCCTCCTGCACCAGAGAAATCAGGAATTTCTTACATGGAAAGATAAATTTCGTGAAACAGAGAGTGCTTGGTCTTGGTTATACTGATCTTCAGTGTCATCAGATAGTTATCTCCAATGCTTCCAGTTTTGAGGCTGAAGCCTGAGGATATGTCAGAAGTTGCTATGTGGTTACAATCAATTCACTGCTTCAAAGTTTTTCCCAGGACCAAACATTTCATTTGTAATCCAAAGTATGAGTCTCATTTTGATGGTAAAACAGAATCCCATGTGATGAGGTTAGTGTACTAATGAACTTGTCTACCCATATCCACATCAGTCTGCAAAATAAATATTTTTTGAGGATGTCAGTTCTTTTGTAGATAATATTGGCCTTTCACTTTTACCTTTTGATTTCCTTATGTGCCTGAAACTACCAATGACATACCAAAAGTATGGTATGTCTTATTAGAATGCTATTTCTTGTTAGCAGAAAGGCAGTAAGAGAGTCTAATTAAGAATCAGTAACCTGAATAGTTTTCCTTTCAAATGGGAGCAGCCTCCAACAGTGAACATTTTCCCAGTATGGACTGGAGATGAGTGATAATCAAGCAATGAGCTAGTTACAAAGACAAGTAAGCTATAAACCTTTGTCATTCTAAGAGATGATTGCCACCAAACAAGATGTCTCCCCTTCTCCACAGGTATTTTTGCTCTGTTTTATAGCTCTTCCTCTCCTTTTCACAGGCTCTGGCACTCAGTAAAGCTTCCTTGAAGCTGATTCAATTCAGAGTGTAGTAAAAAACCCTTCATTTTTCTTTATCTGCTTGTTTGGGTTTTTTATATTATACTTTTGCAAGGTAAGTGAATTGGACTAGCTCACAGTGGAGTCCACAACTGGTGCAAAGTATGTAGCAGCAGCATGTGATCAGGAGTGGAAAGGAAAAAAGAGGAGTGAAGTGCCATCATCATACATTGGCTGGGATGAGCAAAGAGATCAACTCACCCTGCCACAGGGAACCTTCTTCTTAAAGTCTTGCTGAGGCCATTTAAGCCATGCAAAATGGAAATTGAAGACTGCTTCTTATCAAAACCTCTATTGCACTATCCAAAAAAGAGAAAGAAAAGGCTAGATTAAATGAGAGGGTAAAATACAATTATCAAAGGTCCACCTTTGCAAGGTTTTTTCTGTGAGTTTGGGGCTTTTGTTTTGGGTTTTTTTTTTGCATATGAATATACAGATGAAGAAAATTTTAGAGGCTATCTTGTGTTTTTAGTGCTTTCCTACTGTGTTGATTTTGGAGGATTCTGAGAAACTATACATATTCTTCAGGTATTTTCAGACACATCTGCTAAAGATAACCTTTATGGTAACTTTGGTAGGAAAACAGAATTTTTGTTTATCTCAAAAGACCTTGCCCAAAATAATAAAAATAAATTAATGTATGCTTTAGTTGTATTGGGGTTATACTTAAATCTTGTACAGAAATATATTTGTATTGTGGAAAAGTAGCTCCTGTGTCTTAAGGCATATTAAAAAAAAACAACATTGTTTTTTCCAACAAAAGTTTGCCTCATTTAGTGCTTCATTTGCAATATCAGTCTTAAATTAGGCTGGTTTATATGTTTCAATTTTCTTCAGTCTGTGAAGAGGCCAAGTAATAGTTTGTTGGCACTGAATTTCCACATAAGTATGGTAAACACTGAAGTGTGCTCAAGCAGCGTTTGTAGAGCATCTGCTGCTTTACTTATTCTTTTGTTGTGCCAGTAGTTTACCACATTCACACCACTATATGAATGTATGTTTTTAGTACCGTTTAGTGGAGACATATCCACCCTTAGGGTAAAAGAGCTCTTCCTTCCTATTCAATTTGCTCGTGAAACTATAGGGAGTGGGCAGGGGGAGTTTCTCAGTTCTGTTTGTCCTACCAAGAAAACAATATGAGTTGCTGCTAAAGTACCTGTAAGTACCAGTACTAAAGCCTAGTCAAAGCACTGGATGATCCCCCACTTAATCCTCAGAAAATATTACTATCTCCTATACATACAGGTGTCATGAGAACACACCTCTTCACAAAGCCTGTGAGCCATGGGTTGAGCCCACCTTACCAGGAACCTGCTGAACTATCTCATGCCTTGGGCACTCAGGTGGGTAGGTACACACACACAGTAGGCCTACAGTAGCTGAGGTGGGTCCTGGACTAGATAGTGTGACTGGGAGAAAGTGATAAGGAAATGAAAAAGAAAATAGCCACAGAGCACTCTTTTGACCTCCCTGCCATCCCTCATACACGTGAATATTGATGCAGCTCTGGAAGATGAAGAAATGGGGAATACTGTCCTGCCTACTCTTACCTTTTTCTCTAATCTGGTTCACCAAAAAAATGTTGAAAAGCTTATTTTCAAGAGTGTTGAATCAAAGACATCAAGATGTATTAGTTAAAGATGATTTAGTTAAAGGTCTGACTGAAGTGCAGTATTTAGAGAACATTAAACAGTCATGCAGGCAGCCTCAAAAATATAGGAGCACTATTTCACTTAGTTCACTTCAAAAGAAGCTCACATGAGGATTCAATGCACTTTAAGTAATACACTTTAAATTCAGGTCTCAAATTAATTTAACTATCAGGTAGACAAGCCCTTAATTGACCGTAAAATCCTTTAAATCAATTTCTTTTTTCTGTAATGGTTGTGGTATTGCACAAAAGGTGACAATGACCCTCAGAAGCATGGATGGCACAGCCTAAGGAATTTTCCATTGGACAGAACTGAGAGGGTTGGCCACAAATAGGCAGGATTGACTGGGTCAGTGCAACACCTCTTGCTACCCAGGTTGCCACAAATACCTGCTGTGACTTCACCACTCATATAAAAGCTATACGTCTGTGTCCTGCTATCCTCAGCTAGCTCCATGCTGTTCCTGAAGACCTTTCTGTCCGGAACCTGCTCAGTGCTGTTTCTCACTCCTGCTACCCTTGGATCTCCACAGATCCTCCTGTGGTCTTTAGCCCTGTAACATTCATAGTTACTTCAGTCTTCCTCTCACGATCTCTGAACCGCCAGTGGCGCCCCAGTGTGTGCTGTGCTCAGAGGCATCTCTATGTCCTTAGGCTTTCAACCACTTACTTGACACATGAGTATTTAATGTACTATATAAAGTGTTGAAATAAATGGCAAATGACAGATAAAATGTTGAAAATAACATGCTATTTCAACACTTTATGCCTTATCAGATTTTTATTTCAACACTTTGCACTCAAAGTGTGAATATGATAGGGTTTATCAAGGCCATTTATCTTTGAGTAATGTTAGCATGGAGGGTTGTGATATAAAACATCCATGTTACTTGCAGTTACAATATGCTGAATATTCAATGCACAATTTGAAAAATTTGTTAAACCCTCTTTATTTTCATGGTCTATTTTTAACCAAGGATGCCTAGTAAATATTTGTAGAGTCAGCCAGCAATCAAAGGTCTTTCCTTATACTAAAATAAACAGCAATGCTAACTGATTGACTGCAGAAGTCTTGGTGACTGATAAGTAGGAAAGTATTTTATGCAGAAAAGCTGAAAGGTAGAAAGGCTGAAAGAGGAACCAGAGTCAGTAATTTATAGTATGGTAGCCAAATTAGATATTTTCCATAAACTACCTAGTCAGAGCAAAACTTTTTTCGTGAATTATTATGATTTGTAGAATTTGTATAGCAATACTACCTGACAAATATCTTAGCACAATCACCCCAGGCATCAAGAGTGCCAAATATTAAAAAATATTGGATTTTTAATATTTTGTTCAACCTGTTTGTCTCTTATTTCTCTTAATTTATAAATATCAGAAGAACATGGTCCACAGACAATGCAAAAACTTGCTATTTCTATATACTACTAGTCTATCTATATAATAATATACCATTACTGCTATAACACACTATCAGTCCTGTGTACAGAGTCATCTGAATCATCTACTGTTATTGTAATTCCCCCAAGTACATAAGTATAATTTCTACCTGGCAATGCATTAGAAGATGCAATAATCTCTGACAGGAATTAATGCTGTTACTGAGCAAGCCTTTACTTGCTCACTGGGAAGTTTCTTCAGAAATTTTAAATAAAAGTGAATTTTTCCTCCCAACACAATTATGCCTGTCCCTCTCTTTCAGTGCATAGTAAGGAAAAACTTTCATCACACCTTTAGAATAGTGCAGGAAGATAGAGGATGTGGTAGAGGTGGCCTAAGGAAATAAAGAACTTGAAAGCATTGTGAGTTTTCTCTGGGACTGTCTTTATTTGCCTAAGAAAACAAATAGGTGAAAACTGATTTTTCTAAAGGTTGGTTGGTGCTTGATTCAAGTTTTATATTTATTTGACCATGATGCCAATAATCTGTTTTGCATAACTGAACTAATCTTTGAGCTTTTCAGATATTTAAACTCTCTGTTTGCATCAATGTGCTTTCTTTCAGATGCAAAGTCCTTTTTTTTTTTGCTGTGTTCCTTAGTATTGAACAACAGTGGCATATTCCTTGGACCATATTTTCAGGGAGCATTATCAAAGGTATTGTAAATAATTTTGTGCAGCTCAAACATCTTCCTACAAGTTACTGATATAAACTCATAATACAAATGAGCTTATCTGCATGGGGTCATTCAAGTTCCCACTGTGCCATGTACACACCACATTTTACTGAGGTCCATATAACATCTGTCAGCAGAAACAAAGCTTTACAAGTTGCTACGAGCAGTGGGAGCTCAGATATGTATGCATGGGGAAAAAAAAGAAAGGTGATGAGAATACTGTTATTTTCAGAATATGTCAAGATTTTAGGCTTCAGATCAAAAACAGATTACAGGATGTGGCGCAATTAGGATGTTACGGAAACACTTCTCGTTGTAAACAGGGCCAGGACAGTTGAAACTGTGCTGGGAACTGGATAAGAAGTCCCTGCAAGCTTGATTTTCATCTGACCTCCAAGAAGTCTTTCAATATACAGTTGTTTATCAGGTCTATATTACTGAAACAAAACACTTTGATCCTTAATGTGCTTTCAAAGGATTTGGACAGATATCATTTGAAACAAACAAAAAACCTCCATCAAAGTAATGTATATGCAAATTATTTTGGCCAAAAAGAACCTGATTTTTCAAACACAGTACCTGGGCACAGACTATCACACAGTTTTATAAGCAGACAGTTCAGTACACTGTAGCAAAAATATATAATATATATTCTTAGGAACTAAGGTATTCTCTAAATTCTAAGTGTTAAACCATATGGGTAATCATTTCATACAACAGCTTGTGATACTCTTCTTGCCCTTAAAAGTAAAAAAGGGCAAACTTTTTCATGCAAAGGCTTTAGTTTGGGATTCTGTGTTTCTTCTGCACTCACATTGTAATGAGCAAGGAACTGCAGCTTCTAGATTACTTTTAATTGCTTATAAGCTATCATAGAAACAGATATGCAAAAACTCTGACTTTGCTCTTGCCAGGGTTAAAAAAAATATTATTTCTGTAATATATATATATTTTACTGGACCTGGATAGAGTTAATTTTCCTCATAGCAACTCATATGGGGCTGAGTTTTAGTTTTTTGACCAAAACAATGTAGATAACACAATAATGTTCTGTCTTCTGCTGATCAGTGTTTGCATGATGTTAAGCCTTTCTCTGCTTCTCACCCTGTTTCCCCAAGTGAATAGACTGGAATGCTGTGCAATGGGTTGGGAGGGGACACAACTGGGCAGATCACCCAAACTAATCGAAGAGATATTGCATACCATATAACAGCATGCTCAGCAATGGAAGAGGAAACAGGAAGGCTTAGAAGGGTAAACCACGTTTTGCTCAGGAACTGGCTAGGCATCAGTTTGCTCATTGGGGGTGGTGAACAGTTGACTTTGCATCATTTGGTTTGTTCTCTCTTTTCCCACTTCTTCTTCTTCTTCTTCTTCTTCTTCTTCTTCTTCTTCTTCTTCTT
>VXAY01002458.1:60532-132521 GCA_013399855.1 Oxyruncus cristatus | reverse complement strand
CTCTCTACAACTACCTGAGAGGAGGTTGTAGTCAGCTGGGGGTTGGTCTCTTCTCCCAGGCAACCACCAGTAAGGCAAGAGGGCATGGTCTTAAGCTGTGCCAGGGGAGGTTTAGGTTAGATATTAGAAAGAAATTCTTTACAGAGAGGGTAAGCAGCCATTGGAGTGGGCTGCCCAGGGAAGTGGTGGATTCTCCATCCCTGGAGGTTTTCAAGATGAGGCTGGACATGGCACATAGTGCCATAGTCTAGTAACCGTGGTGGTGTTGGATCAAGGGTTGGACTTGATGATCTCAGAGATCCTTTCCAACCCGTCTGATTCTATGATTCTAAGGCTTCTGTTCACTCAGAATTTCAACACTTTCAAAGGATGAATCCAAACATTTATTTTTTTCTCCTCTCTTACAGGCCTAACTGGATATTATATCTGTTAATGCCCTTTAAGCCTCTTTTTAGTCTGCTAAGTGTCATATGCATTTTCTGTGGCCCCACATTGTTTCTCTGTTCACATATATTTGCTGCCACTTTTAATGCCCTTCTTATATTATAATTTCCAGCTTCCTTGCTCTGATACTTGATGAATAATGTTATATTCTCCTTTCACAGAAGAGAAAACTGTGTCAGTATAGATCCATGAACCATATGGGAAAATAAGTTTTTATTTGTTTAAGTTCAGCGCTTAACAGGAGTCAAGTAGTGTGGAGTTAGGGGAAATTCACATCTTGAAATGAGGATTGAGTCTATAAAACCATTAAAATTTATTTTCCATTTGGAGAATTGAGAGGTTAAGCCATTAACTTTGTGAATTTGCAGAGGTTTCCCAGAAGCTTAGTCAAATCTAGTGTTTGTATCATGTTAAATCTATTCTACTTATTACCCTAATAACATAAATAACCACTCATGCAATGGAGAATGACAAGATTTTCCTAACAGTGCCTCTGAAAACTCAGGGTCACTTTGAAAGGAGCTAACCTAGAGAAACAACTGTATTAAAACAATATGAGTTTTCTGAAGCTTGTATTCTCTTAGGGACTTTTCCAGTTATTTGGCTTTGTGCATAAACAGACAGACAATCCATAACAACCTTTCAGTGGTAAACACAGGGGAGTTTCCAGGAGTTTGGTTTTTTGTGGAGTGTGTTCTTTTGTTTTTGTTTTGTTTAACAGGACAAAAATAATGAACATAACAGGCATCCTAAAGGACAGCGATGATGAGCATGGAAACTAGTTTTCTTATAAATATATTAAATATTTAAAAAATTAACAAGTCTTTAGAGTGTTGATTTATTTTTATCACCTTTTTTGGGGGTGTCTAGGCACCATAATCACTTCCTACGAAAATTCAAAAACAACCTACTAGTTGTTTCATATTCCACTGGTCGAATGAGATGAGCACAGTCCAAAGAATGTTATGTTGTATCAGCAGGGCCCCCTCCTTCAGTGACCTCCAAAGCAGCAACAACAAAATACAGGAAAAGTTCCGCACACAATTAGCTACACTGGGGAGGTAAAAGACTGTCCCAAATTGAAGAGGTTATATAGTTCTTCACGTTCAAGTGCTTCATACTAGAGGTCTGAGAGATACAAAAGGAGTCTACATGCTCAGTCAATGCATTTCTGAACTGAAATACTTACTTTAGAATTTGTAGCACGGATTTTTTTTGTTCTAGAGCAAGGGAATGTGAGAAAAGTTTAGAAAATGTTTCATCTCATTAAAGCCTTAGAAATCTTACCTTAAATCAAGGTCATTAGAAATGAAAAGATTTGTTCCACAGTCTTGTGAAGACAATAGGAGTCTTTTTTTTTCCCATCTGAAGGACTTGAAGCCATAATTTCCAGACCCTCTGCAAATTTCTCTGAGAACAGGGCTGTAGGCCTATTGTTTGTCTGAAGATCCCATTTGTAAAAGAGTGGCGAAAAAAAATTATATACTTTGAAAAATGACCTTTTCTTAAGCCCATGTGTCAAAGTTATTTCTTAATCCCTTAAAGACCCAATATGTAACTTTTCATTACAGCATCCTTGATAAGGTGAATTAAGGCTGCAGAATGCTCGTCTAAAATTGTCTAAAAGTGTAGCATCTGAAACCACTCAGGTTGCTACATTTATTTTGAAGTAATTATTTCTTTTCTACAGTAATGCAGAGTGCATAATTGTACTTTTGCATCCAACTGTGGCTTAATGGCAGCAATATGTGCTGGTAGCAAAAAGGGAAAGAGAATTTATTGATGGAGTAGAAGGTATTTGCTATGTTGTACCTCCCTCAGCATTTTTCTCAGCAAGGTAGAATTAATGGGGGATTGCATGACCTCTAAATGTGCCTGAACTCCACTACATTCTGAAAGGATCATTGTCCAGAAGGCTGTTTAATATAATTTCCTTAAAAGGCCATTGGCAAGTGCCTAAAACCTCTATTGATCCTGGTCCAGCAGGAAATAACTTCCCAATCTGAGCAAGTAAAGAATTGCAAACTTCTTAGCTGCCCATGTCCCCCAAACTGCTTGGAAGTAAGAAAAGCAGAGAAAATGTTTCCTGCTAAATATAGGGAAAACAAATTCTTGATGATTACAGATATTAGCAAAATGCTTGACAGAACGAAAATGTGCCTTTAAATTGATGGTGGTTGAGAGCACTTAGCCCATCAAGAACATCTTACAAGTTCATTTATTGCATATGTTTTGATAAGGAAAAAAAAGAGAAAATTACTTAGGCTATTAAAAGATTATCCAGCAGGAGGAGATGAGACGGTCACTTAAAGATTCCCAAACACAAAGGAGAGAGGAAATGAGTTATTTAGAAAAGAGGTATTTATACCTGCTGGGGATCTGTCCATAAGGATTATTTAGACTAGGAAAGCAGTGAATCTCAGTGTACAGAGAGGAATTAATTTTTTTTTAAAAGACGTTTCTTAAGCTTTGGGCATGCCTGAATGGTGTGTAATCATAAATAAATTTAGGAATGTAACTGCAATGTTAGAAATTGAAGTCCAAGATTTTTGCTTCGTTGACATTTTCAACGGTCCCATTCAGCTGATATGTAACCATGGGTGTTATCTTTCTGGTACAGAACCTTTCAAGTTTTGGTGCCTCCACCAGCCTCTTAGCTACTGCCTAAGCATATCTTGCATGACTCTGTAGTCACCTGCACCCACAGCAGGAACAAAACTTTCTGGCATGAGCAGGTGTACCTCTCTCTATGTCCACCATACCCAGCTGCACAGTGACAGAGGCACTCTTGTGAGTAAATGGCCTCTCACTACAGGATCTGAATCACCTGCAACCCCAACACATCAGAGGCAACTGCATCTAATTCCATTCAGCTGTCCAGGATCCTGTAAATATCCATCAGCAGAGCTGGTTTCTTGACTCTACACTTATTCTTTATCTCAAAGACTGTAAAGTTGGGATCATATCAAAAGTTACTTCACCCACCCACCAGCATATTCCCCTGAGCTGGTGTTTTAGGCACTGGGAGACACCAGTTCAGATTGGACAGACGGGATATGGAAAAATATGTTTCCGTCTCCTAAGAGGCTTATACACTGACTATTTGGTAGAAGCAAGTGCGAGTGTCCTTCCTTGGTGTTTTCTATGAGAAAGGTATGTCTACCTCAGCAACCTAAGTCCAGGAAAGGACAGAAAGCTGAGAAACATCAGCATCTCTTGTGTGTTAAGTCATTTCGCTTCTCTGTTTTGAATTGTTCTCTTTCTTCCCGCTCCCTCGCCCCCCCAAACAAACTTCCCTAGTAGGAACTACTCCTAAAGAGTGAACAAGAGCAAACTAATTTGTAACATTTTGTCTCAAAGCCCAGGATTAATCCAGAGCCTGTTTTTTAGCTGTGCAGTCATAACCTTACCAATTAGTCTGACTGGGCTGCTGTGGGTTCTGCTCAGCAGCAAACTGCATATAAACAAGGTATTGAAACCCATAAGTCATTTAGTAACCAAATGATCATCAAAAGCATGCTGTTCTCACTAATCAGCAGTTTTATAAAGCATAGTAACTTCCAAATACTGAAAAACTATCCCATGTTCAGGTTGGGGGGGGGAAGAGTGGTGTTAGTGTTGGTGGATCATGAAAAATCATATATTACAATCACATTATTTCAGTTACAATGACTTCTCTCATCTATATTATGTGCTTTTGGACTAAGATACAGCCTTTGGACCAGACACGGTTTCCTGTAATGACTTCAGACATAAATTTTAGTAGATTATCTCATTTGGAGCTAACAAGAGACAGAGCCTACAGACTCCTTGCTTCCTTGTAGGACTAATGTCTATTATTCATAAACATTTCCATTTTCCTTTCAATAAGGGCAGAACATTTTTTTTCTCTAATGACATCAGTAACAAGCCTCTGAAAAACTGACTCAGAGTCAGGGTTCCTAATGCATAAAATAGTTGATGGTTTATGACCATTTTTAAATTTAGCTCACAACTTTGGTAGAAGTAAGATGTGCAACAAAACAAAACAGACAAGAAGTAATTATTAATTAAATGAAAAAAATCCAAGGGCTTTATGCTTGCAAGAAACATGCTTACTAAAAGTAAAAAATATGACTGCAATATTTATAGTTTAAAAGCAGAATTCCTAAACTACTTCAACCTAAAACTACTTCAAATTTAAATGGATTAATTTTTGACTCTTCAGATATGTCCCAGTTGTTTCGGTTCCATTTGAAAACCATCAGATCTTCTAGCTGTAGTTCAAGTACAGCCAGAAAATTTGCAAAACCTTGGGTTTTGGCCAAAAAATATCAGAAATTTTACACAAGCATATCTTCTGCTAAGAGACCTGCCTAAAACACATACTAAATATATACTAAAATATACACTAATAGTTGTGTATAAATAATGTATTCATTATTTATATAAGGTAAAGCAAATTCAACTGCTGGGAATACACCTAGGAAGTTGGAGAGTTAGTTCAAGCTCCTGCTTCAGGGAACAATTAATTATTTATACAAAGTGAAAACAGGCTTGAGACAGTCTGGAATAATCTGTTGCGATAATACCCAATAAACTGATAGGGCTATCCCTTGGGAAATGGAACATAATTTCAGAATGTACGCATGTTTACTGTTTGGGATATCTTCTTGAATCATATTACCACAAACAAAATCTCATGAAAAACACCTTTTAAGACTTTAGTCTTGTCTATTCCAAACCTAATCCTCTATTTGGCTTGAATTTCAAACCAAACATCTAAAATAAACCAAACAAGGATGCAAATGCTTCCACTTGGCTCCTAATGGTGACTCATTAACAAGTGGCTAGAAATGCTGGCATGACTTGTATCCCTAGGAGCTACAGATGCATCTGAAAGGTGTTTAGGCACCTAAAGATGCAGAGGCTGGCAAACTTATAACCATTAGGCACTGCTTTGCTTCTTTAGGTGCCTAAATACCCTGAAAAGCTTGACCCTGAGAGTCATTCTGAAGGCTCAGTCAGTCACAGTCCAAGGCTTTTCTGCTAGTTTTATTTATTGTCTTGGACAAGACAGCTGCCTATATCCTCTCCAAGTTAACCTGATTCATTTATTTGAAACACTTCACAGATTTTTGCATGCATTACATGTATGACTAGCAGTAACAATTTTATACACATCATGGGTTTATATTAGTAGACACTGAGCCATCTGCAATTCCTGGAGACCAGAAATATTCAGGTGCTTTTCACATACAGTGATTCACAATGGAGATTCATTTCTACTTGACTCATAATCCTGGGTTATCCTTCTTGGAATAATATAGTTGATAAGCAACTTCTGAGATATCCTTTCTTGGCTAAGAAATCCCAGCAAACCATCAGTTTGCTCCTTATCTCATGCAATGTTTTCAAATGCATGGCCCTTCTCATACTAAGAAAGACAAGTACCACAAATAAAATATCAACACAGTTATTAAACCACACAAGTAGAACAGGGAAGACTTGTAATAGAAAGATCAGAAGGGTACCTTTTTTTTTTTTTTTTAATATATTTGAGACCCAAAAGAAGAAACTAATCTTGTAAGAAAATGATCTTTAGGCAGAAATTAGTGTCTTAAAAAGTCTGATATGACTTACAACTTATACTCAGGATAATATGCTCTTCGTTTTCCCTTCTCCTTTCCAGCTTTGTTCTTGTTCTGTGGCAACCAGCACAGTATCAGTCATGCCTGATGAAAACCCAGAGGCTCAAGAGTTTTCTATATGAAAGTGAACATGGATATTTTGAACTTTATTTCTTTCCACTGCCCTTTTCCCTTCCACCAATAGCAATTCTCTTCTGTGTCTTCTCAGTGTATTGGGTACTGAAGGAAGGATGGCCATATCTAGCACTAATGAAACAACAAATCACATTTTAGTGGACTGCTCTATTTCACAGAGGATCTCTTATTAAAAATGAACCACAGTTTATAACGTTATGACAGATCAAACATTAACATCTCTCTCTACAGATTAAACATCACTTTCAGTGCATCTCATTTCACTTTCCCCTAAGGTTTACTAGCTTTCGGTACTGATCATGATTGATGCCTTGTTTATATGCAACATTAAGCCTGTTTCTGGTAAATGAAACCCATTTCTGTTCCAAATGGTAAAACTTATGTCAGTGTTTTACCTTATCACACCATCACTCCTTTCACGGACCTAATGCTACATATAAAAGCCTTGCTTTCTTTCCTCTCTGGACTACCTAAACTGTAATCAATTCATAGGCAAAATTCAATAGAATTAACAGTAATTTGAGGCTATGGCAGATGATGGTCTAGATTAATAGTACAGTTAAACCTTTAAATGTCTTCGAGCACTCGAGGCATATATGCTTTTTCTTTTACCTTCTCTGAGATACTCTATTTGCCACATATAGCTGAAAAAATCCTTAAGTGACTCATTAATTTTCAACCTTCACATTTTGTCACAATCCTTTACATTTAATTTCTCGTCTAGAAGGACTGTTGTCTCAGGGGTGGAATCAACTACCATTTGTAAGGGGGGGGAATACAAAAAATTGTCTTTTTTTGTAAAAAATAATGCTTTTCAGTGGGATCATGCTCCAAGGGTGATTTTATACTGAAGTCTGAAAACTGATATTTTCGTACAGCAGGTGACTGCCATGAGCAACCAGTTCTGGCAGGCTTGTCAGTTAATCTAGGTGTTGAAACCGTAGGTGGTGATGAATTTCACATCAGATGTGAGATCCCCATCAGTGGCTTAGTTCCACATAAAGGACCTGGCTGGGTACAGCTGTTTTGGAAGGCTACTCTTGTGTTTGTGGACAGTGCAATGAAACTCAGAGAGAAAGTTATGCTGTGCTTGCAGAAGCATGTCTGTGGACACAATGAGGACAAACAACCATATCATAAGTCTTGAAAAGTTATGCTAGAGAATAAAGCTCTCATTTATCTATGCAAACCACAGCATTCTCCACAAAAGGGGCTCCAAGAGACCCATCCTGGAATATTCAATTACCTTGTCATCCTTCTACAAGGAGAAATTCAGTTCCAAAGTGTCAGAGAATGGATGTGAATCTGAATAATTTACATCCTAAGAAAACAAACCAGTGGAGTAATCAATTAAATGTATGAGGGTTTCTCTATTTGATGTTTGGTTTCATGACCAATGAGTCAGGTAGGCTTAAATAACAAACTTCAAGATGGGATTTATTAACATAAATCCAAAGACCTAAGTCTCCAGACCATGCTTAAAGCAGTACTAGATGAGCTGTGTTGGAAGTCATCACCCCAGCTGTCTAACTCAGTTTTTTCTTAGAAGTTATCCAATTGATGGCAGAGGAATAGGCATAACTTCTATCCTAATTTTTGCTGCAGCAACCCAACATCAGAGGTGTCTGCACAGAAATGTGAGATTTTCTCTAAATAGTTTGTGGCTGATGTTTGTCTCACAACTGACTTACAGAGAGCAGTCAGGTGATAAACCTCACCTCTACTTTGAATTTTCTGCTGAGTTTTGTAGTTCTCTGTGTAGGGTACTTTTTTTGTTGTTTGTTTGAGCATCACACATAGAGAAAATCTCTGTATGAGTTTTAGGATGCCCTATAGGAGGAGCTTGGCTTTCCAGTAAGCCATGTGGTACCTAAAAACTATGCAAAACATACCTGGCCTTCCTTTGTTCAACAGTAAATGACTACACAGGATGTCTTGATTTATCTTCTTTAAACATTCATTATTGGGCATAATTGCCATATCTCTTATTTTCATTCCCCTGAGCAACACATTTTAATCTCATACCATATGGAAGTTATTGCAAGCCATCAACAGCAAAGGAAAACCTGAGGTAGATTTGCATTGAGATAAACTGCATCTGCTCTAAAATTACTGGAGTCATTTTACTGCAGAATGACATAATTCTGGATTATATCAGTAGCATCAGTGTTTTAGGCTGAGGAAGAAGACATTTGCAGTCCCCTCTGTGTAAAGATATTGATGAGATAATGACCATGTTTGATGACGGCTTGCCCAGCACTTTTCTTAGTTTTGTGCACTGAATTTTGACAGAACAAAATATGTCTCTATCAAACTGCAAACTCCCTGTTATTTTCCAGGATGTCATTTTGTTTTATATTTTGGTTTCATGTCTTATTACTCCAAATTGTTCAAAACAACGGCACTCCTGAGGTCCAACAGTCTTAATATGTCATTAAATTACAACCAGCATCCTGGTTTTGGCTGGATTAGAGTTCTGGGGCTGGTGCTTCTAAACTCTAGGGAGAATTCTGGAAAAATTACTGTCATGGTTTAACCCCAGCCAGCAACTAAGTACCAAGCAGCTGTTCCCTCACTTCCTCCTTACCCTGCACTGGTGGAATGAGGAGGAGAATTGCAGGTTGAGATAAGCACTGTTTAATAATTAAAATAAAGTAAAATATAATAAAAATAATAATACTACTAATAATAAAGCAGTTATTAAAACCCAAGAGAAACAAGTGATGCATAGTACAATTGCTCACTACCTGCTGAGAGATGCTCAGCCCATCCCTCAGCAATGATCCACAGCTTCCACCCAACTCCTTCCAGTTTATATACTGAGCATGATGCTCTGTGTTATGGAATATCCCTTTGTCCAGTTCAATTCAGCTGTCTTGGTTGTGCTCCTTCACAGCCTCTTGCTGGCAGAGCATGGAAAACTGAAAAGTTCTTGACTTAGAGTAGGCACTACTTAGCAACAACCAAAATATCACTGTTTTATCAACATTATTCCCATACTCAATCCAAAACACAACACTCTACCAGATACTAAGAAGAAAATTAACTTTATTCCAGTCCAAACCAGGACATAATAAAGCCCTTAGAACTACATTCTAAGGTTATTGGCTCTACCTTAGTGGTCTGCATTCCCAAGGTACAATGTGAATTCTGAAAAAAAGAGTTGACTGAAGCAAACAGTGTGCAGAAGATGGCAATAATCCCATATTATCTTTGAGTGTCCTGTGTACATGGAACTAGAATTAAAATAGAAGAAACGAGAACCTGGACAGAAATTCTGGCTGACTTTGGACTCACAGTAGATATAAGATCAAACTAAATTAAACAGTCCACTAAACTTAGTCTTCAAAAGTCTTCAGTACCACTTTCTTGAAATACTATGTCTGCCCTTACGCTAAGCTCAGTTTCCTCATGTCCCTCTTACCCAAGAAGCCTGGGCTGAGAAGAGTCTAGACAGTAGTTTGTGAAGCAAAGACCTCAGAGAGTGGTTTCAGAATATCAGACAACCAAGGATTCAATAGACAAGTTTTGTGGCTAGCAGTGAAGGCTCCATGGCATAGGTACACAGTGAAACAGGAGAGCTAGGAACTTGGACCTTTCATAACCCGCTTTATTTACAGGTGCGTTCCCTGACCCTGCTACAACATGCTCCAGCTAGCATTCCTCAAGACTGATTTATTTCAGAAGGGACTGACTTAAAATTTGTAACTGGGTGCCAGCTGGTACTTCTTGGCCTTGGGACCAAAAGCCATGACAGCATAAAGTGACAAAGAGCTGAAAGAACTCAGAGACAATCCAGTCCAGGATGACTTAGCAACTATAACTACATCTTTGGGTCATGAACTGGCACCAGTTAGGAAAAAAAAAAAAAAAAGAAAGAAAGAAAAATACCCAAGGCTGGTCCAGACTGCAGCTGTTCTCCAAAAACATTGGGTCATTGAACTATGTTTCTGAATAAGTCAATTTCCTGAAGGCATGATTGTCCCATTCAATTCTTTTTAGTAGTTTCTTGATAGCCTTGGAAATGATCATAAATGCTGATTCTGTGGAATCTAGGGGACCCTACAGGAGACATTTTCAAGTATTGCAAATATTTTAATTCACTGTGAAGTAGCTGAAATCCACTCTGTAAAATATTGACCTTGTTTACTTCTGGAGAGCTGTGTAGGAATTCTTGAGCTAGGTACCAATGCAATTAGTATGTCAGATAATCCTTTAATTAGGTTAGAGGGTGCAGCTACTATATGTCAAACACCTGAAAAAAATCTGTCTTGACATTTCCTAAGTATGTAAAATCTATTTATTTGCCACATAGTTGATTTAAAGTTACTTCTAAAGGACTATACTTTTCAATACAATACTTGGGTATATTACTTTAGCTCCAAAAATTCTAAATCTAACCTGAAAAACCTTAAACCACTTGTCAGTTTGTTGTGTGAGTCAAGGACATATTTCAGATGTAGGAGATTTTCAGATCTAGGAGACCCATCTCAAATTGTCATGTATGACAACATGCTGGAAAGAGGTAAACTTCAGCTCACTGCTAGGAAGCAGTTTTGAGACAAGTTACTTTATTGACATTGTTCAGTGTAGTACTTGCCAGACTTTTTCATCTGACTTTCTGCCTTCTTAAGTCTGAGTGCTGTTGAAGCTATACCCTTTCTTCCAGCACAAAGCCCAAACCACTAATCTACAAACTATTCTGTTTAGAACATTTTCCTCCCAAAAAGGGTTTCAGAGCACTGAAAGATCTCTTTACTAGCAAAATCCAGGCATTTGAGCAGTTCAGCTCAATGTCTAGAATGAATAACACCGCATTCTACTTCAGCTGCATTTTCATTAGTGAGGTTTTTTAATGGCATGTAGGTAACATGCCAAATGCTGGATCATTACTCTGGAATATGGAGAATATTAGTGTTTATAAAGGCTGACAAACACCCTTACACTTTGCCCTATTTATAAATAAAGCCCCTGTTGCCAGTACTTGGTAGCTACTTTCTTATTCTCTGATTGCATAAGTACAAAGTGTATATTTGCATACCTATCAAACCCATAATTTTTATCACAAAAAAAGTTGTTGAGAAAAGGTTGGGTTTTAAACCAAAACCCTCAGAATTACCCTGATATCTGTTAATGTCATTCAGTGAAAAGTTTACAGTGACAAACACTGTGTTCATGATCTTTACTGTATTTAAATGAGCATTTTGAGAGAATAAGCTGTGTTGTTGCTTTTAAGAGCTCAGTAACAGAAAAGACATTCTCTGCATCTACCTGAAAATTGCATCCAGTAACGAACTTGCCCATAAAAAGAGCAGAGCACTGTTTTACCATCCGGACAAGTCGTTTCTCTTTTTTTTAAATACAAGAGAGGGCTTAGAGCAGGATGACAAAACCACAGAGTGAGTACCCAGCAGGATAACAAAACCACAGAGTGAGCCGCTCACCTTCATATGTTCTAACTGTTTGTATGAAGTAATGAACCTGACTACAGAGCTTTTAACTGCCTCAGGCCATGTACTAGGAACTCAAAATACATGGAAACGAGATGTCAGAAAGGAAACAGTACTTGATTTTGAAATAAGAATGAATTTTTTAACTGACTTGTACACACCGCATCCGTGAATTTCTTACACAGTGCAAAAAACATTAAAATGCGTGGCCCTCTGTAGGCTGAGCAGTAGTATAATCCAACAACACACCATAAAACAAAGCTTTATGGAGGCAGTAGGAAAGATAAGCATATATAAGCTTGCCCAATTGCTGTTAACAAACACAGGATATGATCATGACCGATGCCATGGCTCTGGTGGACTGCCAGGCACACTTGGTGTCTGGGGAATATGGCAGCAAGACCCAATCCTGGAAATGCCTTTTGAATGCAGGCAAGGGTCATGTCATTCCTTGCCTCTACCAAGGGTAGTGTGATTTGAGAGAATCATACCTTACATGAATAGTTTGGGTAACACTCTGTCTTCACTACTGATTCTGGTCAATCGTATATATACATGTCCCTGTCCACTACTGGTTGTTCAAACTGGCAGTGACAAAACAGCAAAGAGAAGTCTGAGGGTAATCAAAGAAACTTCAGGGCCCTGGGATGATTGGTAGAGGGATCAGGAGCGCAGGTAGTAATTTCCTCAATCCTTCTAGCAACAAAGAATAATATTTATAGGAGTAGGCCGGCTCCCAGATTGGTGTAATAGGAAAAATTTTGGGTTTTTTGACCATAGGATGATCTATTCAACACCTGGTCTGCCGACACCTGATGGAATTCACTTACCTCAGAGGCAAAAAAGAGTTCCAGCACAGGAGCTAGCAGGACTCATTGATAGAACTATAAACTAGCTTGAAAGGGGGAAAGGGGCAAAACCAGGCTTGCCAGTGATGAGTGATGAGATGGTGTGCCAAAACTTGGGGAAACAAGCACTAATGGGATCCTTCAATATACTTCACAAAGTATTGGCTACAATGCACCACGCATGAAATGTTTCTATGCTTAATATTCACATCTAAAATTTCACTGAAAATATCAAAAGATTGTATATTGCTCTTGGGTGAATGTGTAGCTAGAAAGCTATTTATCTGTTGCTGGTTTTTATGTGCAGGGTGTATCACATGTTTCTTGGAGACAAAAAAGCAGACAACAGTCAGCAGTCATCATTCAGTGTTCAAGCATCAGCCTACATCTAAGGCTTGAAAATACATTTTAAAACTTCTAGACTATGAACATAATTTTAAAAATTACACAAGTAGTCCTTTTCAGCTAACCAGGTGGAAAACCTGGATATTTGACTTAGTGATATTTATATTACACTCACTGTGCATAGTGATAATGTTAACAAAAATAATTGTTATAATAACTATTTTCCATTCACTATTATAAGTATGGCCAGGAGACAATTAATTAATTAATTTTTCATTTGTTTCTTTCTTTTATTCTTTTACATCTAGCAGCTTCCTGAAATGATAAATGGAGTTGCTTCTAGAAAGGAGAGTCACTGCAGTGAGAGAGTTGTTCTCTATCCCTCTTTATAGGAGACTGATCTGTTGTCGTGTAGAAGAGCAAATTTTAAGACAATCATCTAAAAATCTGTCTTCATTCTGCCACCCTCTCTATAATTACTGCTAATTGCATTGTTTCAGAAATTGATGGAGCATTATAAGAAAGGGAAGCAGAAAAGGAAAACATCTTCAATAAAACTCTTGAAACAAAGAGTCTGTCTTTGCCTACATGGCACATGAGGCAGTGCAATACTGAGAGCCTGCAGCATAGTCTGTTACTTAGAGGACACACTGTCATTTACTGAATTAATCATATTATCATTATTCTCTATGGTGAGCAGATGTGTTCTACTACTTGATCATGGAGGTATAATTTATTTTGCCCAAGACTTTACTTGAACAGGCTAGGGCTAAGACCCTAGGACTAGCTTCCTTATGTTAAAAGATTCAGTACATTCAGGGTGTTCAAGAACAAGTGTAAGATTTGAATGATAAACAGGGACTCCAAAAAAACTTGTGTGTCAGAACACAAATCCCTACAATGAAGGTAAAGCTACCCCTAGGGTTAGTTTGTCCACTCCTACCCACTTTTTCAACTACTATAGCTTTATCAAGCTGCCCCTGATCCTTACTTAAGGAAAGTTAGATCATGGGGCTTCCTGTATTTCCTGTAAATAACTAAAACCAGCTATCAGAGAATTGAGGTTGGTGTCCCTTTAGAGAGTTGATTTCCATGCCTTAGACCCCAGCTTTAAGACCTAGGCAGACTGTGACACATGAAAGAGAAACAGCTGCAACTGCTGACCCTGTGTGATCTGGGAATAAGTGTCAGCAGATCAACGAAAGAACATTGAGTATAGAAGTAACAGGATCTTCTGACTAGTTGCTGATTTTTACAGCATGTCTAAGTAGGTGCCTTGTAGCTTCTATGTTACCTACTATGAAAAAAGGTAGTGTAAATTGGCTAGATTACAAGAGTACACAAGTGTGCTTTTTGCACCTGTTGACGAAGAAAATATTGGGTGCAGTTAAATGATGTGATATATTGTACATCTCTTAAGTTCAAAAAAACCACTATAAGAAAGTGTTCATCTGTTTATTTCTTCATTGTTGAAGCACGAAACTAAATTTAGATTAGAAGGACCATGTTTGATACAAACACTAACTAAACAGTTGGTTTTTGCAAGGGAGTATTTTTGTTAGAACACGGAAAACAGATTTAGATATACATCCATCCTGCATCCTCACAGTAAGAGGATTCCAAGAAACAACAGTGCTGAACTTTGCCTGTATCTTAGATATTACACTGTTCATAGCATTTTTAACAAGTTTATTTAATCAGGGTAAATAGTAAAATCTATTTTAAGCAGAGATATCAGTGTCAAGATGCAAAAGTTTTCATGTTTTCAAAACAATTCGCAAAACCCTGTTTTGTTTTGTAGTCTTGCAATCCAACTGGAAGCACATATGCAAGTTTATAGGCTAATTCATTCACAGTTGCATAACTATATCCTCACCAAATAATGCTTTACTCCATTTTTAATGATGCAAAATCAGCACATATAAATAATGCAACTGAAATCAATCCATGAAGATAAGCATCCCAGCCTGGTAAGACACATGCCCCCACCGACAACACACATGACAAATTTTAAGATGACTACCCTTCCTTCAGGCCTGAAAAGCATGCACAACCTGGAAGTGCAGGCTTCTGTGGCAGAGTTAAGTAACATGACATTTGTGTATTTTCAAAGCACTGCCTGTTTTCACTTCCCAGCCACCAGCACTGTCACAAAGGCAGTTAAATAGTACAGCAACAATCTTCTCTTTTGAGTGTCTTGTTATTTAGCTAAAACAAAACAAAACAAAAAACCCTTCCAATTACAGAGATTAAACTCTTATTCTGCCTGTGTAGCATTCCCTGCCCCAAACACTGCATAACCGAAATTATCTACCAATCCTTAAGTCTCACTCACAACAAAAGTAATTATGGGAGACAATGAGGAATGGATTTGTTGCTTTGGGTTTTTTTCTTAGTGCCCTTTGGTTTTTTGCAGTTTTGGAGAGGAAAGGATGCAAGCAGAAAGAAGCTTTGCCTGTTTATTCTCTCAGTTGCTAGCAGCCATGTTACTATGGATAGTATGGCCCTGAACTAACTCATAATCTCTGTTAAAAAGTCAGGTCTATTGGCTCTGTTCCATATGTATGGGGCTATATGGCTTCTGGTAGACTCAGGGCACAAGTTTACCTGTGAATGGCTGAGCAGACATATGTTAAATAGTATTACCTACTATGGTAACATCTGCCATAATAATTAAATCCTGCTTGAAGACTAACCATGTCTTCTGCAGCAGCTGCTCTGGTTCTGTTCATATAGGAAGTTATTCATGCAGAGAAAAAGGTTACCTGATTTCTTTTACAGGTTGTCAGGGAAAAGCAGGTTTCTTTAAGGGGAGTCAAGGTCTAAAAAAGCTTTCTTTCATAAATCTGTGGTGAACCCTTGTAATTAGTTGCCTAGCAGCCTCCACAGTGGATAGTGAGCATCTGGATCATAAAAGCTTAGTTGCTGGCTAGAGCTGGATCATGCAAGAGGAAACTTTAATGAAGCAGAGCAGGGAAACCCCAAGAAAATATTCCATCTCTTGTTCCATGTGTAAAACACAGCTGTAGGATAAAAACAAGGTTGTAAGCACTTACAGCTAAAAGACATATCTATTCACCAGCAAGCCTAAGAAGGTTTCTCTTTAGTTCTGTTGAACTCTTAATTAGCAAGATACTTGAAAAGGAAATACAGTGACTTTGTCCCTGCATCTGTTTAGGAGAGGAGGGTTAGCACCCAGAAATGGAGGAAAGTCAAGGCTCCTGGCGAATTGAAAGCTATTGAACTAGGTTTCCTAAAAGAAATGTGTAGAGATTTATTCTGCACTGGCTTCCCAACTGAGCTCTTGGCTGCTCTATTTCTCTCAAACAATAAATGCTTTTGAAGATATATTTAAAAAAAATCTATGAACTAGGCCTGAATGGAAAATTTTTTAGCAAAGAGCATTCTATTTCTAAAAAAACCCTGTATCCAACTCTTCTAGCTAACAAGCTTGTAGCCTTTTATCAACTAGCACATATTGCTCTGTAGGACAGACACCCTGACTAAGTCTGGCAAGCCTCTTAAGTACTGCCATGTAGGGTGTCCTTATGGCATTCAATATTTATTTATTTATTTATTTACTACCCAGTTTGTTAAAAATCTCTGCTCAGAAGCTTTTACTTATGGCTAGCTTCAGTGGACCTTACCCCATAATGAAGAGCAGCTTTTAAATCTCCAGGTTCCTGATGTCAGGTGTTTTGGGTTTTTTCCTCTTGATGCTGTCCTCTTTGAAGCATCTTCCTGGAAGCTATGATTACTGAAAATTTGAGGTAACAAATATATATATTGTATGCTATGTATTATATATATACCTATTAGAGAGAGAGATAGTGCTAAGTGTATGTTCAGGTGCTGTCTAGTGGGTTCTAGAGGACAGCAGGGAAAAATTTTCGTCTTCTTAGTCGTTAACACACCTAGTAACAGTTGAAAACTTGGTCAGGCTGGAAGAGGAAAGAACAGAAAAGGAACAATGACTAAAAAGCAAGAAGGAAACAAAGGACCAGACCAGGAAATTTAGAGAAAAAGGTTTTTAGAGAAAAAATTACCTGCTCTAGAAATCTCTTGCTACTAACATAAATAGATAGAGACTGACAGCAGCCTCCACACCATTCCTCAGGGCTCAGTTTTGGGGCCAGTCCTGTTTAATATTTTTATCAGTGATCTGAAGAAGGGGGTTCAAAACACTGTCAGTCAATTTGCAGGTTACACCAAGTCCGGTGAGAGTGTTGACCTGCTGGAGGGCAGAAAGATTTTTCAGAGGGATTTGGTCAGGTTGGATCAGTGGGCTGAGGCCAATTGTAGGAGGTTCAATGAAGCCAAGTGCCGGATCCTGCACTTGGGTCAAAACAACCCCATGTAGCACTACAGGCTGGGGGAAGAGTGTCTGGAAACCTGTCCAGTGGAAAAGGACCTGGGGATATGTACAGATTTTGGCTGGTGTAGAGTTAATTTTCTTCACAGTGGCTAGTATGAGGCTAGGTTCTAGGTTTGTGTTGAACACAGGGTTGATAATATAAATATGTTTTTTTATTTCTGAGCTGCGCTCACTCAGAGACAAGTCCTTTCCTACTTTTCATACTGCCCTGCTGGCAAGGAAGTTGGGGGTGCATGGGAAGTTGAGAGGAGATACAGCCAGGACAGGTGACTCAAACTGACCAAAAGGATATTCCAGACCATGTGATCATCATGCTTAGTATATAAAATGGGGGGGACATGCTTTGAGCGATGCCATTTGTTTTCCCAAATAACTGTTCCCTGTTATCGGGCCCTGCTCTCCTGGAGATGTCTGAACACCTGCCTGCTCATGGGAAGTGAATTAATTCCTTGCTTTGCTTTGCTTGTGTGCACTGCCTTGTTTTCCTTATGAAACTGTAAATGAGTTTTCTAGCTTTACCCTCTCGATTCTCTACCTGACCCTGCTGGTATGAGAGTGAGTGAGCGGCTGCCTGGGCCTTGGGGTTAAACCACAAAAGGGTGCTGGTCAACAGCAGCTGAACATGAGCCAGCAGTGTGCCCGGGTGGCCAAGAAGGCCAGTGGCATCCTGGCTTGTCTTATTAACAGTGTGGCCAGCAGGACTGGGGGAGTGATTGAACCCCTGTACTGAGCACAGGTGAGGCCTACCTCGAATCCTTCGTTCAGTTTTGGGTCCCTCACTACAAGAAAGACATTGAGGTGCTGGTGATGGGCCTGGAGCACAAGCCTTATGAGGAGTAGCTGAGGAAACTGGGGGTTTTATCCTGGAAAAAGGGGACTCAGGGGTGACTTTATTGCTCTCTACAACCACCTGAAAGGAGGCTGTGGCAAGGTGGGGGCTGGCCTCTTCTCCTGAATAGCAAGTGACAAAGCAAGAGAAAATGGCCTCAAGTTGTGCCAGGGGAGGTTTAGACTAAATACTAGAATATATACCCTCACCAAAAGTATCGTCAAACACTGGAACAGGTTGCCCAGGAAAGTGGTTGAGTCACCAGCCCTGGAGGTGTTTGAAAGACAAGTAGCTGTGGCACTCAGGGACATGTTTTGGTCATGCAATTGGCAGTGTTGGGTTTCTGGTTGGACTTGATGACCTTAAAGGTCTTTTCCAACCTCAATGATTCTATGATTTTGCTGCTCGTATGTTTTTTGCTGTTCATACATGGACAAAGCTGTGAGTGAAAAAAAGCTGTGACAGGTTGATTACTGACTGAACACTGCAGCAAGTTAGAGAGCAAAGGTGGTAATCCAGCTGGGGTCCACCTTCCAGAAAGTCCTCAAAGCTTACTACATACTTGCTTTTGCTCATGTTACAGGTCCTAGAACTTGATAGAGAGTAGTTAACAAATGCACTAGCTGGTGCTTATTTTTTCTTTCTTTCTTTCCTTTCTTTCTTTTCTTTCTTTCTTTCTTTCTTTCTTTCTTTCTTTCTTTCTTTCTTTTCTAATTAAAGGCAAATATAGTATTTTAGAAAATGATAGGAATGTTAACAGGCAGAACAGAAGGCATTCAATACAAAAAAAAAAAAACAAAAAGCTTTATAATTGTTCTCCTTCACTGGTCTTTGAAAATAAGTGATGTGCACTTACTTTTTTGGAAATTAAAAGGCTCTATACACTGGCCTTAGTTCACATTTTGCTTTATTCCCTGAAGTAATCTTTTCTGAATGATAATTTTCTTTCCCTGGGAATACATTATTTGCCCTGAGATGCATATTCAATAAGGGACAGACTAGAATAAAAAAAGAACAGAAATCTTCAGGCATTTTGAAGGATAAAGGCAGATGTTCACCTATTGGAGGATGCCTGTTATGCTAGTTCTTGCTTATCAGCTGCCTGTACATTTAGTAGATGTAGTCTTTCTCATATCTGTGCTTATGCTTAATTACTTGTGAGCTCTTCAATTTTTATTTATGAAAACACCTAATCTATTTTTTTTTAGATCTTCTGTTTAAATTATTTCATTTCAATTAAGCTCGAACCATTTGAGTGCTCCAGCATGTTCACCTTTAACTGCCTGCATTAGTGATAATTAATTCGTCAGCATTGCAGTCAGAAGAAACCATGGTTGTAGGAGCAGGGAGTCTTCTCTTTTCCCCCTGAAACATGAGAAGTAGGGTGTTGTTTGTTTTGTGGGTTTTTAATCAGAATAAGACTAGAAAAAACAGTTCTATAATTATTCCCTGAGAGGTGCTAACTACTATCTTTGCATGCTGCTTTCTTCATTTCCTTTGGTTAGCTGTGTACAATGAAACGCTGGTGAAAAATGGCAGCATATGGTGGTGGGCAAGGGAGAGAAAACACAAGTGAGGGAATGTACTGAGACAAAAATAAGTAAAAGTCAAATCTGTGCTGCTCGGTCATTTTCTCTGATCTCTCCTTGAGGTTAATTAACAGCAAAATATGTCTTACGTCCACTAATGTGCCCACTGAGTCCTGCAGTAAAAGATTCTGTCTTCATCCATTAAATTACAGAAATAGCTTGTGTTTCTTAGCTTTGAATTTTAATTAGAGTTTGTGAAATGAAAAAAGCAAACTTCATGGAGCCTCAGAAGCATTTTGGGTCTTCAAAATATGTGACTTGGTGTACGTGTGAATCAATGATATGATGCACATTACTTTGACTGCAGCTAGAAAAGAAATTATTTTTACCCCCTCTTTTAAATTCTTCGGAAGACAAAATGCTGGTTACCATAAAAAGTTGTTCCCCTGGTCCAGCCTGAAAGGATTTGTTTTAAATCCCCAAATCTATAGTTTTGATTGTGGTATCTGCTCCATTTTATTTACTCTGTAAATAAATTCTTGGTCTTATTGCAAGAAAAATAAAATGTGGGCTTTTTTAGTTTAATTTGAAGGAGCAAGGAGAAGAACATGACTTTTAGTCTTCAAGAGATGTTATTTCTGCTGTTGACACACGTGTCAGTAAAAGCAACAGTTGGGTTGCTGGTAGATGAGTGCTGTGCTTTGACTATCAGATTACAAATAGTCTTGGCAGAGTCAATAAACTGTGACAGCAAGACGTTCTAGCTACAGAAGAGTACAGTTAGGTAGGATGTATTGCTAAATGCCTGAGGGATGAAAGAACATCCATTCAAATTCCTCATGGAGATTTTGGATCTAGCACGTATCTTGTAATAGGACAAGTGCTGGAAAGCAACACTCTCTTAAATGCAGTGCATACAGTCTGATATTTTTTTCTCTCCCTCTCTCTCTCTTCTTCCACCAAAAGGCAGATCTTGGAGTGTTTTCTGAAAGTCAATGTATACTTTCTCTCTATAAAAGACATTCTGACTTCAGGGACTATTTGCTACTTGAGTTGAGCAGAGTGATGTCCATATTTGTTCTCTGACTTGAATTATTAAATGCTCTGATATGTATTTGGAACAAAAGACTTCAAAATAAACTTTAATTCTATAATAACCTGTTACCCTCATTACTGTCTTAGTTCTTTCTCTATTATGGATGTATAGGTATACACGTATGCTATTATTTGGGCAGTTGTTTTCTATATTCCTGGTTACCATTTGGTTTTTGATACTGAGTGCTCAGATAATCATTCCTTACTCATCAACACAAAACTCCCAGTAGCATTGTTCACAGCCACCTTATCTTGAATATTGTTTGCAGTTTTGGTTACCACAATACAAGAGAGATAATAAGCTCTTAGTGTCCAAAGAAGGGCAACAAAGATGGTGAAGGGCCTTGAGGGGAAGCTGTACGAGGAGTGACTGAGGTCACTTGGTCTGTTCAGTCTGGAGGATACTGAGGGGAGACCTCATTGCAGTCTACAACATCCTTGTGAGGGAAAGAGGAGGGGAAGGCACTTTTCTCTCTGGTAACCAGTGACAGGACCCAAGGGAAAGGCCAGAAGTTGTGTCAGTGGAGGTTTAGGTTGGATATTAGAAGAAGGTTGTTCACCCAGAGAGTGGTTGGGTTCTGGAACAGGCTCCTCAGGGAAGTGGTCACAGGACCAAGTCTGACAGAGTTCAAGAAGCATTTGAACAATGCTCTCAGGCACATGGTGTGACTGTGCAGGGCCAGGAATTGTAGTCGATGATCCTTGTGGGTCCCATCCAACTCCGCATATTCTGTGATTCAGCAGTAACTGGTATTTTGAGACTAAATGTTAAATTGTGTAAAGCAACATATTTTATGTTCTACTACAACTGGTTTCTGCAGAATTGGGCTTTTTTTGGGGAGTGTTTTGTGGCTGTGGTGTTATTTCCAGATAATTGTTCTTATTGAGGTCTGACCTGATATATTCAGCTGTCTGAAACTACACTATTTTCTGAGGTATTTTGTTTCTTAATAAGAAATAGAACTACTGAATTTCAGTCTCTCAAATACTGAGAATCCATATTTCTAAAAATAGTGGGGAGTTTTAACACATGACCAAAGAGTGGAGAGGGCTTGCTGTCGTTCATCCATTTCCCACATGCAGAAATATTAAGGACTTGCCCATAACCTGATGCTAAAAGAGAACAGTCCAAAGTGTTCTTAGGACAGCTTAGATATTTTCAGAAAGCAATGATTTGCCATCATTTGCTCTGTGCACTTTCCATCTAAATGGCCGAACAGAGAGGAAATGGGTAGAAACAACTTAGTCACCTTAATGTCACTGTGGGGCAGTGGGGAAGCCTGGGCTGTGCCACAGACTCCTTGTGCCATCAGAAAGGTACAGCAAAAAAAGAACAGCATTCCATCCTTTTAAAGAGCTGAGACTGTTGCCGTATAAGAAAGGGGGGAGAAAACCAGACAGCTTAAAATCCTGTCCACAGATGTGGACTATTTGACTTATCTTTTCAGCTACTAATATTAATGTTAACATATGATGAACTTCAGCTTCGTTGCTGCTGTGCTTTTGTAGCATAATCTATCAAAAGTTATATTGGGGTCTCATGTTATCACCTTTATTTGGAACTAGCTTTATTAGCACCAGTGAATTGAAGCTGGAATAAGGCTGATTCTTCTGTTGCCTACACCTTCCTGTTTGTCTGAAATGAATATTTTTGCTGGTCGCAGAAAAAAAAAAATCAGGTAGAATTCTTCTTTCGGTACTGCTTTAAATACTATTAGTTCTGAACACCTCAGTTACATGTGTCCTTGTACTTTTCAGCAGCCACCAAATGGAGAACAACATGCATGCATTGACCTTAGTATTGTTCTTTTGCCAAAAATATTTTTTTTCTTATTTTCCTTTGAGTTTGGGCAATGCAATCAAATAGAAGGATTGCTGTTCAGTGGAGCAATATTGCCCTATCTTCTGTCTTGTTCAGAAGACTGTATTGAGTCACACCGATTGATTCTTCCAATTATAAATGTGTGTGTGCTTTTTATTTTAGCTCCCAAAATTGTTTAACAAGAAATAAATTGGTGGACTGAAAAAAAAAAAAAATCCTCTTTAAAGGCATTGATGGTTTCAGGTGTTTTTTTGGTAGTTCCTCCTTTCACCTCACCACCCCAACAAAATCCCTTTTGTTGTAAAGGTATGAGTAGGCATAGCCAAACTTACAGAGAATTGACCTCTAAAGTGAAAAAGGAAAGGCAGAAAAAGCTTCTTTATAGAAGAGACTTATAAGTGCTGGTTTATCTTCACAACAGGCTATATTTATTTAACAGTTTGGGGGAGTGTCAATAGAAATGTTTGTCTTTGCTGCAGAATTGTCTACATCTCTGTAAATAATTTAATTGAGCTGTGAATATTCAGTGATTGAAAACTAATTACTTTGGCTTAATTTGAGTACTGCCTGACTGCTCTGGAGTTGTGGATAATTTAACAATGTAGATAGTACACGAACGTGGAATGTTAAACAGTGACTGGGACAGAGTTAAAAATTAAAAAATAACTCCTACACTTTACAGGTATTCGATGGGCTGGGCTGTTTGTAACATCTAAGGGCTTTATGCAGGCAGGTTTATGTGCAGTGCTTTCTGAAACATCTATTGGAATACTTTTATACGTCATTAAGTAATTGCTTTTCTCTCCCCATAGAATTTTGCAATAATTTTGCTCATAAAGATTAATGACTTAGCACAATGAATCTCATTCACTCATATGAGCTTCAGTTTTCAGTTTTAATAGCAGGTTAGGTATCATGCAGCTATTTTTCCTATGACTTTCTTTAAACATTTCCACCAACAGTTTCATTGTTTCTGGAGGGAATGTGAAGTCTCTGCTTTTCCTGAAGAAGCATTTCAATCATGTGAAATTGCAGGTATGAATTGCTTCTTTGGTGTGTGTTACTGATACCTGTAAAATGAAGACACCATTGAATATTCCTCCTATAGAACTTTAAGCACTGTTTTCTGCGGTCGTGGTAAAACAACAATGTTATTCCTCTTATATATGATTCTATACTTCTGGTTTTCAATAGATTTGTGATAGTCTCCTAATATGAATGTCTACTGTTGAATTATATATAGAATTAATATTTAGTTGCCCATAAAATAGTAAACTTCTAAAGAAGACTGCATTTTAAATTGCATTCTTATATTTTTAGAAGTGATTAGGCAGTGTTCAGGGAGTGTATGGAGGGAATTAATTTTTTAGAAAAAATGTGTACTATGTACTTTCCAGTGGAGAGAAAGGGAAAAATGGAAGCGCATGAATAAAGATAATATACAATGTTGTATTGTTCTATCATTCTGTGAACCAGACATATTGTGAACCAGTCAATGTTTACTAGCACTTTACTAAAATTAATAAAATAGATTTTCCCTTTATTTATCAGTTTATTATCTAGGTTTCTGTTCTATGTTCACATATGTCAAGGAAGACATGCAATTGTTAGGAGAACAGGTTTAAGAGCTATCGGTTTTTCATGACAATGAACTTAAAGGATTTCAAAGTTCCACCCTACTGAGTAAAGTACTGTGATAGTAGAAATATTTGTTTATTTTGGGGTTTTTTCCTGATTATGTGTTTACATTAGTAAAATGAAAACTTTTCACAAGAAGTTCTCAACTTCAGTAAATTAACTGACTTGAAGAACCCATCAGTTCAGGCAGGCCTTCAAAGTCAACGTGCATCAAGTATGTTAGATCACTGCATAAACCCTGTAAAATAAAATCTGTGACCTTAGTCTGAACAGTTCCTAAACCAGGAGAGAGGCTGACTCCTTATTGGGTATCAAATGACCTCTGAGATGATTTTTCTGCAATGCTGAACAGAGTTTAGTGCTGCTCTTGGTCTCCCTGTGACATTGCAGGGTTAATTCTTGGAAAGAACTGTTGACTGTAGCAACCATTATAACCTGATGGAAAAATAGTCAGCCAAGGTACACGTGCAGTAAGAGATGCTTCATCTATTAAAAAAAAAAAAAATTCAAATCAACATCAAAACCACTCCACACACAATCATGACTGCTTGAAGTGTTTTCATATTTTTATCTTAAGGATCTTATCTGCAGGTATGGACAGCAGGAAACGTGTCATAGTGTTTCACAACAGTCACCACATTGGACAATAGGAAATACAACAGGCAAAATAGGACAATAGAAGAGATAGATATCTAAAAACTGTCTATGACATTTCTGCAACCTATGACTTCCAGCAAAGCTTCTTAGACTGGGGCTGTTCTGTGCATCATAAAGTAAGTACAGAGCATAAACTCACCCACAGGTTTATTATTATTAATAATAATATTATTATTATTATTATTGCTGTAACTTTTTTTTTACTTTTCTCATTGCTGTGTCCAGTAAATTGTTATCTCAGCCAGTGATTTTTGGTTTTTGTGCTTCCAGCTGGAGTAAAAGGGGAAATGAGCCTCCGCACGGCTGTGGCAGGAGCACTAAATTGCGGAATATTATTGCTAAACCACAACATTTATCAGCCTTTCCAGTATGTCCCAATACATGGCACAAAAAAATCAGAACCTTTGAATCTTAAAACATAATCATCTGCTCACTGAAAAAGTTCTCTCCACTCTAAAGGATGTGAAGAGCACCTTTTTTAGTTCTTCTCACCTTCCTTCACCCACAAAATTCTCTGTGGTGGTGTTCATAAGAACAGTCTCTGAGAAAAGGGGATCTGAACCTTTTAAGATAATGCTTGCAAAGGTTTTAATCACATAGTGATGTAGTTTTCAACTTTGAAGTGAACCTGAGGAGTGCCTTTAAAGCAATTCATGCATCTAGTTGCTTCTCATAGGATTGTCTTCAGCCCTGAGGAGATTTTTCAGAAGTTGCATATATGCAGAGGTGGCCCCTTCAGATTCTCTAGATCCCACAAAATGTGATACTCCTGAAAACTCTATAAAACAACCTACTGGCCCAGATGTTGTTTTTTTTTTCCTAAAAGCATTTGGCAACCCTTAGGTACAGAGAGACAAGATTAAATGCTTCTTTTGGCTGTGAGACAGCATAGGAATACAATAACTTTCTTAAGTCTGTCAATATAATGGACATTCTCAGGGTTTGCTTTTCAAATCTATAAATGCTCTTACAGTGAAAACCAGCAAAGAAGTACTCCAGAAATTCTACTTTTCTGGGAATGATTTCTTCAAGTAACCCACAAGCCTAATCCAGATGAGGTGCTTCCAGACAGGGGTAAAATTCTATTGAAAAGTAGGATATGGGCAAGGGTTTTGTTCTCCTCTGTCTGAGGAGGGGGAAGGAAGAGGCCATAAAAATATCCTGTATTTCAAATACTTTTTGAGACAATGCATTATTATTTTCTTGTGCTGTTATTGCTGTTATTTAACTCCACCAGCAATAGTGGGACTGGAGCTGCAAAACAGAGAAGTACAGAGAATCCTGTGCATTCTGTCAGGTGGATAGCTGGGAGATGAATGTGTGATATATCTTTTCAGTTATGCAGCAGAATGCAGAGGTTTTGAGGGACTCAACAGGTTTCTATATTCCCAATGTGTTAAAAGCTGAAAAACAGGATTATCCTTCACTGTGATTTACTTTGCTCTATGAAGAGCAAAGAGATCAAGTAAAGTCCTGGTAGTACATGGAAATACCACAGTGGGTTTACAGCTCTTGAAACACTTGTCATCACCAAAACAGGTTCTATGACTCACCACAGCTTGAGTCCATATGACTCTAGTCAGTAAATGAAGTACAGACGACTTTGGACTTCCTGAAGATTAGCACTTGTTTCCACTCAGCAGCTTGTTCTTTAATTAAGCCAGTCTTCGTAAATATATCGTTAGTAATGGTATATTTTCAGATGGAGAAGATGGAGAGAAGCCTAGGTTGTCACTTGATTAATAGGAGTGGAAACTGTGCAAGTGAGTGTCCCACAGGATTCAGTGTTTATAGCACTTGAAAAAAGGGAGAAGTAGGCTGAAATATGAAAATAACCCTTTTATTAAAATCACAGAAAAATTAGGTTGGAAGGGACCTTCAGTTAAAGCCAGGGCAACTTTTAAGTTACATCAGGCCCTCAACATAATTCAGAGTACATCTTGACAAGATAGTGAAGAATAGTCATACAAGGATTTCCCTTGTTTGTTTCTCCCATAGTCGTGACGGATCAGTCCATTGTATTCACAAGCTTCCTGAGGGTTTTGATAAACTGTGGCTTTAAAATACAGGAGTAAAATGCAGGACACAGTTCCAAGCTGTTACATGCTGTGTTTCTGTTCTCACTCATCTCTTGGTATTCTTTCCTTGATGTGTTTCTACATAGCACAGGGTAGGTCACAAGAAAAGGTAGCTGTAGTCACAGCGAAAAAAAGACCTGAGCTCTCATGTTCGCCATGAAGAGAGAGGCTTTTGTAGAGCACCAGAGTTGAAATCCTGTTCTGAGTTGTCCTCTGGAACTCTCTGTTTCTATTGAGTAGAAGACTAATTTCAAATCTAGGCCACAGCTGAAAATGTGAATGCCTCCCAGGGTACAAACTGGTGTCAAATCAGGCCCAAGTGGTCTTACCATCCAGGAGGTCACATATTCATAGCCAAATTTTTGCATGTTGTCAGAGTCTAACTGTTTGCTTGTGATTTAACTGGGTAATGTGAATGTTATTCAGATTATTATAAGAAAACTAGCCTGGTACTATAAAGACCATATAATCTTTACAGTCTTTACTATGTAGTCTATATAGTCCCTTTACAGATAGTGTGTTGTTAACTTGAATTCAGTAGAAGGAATTATTTTTCTCCTACAAAATCATCCTTCATCATTTTTTTTTCCCTGATGTTTCTAATTGTTAAAATACTTAGTTGTGTTAACATGCTTCCCTGCTGTATCCACTTTTCAGCATCTGATTAAGTGGTAAGTGGAAACATTCAATTACCAAATATTTCTTATTTGTATTTTCCTTGCTTAAGGAAAGCGTTCTCTTCGTCAATTTTGAAACAGGTGCTGCAGCTCCAAATATGACTTTGTTCTTCTACAAGCTTTTCCGTCGTGTGTGAAGTGATGTCCAAACTGGCTGTAAACTGAGAGCTTTGAGTCTGGGGGAAACAACAAAGATTGTTTTGGAAAGCCTGAGAAATTATTGTGTGATTTCCTCTGTGATTTTGAAGCCTTTCTAAAAGGAGGTTCCCAAAGTAATTGGTATTTGATGCAAATAATATAAGGAAAGGCTTTTTGTTTACTTATCCTCCCTTGGCACTTCCTATATTTCATTTGTCTTGGATGCCTCCCCAAACACACATCATGAAGAAACAGTGACTAATTTGACTTCAAATTTTATTTTCTTCATTACTCCTAGACAATTTCATGATGACTCAGCTCTTCCTGTGACCTACATTGACTCAGTCAGATTCAAATGAACTGTTCACATTGTTTCGTGGCCTGTTGGTTTGGGAAGCACATAAGAAGCCTTTCTTTTGTTGTTTAGCCTGAGTGTTGCTTTCATAAGCATACAAATAGTCTTGTTTGCCATCATCATAGTGGCAATGCAAATCTAATTTTTTTTTTTCCTGCACTGTTACATTCACATGAAGGGAGATATTCTAGCTATCAGTAAATGTATAAAGAGTTTTGAATAAAGTTCTTTCAGTTTGAATAACAAAGTGATCGGTTGTCATATTTGATGAATATTTGTCTCAGGTAGAGATAGGCAATGGATAAAGCTGGGAATTACCCTCACTGTCTTACACATTTGACGTACTCTTGCCATTCTTGCAGCAACAGTAGAGTAACATGGGAGTGACTAGCCACTATTTCTTTACAAGGCACTAATGAGTTGAAGGTCTCTGTTCACAGTTTCAAACAGAACACCTTTACATAATACTGATTACTCTTCCTCCAGGATTATAGAACTACAGTCTCTTCAGTGATTAAATATGGCATCTTTTGACTTGTGCCTCATGGACATGTGTGAAAGAAATGTCCTCAAAAGGCAAAAAGAAAAGAAAATATATTCAGTTTGCTCTAGAGCTTGCTGACAGTGGGCAAACTGTAGACCTCGAAGGGGACTCTGCCTACAGGTTCAGTAATGGAGTTCCTGCTGTCAGAGGAAGGGAATTCAAAACTCTTCATATCTCAGGGGGATACTATCCTTCCTAAGGGCAAGAAAGTATTGCTATTTGAACATGAAAACTATAGTCAAGTGTTATGTGCAAGCATACAGGACTGAACTGGGGCAGAAATCTTTTTCTTAGAACTTCAACTAACTTTTCACGTGGTGAGATTGTGCTTTACACTCTCTTCATGAGCTGTATTTCATCCAAGGCTCCCCAAAGCTTTTGTTAATGCTTGAATGTATTCCAGCAGATGTATCAGCAGGAAGAATGAAAGTTTTTCTCTAGTTTTATACTGTTAGACTTGCCAGACCCTGTGCAGCCTAGGCTACCTTGAAATTCCATTTAAGTTGATGGACCTTGGTTGGTCAAAGTCAATCTCCAACAATAATACAAGTTTCAGATTATAGCACTGATTCTATTCATTATGATCTCTGTCTATTAATCATCAAAAACAGATGCCAAAGGATAATTTATTAGAAAACCTAATTTTCCTTATCACTGCTTTAGAATTAGAATTCATTTTAAACTCTGATATATAACTATTACCAAAAGATAATGTAGGATATCTGGCATTTATAGTCATATTTATGCAACAGTAAATACAATAATACTACTTGATCAGTCCAAACTAAGTGAAGCAACTGAAAAAACTTATTAACGTACAGCTTGGTTTAAGGTAAAGTCACCTAAGTGATCTGAAAATATAAACTGTTTTCTTAATATTAAGTCTTTTATTAGCATACAAACCTAAAACATAGCTTTATAATGTCAGGCAAATTCAGAAACAGGGGATGTTATTTATAGTCTGCTTCAGTGCAGCTATTTCTGTTCTCAGTTATTTTTTTCTTTTCTTATTTGCCTGTCTGCCATTAATCTGCAAAGCACTGCTCTATATAATCGTTTTCTCCCTTTCAAGACACAGATACGATCAATTGTTTAGGTTCTGCTCACATCTCCAGGGGAAAGAAATTTGATACTTAATCCTTCCAAATGCCAAAAATAAATAACATCAGATAGTGAAAAAGAGAACACCAGTACTTTTAGGCATAGAAAATAATTGAGAAAGCACATTCTATAACTTTCATTTCTACTGTGTTCCCTAGTCTCTCCTTTCAACCTGATTATGCCTGGGATTGTTATGGGAAGCTAAGCATTTGACTGTTTTGTTCTCCTCATATGTCTCTCTAAAAGCCTGCAAAAAGTAACAGTGCTCTGAAGCATTGCAGGAATCCTGAAACAGGATTTTCTCTTTCTATCTTCACATATATTTCCAAAGAATTGTGCAAGGTCTCTCCACAGCTGTTTTAAGAGATGAATGCAAAGACCTTTGTCTCAGATTTCTGTAACTGTCCAACACAATCAGTGAAGGAATGTTATACACCATTAGCAATTTAGTATTTTACACTCACATACTATTTGACAATTTGGGATTAACATTTTTGGGGGTTTTTTTTAGATTTATTATGGTATTTCTAACCAAACAGGACAGGAAGAAGTCATAAACAGTTTTATTCAGAAAAGATCTCTTTTTAGATGGAAAAGCATGCTGGTAATTTTCTAATCAATTATTTATCAAGTGTATTTGGGTGGTTTTGTATGTTTTGTAAGTAGAATCACAGAATCATTAAGATTAGAAAAGATCTCCAAGATCACTGAGTCCAACCTTGACTGAACACCATCATGTCACTAACTGCTATGTCTGGTCATTTCCTGAACACCTTCAGGCACAGTGATTACATGAGCTCCCCGGGCATTCTGTTCCAATGCCTGACCACTCTTTCAGTGAAGAAATTCTTCCTGGTGTCCAACATGAACCTCCCCTGGCATGGCTTGGGGCTATATCCTCTTGTCCTGTACTTACAGTACAATGTACCCTTTAACAAGGTCTATTGGAAATCTTTTTACAGAACCAGTACGACTGTGAAAAACTTATTCAGATAAGGTTTGATAGCAACATAGATTTTCTTTGGAACTCAGTTTTGGAGGTATGACTGAAGATCTCAAATAGACTCCTATTATGAAACTTGGTCACAAGAAAATGTAGAGAAAGTTTGAGATACTTTTTCCCCTGCAATTGTCATTATAAGGATGTCTATAAGACAAAAATGTAGTATGACAGTTTTTGAGAAGATTTTTCACCTTTTCTCCAGAGATCTCTTGCAAATGTCATACTTTACTTTATTTATAGGTGTTCCTTTGGTAATTCTAAGTGTCTTAGAAGAGGTAATGATATAAAGTTCAGATATTTCTATACTTCAGCAACTTCTTGTCAAAATAGCTTATTGTTAACAAAGACAAGCCTGTAGTATCAATATTATCAGTTCCACTTTGTTTGCATTAGATTGCTGGTGAATACATGTTTGTTTAAACAAATTTTATAATCACTGAATAATTAAGTTTGAAGGGATTTCTGAAGGCCTGTTCCAACCCCTGTTCAAAACTGGTCAAATCAGGTAAGGTTGCTTAGGGTGATGTCCAGTTGCACCTTCAGCACATCTAAGATTCCCAGCCTCTCAGGGCACCCTCATGGTTGACCACATCATGAGCTGGTTTGTTGGTTGAGGGGGGAGGTTATGTTTTAAATAAAAAAATAAATTTAAAAATAGTCAGAACTTCCTGTTTTCCAGTTTGTGTCCATTGCATCTGGTTTTATCACTGTGCACCTCCAATAAAATCTGGAAACCTCTTGTCTGTATCCTCCGTTTAGGTAATTTTAACATCCTTCCTTAGAGCTGCGTGAAGAAAGGCATTCATGAAAATCGTCTGCTACAGTAATATGCACTGCTCATTGTTGATAAATTTTTAAATTAATTGGCTATTACTGAAAACAATAATGGGTAGGCAAAAATATATAGGCTGCATAAGTTCCAATTATTTCAAGAGCTGATTTATTCACTCTGTTTTGTGAAAAATAATTTTTTTAAAAGGCAAGAAATCAGCTAGAATTCATAAAGCTTCCAAAGCTTTATGAAATCTAAATTCATTAGATAATTTATTCCTAGGAAATAATTTAGCCACTTTGACTTATAATGGAGCTTGAAGTGGGGAAAACAGTATCCTCCTAACAAAAATAAGACAGATTGGTTCCTAATTACAATGTTATACGTTTCAGAGCCATGTAGTCTTTTGGGTTTTGTCTGTATTCTTCTCTGAGAAGAGATATCCATATAAAACAGCTGCAGCTCCAAAAGGACTTTCAGTGGTAAATTGATTTGATTGATTCAAATTTGATTACATACTGGAAACACATTTAGTTCAAGTTAAGCACATTAGCACACATCAGCTAGAATAAAATTTCAATTGCTTCTTTGTTATTCATTAATGGAACTTAATGACTCCAACAAAACATTAATGAAGAAAAAATATTGGCTTGCATAATTCATTTGGAAAAATTAATTAATTGTTGTATTAAAGGCAGCCTACTCCATGGAGTAATTACTGAAGCTTTGAAGGGGAATTACTTCATGATATTTATTTTGCAAGCTGTTGTTTACTCCTTCCATTTCACATCAATTTTGTTACACAGATAGTATAGTTTTCTTGCAGAAGGAAGGAAAACACACCTTGAAATGATGATCATATCTAAGTATTTACAATTGATAGGGTGACCATAGTTTTACACTCAAGCTGTTAACGTGATGTTTACTACATTCAGCATCTATTGGAAAGATAAGAAAAATTGTCAAGAAATAATAAGCGAAGTCAGGAAAGACCTTTGCAAGAGCTAATTCACCAGTTCCAGTGTACAACAGAAATAGTCACTTCTGCTCAGCAGAACCTTTCTAACATGTAGAAGATAACTTCTGGGGCCACATTTTCTTCTTGCTTAGGTCCATTGAGAAATATATGAGAATTTCCCACAAGACCTTAATATCAAGACAATGAAGGTATTACCTAGAAACCTTTTTATTTTTTTGCTTTTATATTCTTATTTCTTGAAAATTACAGACAGAATTTTTATTTCAATGGACCTAAAGTTTTAGACAGAGCTAGAACTAGAAGACAAAAGTCCCTACAATAGTCAGATAGTAAGAGCTGTAGCCCAACTGCCTTCCCCTCACACAAGTTTTAATCCTATGGAATTGTTGGAAGACTTAATCCAATGCAGGCATTTACAGGTGAGACATTGCAGTGCTTATTTTTTTGACTCCTGTCATGCACAATTAGAAATCAATCAAGGCCTTGATCTGCTACTTGCTCAGGTCAGGTTTTGGTCAAAGTATTATGCAGCTTTCACACATGCCATAGTTCAAAGTCTCCCTACCGTGGAAATCAGATCACCATGGAAAGAAAAGGAAGAAGAACATTATGTGTTCCTATGAAATAGTAGCCTCTCCTACATCTCAGAACAATGAAGTATTGTAAGGTTCCTGTGTACATCCATGCATCCATGGATGGTTCCATCATCCATCCCATTACATATTGCAATATGTAAATAAAACGTCCTATATGGGGGACCAAATATGCAACCTAGACCAAGTGTCAGCGAAAATGCTGCACAGATTTTTTTTCTCTAGGCATGCAACTCCCTTTACTTTGTGTTCATTGCAGATCAGTATCAGCAGAAGGAAGCCATTAACCAAGGAATGATTCAGTAGGAAGCTGTTAGTGGAAGATGTGGATCAAATCAATGAGGGCTCTCCTGTTCCCCAGTGGAACATTCTCTGTTGTTCCTTCATGCAACAACCAAGGTAGATGCTTATGCAAGGAGTAGGATCCTGACCCTATTCTGTAAATAAGGCAAATAGAAGCTAATTGTAATTTCTACTTTCAAAGGAGTCTTAGTTCTTTACTGGAGCTAATCCTTGGCTGATAAAATTAATTTTAATTGAAACATGACATGAAAGTGGTTTTAGGTTAAGTAGCAGCTGGTATCATTCACTAGTCTTGTTGATAGCAAAAAACAAATTTTGCCTGGAGAAACAGTTCACTGGAGCCGTGTCACCTAATAATGGACAACAGAAAAGAAAAAAAAGAAAAAAGCAAAATACCAATACAACAGCTCCTTTAACTGCGTCCCCAAGGGCAGTAGGATTTCTGTTCTGGTTTGTTTAGTTTTCTTTCCTTCCCTGGAAAAGAAACGTTCTTTTATCAGTGTTAGGTGAAAGGGAAATTTGTGAGTTAAAATATTACATACTTCTAACCAGAATCCCAGAAGAGCCAGTTCACTGAGCACGTAGAAGGCTCTGCAGGCTCCTGATGTAAAGTGGAACCATATGTCATCATATTTATAAAACTACACAAAATAAAGCAGAGTTTTATTCTGTAGTTGGGTACTCAATGATGCTTAGAATTTTGGTGGGTTTAATGAACCACTGTTGGGTATTTAATTATTGCTTGGGTAGAACAACAAAGGCTGTTTGTTTATATGACTTTTGGCAGATTGATCACAGCCCATGCTCCACGTATGGTTTGGGTTTCCTTTTTTTCCACTTAAGAAATTAATTTTAGCAACTTCTGCTGTCTAACCAGCAGAGAAACTGCCTGACCACAGGAGATATGATCCAAAGCTCTCTGTAATTTATGTGATCTTCTCCCTGCATTTAGTAGGATTTGCATTTAATTTTGTACTTAGAAATACGCATGGAACATGGTAGGATAGAAAACAGATGATGGAAATGTGTAAGTATGGTGGTCAAAGTTAGAATGAATTACTAAAATCCTCTAGAAGTGGTTTTCTTAGGTGGCTATTTTTCAACAAATATGAAGTCCTCTCATTTTAGCTCTACTGAGGCAGAGGCAAAATGCTGTAGGCAATTCTCTTCTGTGGTTTGGGCGTGGAGAGAGAGGGTCAAGAGAGGATAATTTTCCAATTTTTTTTATGATAACAGTGAAAAGCACATACTGTTTATGTAAACTAAGGTAGAAAGTGAAACTCTTATTACCAAATAAAGACATAATTTCCCTTCATCATATGTGAAAGAGAAGGAAAAAAAGATGATTAAGTAAAAGACTGAAACTTTCTTTTCAGTAGCTTCTGATTGCTAATGTGTAAGGCTATCCAGGGAAGCAAAAAATGACTGACAATACCAAAGGCTCAACAGCTTCTGTGCCTTTTACCAGTTGGCAAGTGTTGATTGGCATGACAGGCTGGATTTTCCGCTGCTTTTTCAAACAAAAGACAAAACCAGGAATGAAGTAAAAGAAAACTACAAGGTGCTACAGGGAATTCAAATCTTCGACCTCTCTCCTGACAGGCAATGCCAGGCTAGCAGCAAACGGAAAAGAAAGAAAGAAACAATGGAAAGCCTGTTTTTGCTTTTGCTTTTAATTTTCAGTGAATGAATACCTAACATGCCACACGATGGCAGCACAGGCTGCAAAATGCAAAGGAGTTGCTGTACACAATAACCAGGACAAACAAATGTAGCGTTGAAACTCCTGACTTGCAAATGCCTCTGAGGGATAGGGTGTTGCTGAACGCAACTAGCTGCGAAGTGAGCTTTTCCTGTACACTAGCGAAGTCTATAGAGATCACTTTTCCAGTAAAAACCATCTTCTCAAGATAGTACAGGGGTTTTTTTCTCAGAATTATATGGAGTTTATCATCTCTAGCGCCATTTTACTTTCCCACTGCCCCAAATTTTCTGTGCTTTCTTTAAACAGCAATGCCTTCAGCTCAAGATGCACTACTGCATCCTGTGGCCTGTTCCACCTACACAAGGTGAAGATTAAGGCTTAGTAGGACAGGGAATACTTGACGGCAGAGGGTGGTTCTAGCAGAAATCTTTTCTTTCCACATACAGCTATCTCTGGTACCATTTCAAAGATTTCAGGTGTCAAAAGGAAAAACAAGATTAGCCTCAGGAAGGAAAATAGATTATAATTTTGAAACCTGATTGAAGGTGGGCTTGGAAGCTGTGACTGAGAAGGGATGAGTTTGACAGCTGAGCAAGGTACCCTTCTCTGCTGCCTTCTTAACTTCCCCTTTGGTTTTTCAACTTCCTTTCTGTCCAAGCTTAATCCTGGCCATCTGACTTTGTGCTCCTTTTTCATCTGTCAAAAATTAAGATTAATATTGTAGACAAACACACAGCAAATGAAAATACGAAAATCATAATGCTTACAAAATGGAATAGCAGTCTAGAAACAAAAGTAGATAGATACATCACTTTGCCCAGATATGAGATTATGGTACCTTTTAATTCTATTTTATCCTAAAATTATTTGAGGAATATTTTTGCAGCTTGTTACTGCAGTGTTTAGTCTGCATTTCATTTGTTTGCAGTAGCCCAGGATGCAATTTCGGGTCGGAACTGGTTATTAGATGCTCTCGCTTTTCTCCCATCGCATGCTGCCATCCTGAGGCCAGTTCCCGCAGCGCTTGCGAGCCGCGCACGCTGCGGGCTGGCTATGCCGGGATGCTCAAGCGCCGTGCATCCCCGACTGCTGAGAGAGGATTCCAGATCACCGTTTGAGTCTATTTAGAATGATCACAGTTTCAGAGGCAGCTCAAGATAATTTTTTATTTTCATTCCAAGCTGGTAAATTAACTTTCCCTTTTAGTAAGCATTTAAGCTTCTTTTACAGTTACGGGTTATTTTTTTATTTGAAACCCTGCAAATTACTATTCTTACAACTGAAGGTTAATTTGGTTTACTTTTTCACTTGATGAATATGATTTTCCCACATACAATCATTCTTTGCCTTTTTTGGATTATACATTATCTTTCGATAAGTGGTATGGTTGAGTCCTAAATGCTAGAATTTGAGGGGATGAGTATGTTACCTCCACAGCTGCACAGTATTTCTACTGTATGTTTGATCATAAGAAAAAAACTCTGAAATGAAACTTGATATTAAAGTTAAGTGATGAAATAGGGAGAGGAGCAGAGGATGAGAATGGGGGGACTGGGAAGATACATTTTATAGATTAATCAAAAAGCACTTAACTGGCCTATTAAGAAGCTTTCCTTAGTTCTTTCCTAAGGACAAAACTAGGTTCGCTCCTTTGTGAATCCACATACAAGATCTTCCTCATCTTCTTTCACTGAGTCATGGAGAGGGCTGAACTTACTATATCACATATTTTTGTGGAAATGTTCATCTCCCCTCCCAAACCCTTGTGCACCCCCAGAGTCCTCAGTGGCAGGGTGGGGTGAGAAGCAGAAAAGACCTTTATTCTGTGTAAGTGCTGCTCAGTAGTAACAAAAACACCCTGAACTTACCAACACTGATTTCCTCCCAAACCCTAACCATAGCACCATACGTGCTACTGTATTCCAACCAAAACCAGTACAACTTCTTTAGAGTATACGCTGTAGTGTAGGATCTTCTTGTGTGCTATCTGCTTGTACAGATTAAGCATGGTGAACCTCTGACCTAAGAGTCTTACTATTAGCTAGAGTAACTTAAAACACTGAAGTCTTTGGCAACCAAGCTGGTACCAATCCTCTTACAGGAATAAAGGATTCAGACAAAGCAAATTATCTGCTGCAATACAAAGAGATAAACACTGTTTCTCTAGCATGTAACACCATTACACTTTTTTACTCCTAACCTTCATTTCAGTAGCGTGAATTTCCTTCCTAATGTTTTTCATGCAAGTGGAATAGTTTAGACTATTTTAATACATTGGCTAAAGAGGTTGTCTTGGTCACTGCTGTTCATTGGGAATCAAACCAAGAGATGAATGCTGCAAAGTTGAAAGAGCCCAAAACTCAGAGTGCTGACAACTTGCTCTTCCCTGCGTTTGTATCTTAGATAGTAGTGAAGTGTATGCACTCCATCCTGGTTCAATTTCCTGTGAAACTTGAGGATTACTACTTATCACTAAGAAGGATTTTTACCGTAATTTCTTTTGTTTCCAGTCTGCATTTCCTCTGATCGCTACTATACCACAGTATTATTATTTTACATATGAACATCATATACGCCATTTGGGAATGCACTTGATGTGAACAACAGCGGAAAAAAAGCGATATAGCAGTTCTGTCTACATAGCACAGTGCAGGCAAATAGGAACAGGTCTGTAAAGAAAACTGCCTGGTGTTGAGGAACAGTGTCCACACTGCAGGTGTCTCAGGGGAATTTATATTCAACTGTGGCTGATCCCACAGGCTGTGTGTTCCTCTGTGTTGGTGACAGCCAAAACCAGGACAATGATAAAGATAAAATGGAGAAACAGAACATTTTTGGCAAGTGAGAAACAGAGATTATGTTGGTGACGTGTACCCAAGCAAGCTAAACTGAAGATCCACCCCTCAGCTTCTGAACACTTGCTTCCAGGCATTCACTGATCACGTTCGTAGTTTGGTGTTCTGCAATAGGTTATTCACTTTGAAGAGCTTAATCTTCCTTAGAGTTTAATCTTCTTTTCATATATGATTTTTTGATGATTGTGTTGGCCCAGTTGCCTCACAGGACATTGTATTTTAATGTTACTTTCCAGAAGAGTAAATGCATGAGTCTTATGTCTTTTGGCAAAATTAGCTTTACTGGGTGTCTCATGTGGCAGGAGTCAGCTTTAGTTGCTCAACATCTTTTTTCTTCTACTGCATTTATGTTTGATCTTGTTCACGACTGAGTCATTGTTGTGGGAAATTTTGCAATCATTGTTCTTTGAGAATTTTTATTATCATAGTAATTTTGTTGAGAGCCAATTAAATCACATTGGTAAGACATGTTTGGACAGTAAAAGCAGACTGCCTTGTAGCAGCAGAATGATATTCAGTAACAATGTCAAATCACATCAAGTAGCAAACCTCACAAGCAGATCTTTGAATTTCAGCTTCTTTTTTAAAGTGGTTGAATGACCAAAATAGAGACTAAGAAGCAAGTTGATGTAAATCGGATATTTGTACATCTGCTGATCATTGCACAGGTGGAAGCAATGCTTTCACATGTATTTCTCTCCTCTTTCTCACTGCTCATCTCCCTTCTCTCATCTCTTTGGAGATTTTGTTCATTGAGTAACTAGTAATTTTAGCATTTTGAAGAGGTTGCTGGAATACGTGTTTCCACTGTTCATTTCCTGTCATAGCTTTTATCTTTCCTATGTTTACTTGGAAGGGAAAGGAGTATTTTATGTAAGTTGTGAAGACAAATAAATAGGAAATACCATTTTGAGAAATAGAAAATGTTCATTTCAGAATAACAAGAGAAGAACACAGTATTTCTTCTGTAAATACAAATAATTACTTTGTCAGTGCATTCAAACTGTAATGATTTTCTATGTAAGCTCAAAGACGTAGTTGAGGAGATACTTCAACGCTTCTTTTAAACTTGGCTTAAAAATTGTTTTGAACAAGTCATATTCACACAGCCATTATTTACATTTAAGCTAACTCGTTTTGATATGTGCCTTCTACCTTGATCTTAACCACTTTAAATATTCTCTTCATTCTTAGTATGATACTATCTGTCCCAGATTCTGCACCTACTATGTCATCAAAAGTTTTCCATGCTTTGCTAGCAAGATGTTCACCAGCTCCTGCACAGCTACAGACTTACTAATTGATCCAGACAAACAAATCCTGTTTTCCTCGTGCGTTTGAGTTTCACAGCCTGGGGTGAATGTGACGTAGATTAACTTAAATTATGACAACAAATTTGTCACTTTATGTTTTTAGAGTATTAAACCTGTCTTCTTTCTGCTTTCATTGGAATGAGCCTGTCTTTCCATGTGGAGTGCCACAGATAAATATGGTAGCTGTTGCTGAAGTCAACTAGAAAAATATGACATCCTCGTGTATCTCTAAATGTAGTGTAATGAGATAAGAAGTCCATGAGGAATCTCATGCAGTGTTAATTTAGGGATGGCTTCTTACTGTGTCAGACAGAAGAGAGGTTTATAGCAGATGCCAGATCTCATATTCTTTTGACAAACTGCTGGGTCATACAGTCCTTGAATTGGGCAAGAGTGCCCCAGTCATCGGAGCAGTGTCTACATTGACATTTTTCTCTAGAGCGTTTTGACATGAATGTCCCAGTCACCCGCACTTAGTGCATGCTGGTGCAGTTCTCAAACCAGTTTTGGTACCAGCAAACTGGATTTGCTTTGGAGGAAACTCAACCAAAATTTCTGCTCCATGCATACATCAAATACACTCATCACTCCTAATGAAGACATAAAGTCTCAACCAGCGAGCAACCCTCAGAGGGCCTTTAATCACAGGAAGAGGATGTTCCTGTCAGGAACCGAGGCTAAATCTTGACTAAGGCCACCTGAAATTGCCCTAATCATCTTCGATGTATAAGTAGAAGCCTTGGTACCAAGTGTTTTAACCTCCTGATTCAGTGTTGGTGTGGCAGATTGTTTCGTAATGTTAAAGTAGTCTGAGACTCCTATAGCCCCTGTTGGATCGGCCTCTGGGGCTCTGATTACTCTTTCATGGAGTGTGCAGAGAGGTTCTGGAAAACCGACCTTGCGCTAGCAATTTTCAGCACTATCTTGCAAATGGCCCAGTTGTTGGATTTTAAATGATTTTTAAAAGGGACATATTGCTTCCTTGTAACCAAACAAAGGACAAATGCAGAGGACAAACAATTTCCAAGTTTGATTTTACTCCATTTCAGTCTTGTCTTGAAGTGTTTATCTCATTCCACATTTTAATTCTACAAAAATGCTTCGGTTTAAGCAAAAGAGTAAATCATGGTTTCAAATTTAGATCTGTTCTCAGGACACTTATTGATCAATGTTCTTTCTGATTCATTGTCTCTTAAACAGACTGTATGTAAGGCACAAATGTTGAATGATTTGCCTATATTTTGTTGCAGTGTCCATCACAGCATGAGCCACAGAGAGGAATTATATATCCTGGGATCGATGTGCTGACTATCAGTCTGTTATTCTTATGTCTGAATTTGCATGTATCACAGTACATTTATTCTCTATCCTACCAATAGCTGAATAATATTCTGTTCTTGTTCTTGTTGACTGTCTTTTGCACTTCCTGTTTCTACCCTATTCGTCTTCCTATCATTAATGAAAACAACTTTCAGTCAAAGCTGTGGCCCTTATTAATGGTGAACAGTGCAGCACTAATCACTTCATGCACAAATGTCAGGAAAGGGAGTTCTGTCAGTCGTGTCTGTCAGTCTCTCCACTCACAGATTTTTATGTGCATAATGTGTGTGAAACTGATACCCACTGTCCCTCACCCTGTTACTTGTCTGCATTTGGAAACATAACCGCTGCTTCCAGGACCAGCTGATTGTACAGGTTATCTCCCACTTAAATCAAACTGCTTTTCAACTGCAATAACAACCAATCAGTAGTTTATTTTATTATAACACCTAGCCTGCTTTGACCAATTAAAACATCTCTTATCTTTCAAGAAGAAGTAACTGCCTTGGAACTTCTTAACGGCCTAACAGCTTGCAAGGTTATTCTTTCCTGTTAAAATTACATCAAAGATATTCTTCACCTCATCTACGTATTTTCCTCTTCTGTTATGTGTATATTATTGTGTGTGTGTATATGTCCCCAGAAAAAAAAAAAAAAGATAGAAAGTATTTATTGATCTAGAAAATGAACTCCAAACTTTGTATTTGTCCGAAGGGCAGTCTGCAATTTACTCCAGCAAACTGTCACAGGAGACATTAGGAGATTCATCCTTTCTGTAACTGTATCAAATTGCAGAAAATTTATACTGCTGCATTCTTGGCAGGCACATATTACATTGCTGGCTGGACTCTGCTGTTCCCTGCAAATGTATTTCCAGAAACACGATGCAGAGCAGAGCTGGCCTGGCATGTTCTCCCAGGCTTGGTACCTCTCTCCATGCCTGCCTATGGCTCAGTAGCCAGGGAGCAGGCTGGGAATAATTCAGAGACGTGCACCCTTGCTACAGGGAAGAATGAAAGAAATTACACAGATAATGCTGCCAGGAACTCTCATTGCTGCCAACAGGTCATACTTAAGTAAGCCTTTCACCTGGCCTGTCCTCTTGCATGCTTCCCAGATGAATGAGTGAATACTGTCAAAGGAGCACCAAGAGCAGAAGACATGTTCTTTTAAGCACTCTCTGGGGTACTTAGAAAGAAATGCATGCTCCTCCAAAAGCTGTGGCTCAGAGACCTTCACACTGTGTGTTAAACCTTACTTTACTACATGGAAGTACAGTACTGAAACGGGGTGCCAATGCAAATACAAAGAGGGAAATAGATTTTGATCAGTTAGTGTTTACACCTGATTTCATTCAAAGTCAAGTGAGCCTTACAGTGAACAAAGAGGATTTAACTATTTCTAACATCTTCCTGCCACCATTTTCCTGGTAAAAGTGGACCACACTTTCTTTTTCCTGATAATCTTGTTACAGACCAGTGTGATCCACAGTACAATGAGACAGCTATCCTAGTTTGAGAAACATTTTGGGGTTTCCTGTCTTGAATCTACACTACACACTAGGCTTAATATTTTATCAAACAACTTTTTTCCCCATACAATTTCCATAAGATAGATAAAAACTAATAAAGCTAACACTGCAGAGGTTATGGTTGTCTGTAGTGCTACTTCACATAATGGTACGATCTTTGAATTTTCATTTTGATATTGTTATTTTGTTGATGTTTTTTAATTGTAAAAGACTTTTGCTGAGTAAATGTTTTCTGGTTGTTAACAGCACTGTGAGTCTGGAGTTCTAAATATCATGTGGTTAATTCAAGTTGAGAAGAAACAACTAAAACTTAACCTTCAGTAACATAGACAGCCACTGGTCATCAGCAAAGGCTCTTTCATGTTACTGCAGAATTTAACAGTAGCATGAGAAAATCATGTATCCTTCGACTATTATTATCTAAAGGCTTTGTGTATTTGCTTTATATTAGTCTTATATGTTTAACTTCTTCCCATTAGTTTTGTTGCTGATGTAGTGACTGATTGAGCTGTGTACAAAACAAACCCCAAGAAATAAGGTGATCTTAAAACCATGTATTAGGGAGGCAAGGAAAAGGTGCCAATTGCTTGTGTGTTCTAGAGCACAGGTGGATCATAAAACCTCATCATATACTCTTTGATCTGGCCAAATTACAGCCTCCTTAAAGTGGAGGGAAAGAGATGGAACTTTATGAGCCTATTTGATCTGGTTTAGCATTTATGTGATAAGTTTGTCATGGTTTGGTTGTAGTTATGGGATGACTTAATTATAGGTTGATCCAGCAAAGTTACCTGTATTTAAAAAGTTGCATAACGCTTGCTTGTTTGCCCAAGACTACTTTCAATCACTCATAACGATTTCAACAGACACAGATCATTTGCATTGAAAATCTACATTGTTTGAGATCAGGTGGAGGCTGGCTTTTTTTTCAACAGCATATTTACCTTTAGCCCAAGAATCTAATGCGTTCTTAGAAAGTGGGGGGGGGGAAATCACATACGCACACACACAACCTTCTGATTCAAAATTTTATGTGTCTCTAGCTTTAAAAGTAAAAGTTTGACTATTTCCCAGGGATTATTCCACTGCCAGGTATATGTGTGTTGGTATCAGGCCTGTCACACTTGATCAAATCATGAATCTGATTTGCACTTTGCAGACAATTTATGAGTGTCTATTGGTTCATATGTAAAGAATGACCTTTCTGAAATGTGCTTCATCTACAAAACTTTGAAGCTGACCAAGGCTTTCCTTTCAGTTGTCACCGTAACCATAGGCCTTGTAACTGAAATTAGATACAGAGGTCATCTGATCTGATAGAGACCTTTATCTTCAGATTAAATGAATCATGATCCAAACTCTGTTGTCTGAATCCCTTCTAACTAGAAATTCACTGCATGATGATTACGTCATTTGCAGATGTCTACATTTTTAGATGCTTTTGCTAAGTTATTTGCCTTTTCCTCACATACCCTGTACTGCCCGTCCTGGTGTGCAGACAGCCCACTCACCTGACATCAAAGCTGGACTGGAAGAAAAGACAGTAAACTGCAAAAAAGATCTCTGACATATGAAAAAAAAAAAAAAAAAGACAAAACAGATCTTCTAGGAGGTAAGAAATGATACCAATATTCACACAGAGACATGATGTGAGGCTGAGAACAAATAAAGCAAAGGGGAAGAGAAAAACTAGTGTAAGAGAGGGATCTGGAGGCTAGGGATAAAGAGGATAAGTCCTAAAATAGTATGAGGAGGCTGGGATCAAAGAACAGAACAAATTGCTTGTGGGCTTGCTTGAACATAAAAAAATTTGGTTCTCCATAATTTATGAAGTTACTGCTTTGGGGTCACAGATTTCTTCAAGGTACTTGCTGATGGAAAGTATTGCATACAGAGTTTTCAACATGCTTCAGCCAAAATAAAACTCTAGATGTTTGAAAACTGTTCAAAACAATGCATTACTTCTTTAGATAACCTTGCTTAGATTTACTGATTATCAGGATTACCTGGGTAATTTTTAATCCAGCAAATCTGATTTTTATACATAACCTTTTTTTTTTAACATCACAGATTTATCTGATGATATTACAGAAGCTTGAATGAATATTAACATTATTCCACTTGAATATATACTGAAGGGTAATAATCAATAAATATTTCAGTGGAATTCAATAAAACTTCATGGGAAAACACACTGTCCCCCACTCCCCAAAAAAAAAAAAAAAAGCTAAACCACCAAAGTTGTAAGGCCAAAACAAAACCCATAGATTTTATGGTAGTCTATCTTCAGTATAAGTAATTCTGTTAGACAGACTGGTGCCCTTCTCACCTCAGTACATTTCTGTTCTAATAGCATAGTCCTTTTAACCTAAAAAGCTTCCCTTAGATTCATTCACAAGGCTCTGAGTGGGATTAAAAGAGCAAGAACAGCACCTTGTATGATAGCTTTCTCATAAAATAATGCTTCAACCCCTTGGGAAATACACAAAACCAGGAAAAATGCAAGATCAGTGGGAGACTTTGAATTCCATTTTCATTGTAATGCTGAAGTATAGTCCCAGCTTAAGTTGACTGAGGTTGAGGTGACTCAGCTCAGTTTCAGGCCTTTTTTTCTTTCCCCTCCCACCTATTTCTCCACAGCTCAGTCACCCCAGCACTCAGAACAGTGGATGTAACCACCCTCCATCGCATGACTAAGGCCAGCACATAAATGCTGAGCTCAGCCCTCTGATGCTGATTGCTCGATGAGGCAGCATGGAGTGCCACAGACCCTCTGTGCTGCCTGTGTGATCACACTCCTCCTCCCCTTACAGTCCCGCAGTCCCAGACAACACAGGGCTGCAAGGAGGAGGACCCTTTATAAGAGTTGAAAAGTATCAATGGCCTGAATATTGACAAGGAGTGAATATTGAGCCAAGTTCACTGCCCTCGAAGCTAGGGAGGAACCAGGCGTGCTCTCAAGAGAAACACCTGCACCAGCTGACCCTGAGCCATGCAGAAGCACCGGGAGGAAGCAGCGAGTAGGGGACAGCAGTGGGTCCCACCTCAGGGGTCAGATACATTCAGCTGCCAACCCAACCTGATCTCCAAACAAGTTTGCTGCTTGCCCACTGAGAACTTCTGAGCGAGGATTAAAGAGCAAGTGACACGGGTGACAAGGTAATGAGTGTCTGCTCTGGGTCCCCTGACCATGAAGCCTTCTACAGGCAGCCAGAAGCAGCCTCCCTAACAGGCCCTTGTCCTCATGGGACATTTTAACCCCCCTGATGCCAGCTGGAGGGGCATAAGCAGCAGCTTGGCTACTTGAAAGCATAGCTTGGCAGAATAGGAGATGGGGGTCCAGGTGGACACTATGCTGAGCATAAGTGAACAATACGCCTTTGCCACAAAATGACATCCTGGGCTGCATTTGGAGTCCCGCCACTGGCCAAAGGAAGGGTTCCTTCCCTGTTAATCAGCACTGGTGAGGCCACGCCTGGACTGCTGTGTCCAGTTCTGGGCTCCTCAGTACAAAAGAGATATGGACATACCGGAGACAGTCCAGTGAAGGGTCATAAAACAATGAAAGGACTGGAGCATCTCTCCTATGAGGAATGCCTGAGGCATGTGAACTGTTCAGCCTAGAGAAGATTCAGGGGAGATCTTATTAATGCATATAAATACCTGAAAGGAAGGTGCATGTCAGGCTCTTCTCAGGGGTGCCCAGAACACAGGAGGCACCATTTGAAGACCAGGAAACACATTTTTACTTTGAAAGTGACTGAAGACTGAAACAGGTTTCCCAGAGAAGTTGTAGAGTCTCTATTCTTGGAGATACTCAAAATCCACGTATTCCAGGACAAACAGCTGTAAGCAGCCGTGCTTGAGCAGGGAGGTTGGACCTACCCTGGACCTTCAGAGATTCCTTTCAACCTCAGCCAATTGTGAATTTCCCTCTTTCCTTGAAGCCAGATATTGAAGCCAAACCTGATACTCCACTGGTCCCCTGATCAGTCCCCACAACACTGATATTGTGCAGCTTTATGTGCCAAACGTGAAAATTTGTGCTATTTGCTGCCATTGGGTTTCTTTATGAAGTTTTGAAAATAGCAGCTGTGTATTTTTTACAATTTATCAATGAGATGAGAGAGTAATGCTTTGTACTTTCAAGATCTTGAATTAATCAATTGTTCTGTGAACATTTTGGAAGCACTCGTAAAGACCCAGACAGTTGACCAGCTTTTGCCTTAAAACTCCAGTTAGAACCCACCACTGCTCCTGCTGCAAGGACAAGTACTACTAGCATTACAGCAGTATAACGTCACAAAACCACTTCAATTAAAATTTATAAATCCAGTCCTCTTCAGAAATAGGCATGTTTATCTTCATAAACTGGTTCATGTACAAGAAATGAACAGTTTTTGTAGAAGATCTTTTTATTTTGAAAAAAATTTAATACTCACTGTTGTACAAAATATACCTAAAAATATGATGTTAAGATAATTTTGACACTGCTAGGTAGTTTGCAAATTACCTAGTTGAAGAGAAGAAATCTTCACAATTTTTAAGGTGATCCAAGACAGTAACAACAAGTGAATTATACATTTTAACATATTCCATTTGTAAGCTTTACACATGTTATCTAGTACTTGGTATCTGTAAACTTTAATGCTTTATACAAAGTTTCCATTCACATATTTAGAAGATACAATGAAAATAATGTTTTACAGTTCATTTTTGTAAAGCATCTCATTTCTAGTCTTCGTTTTACAGAAATAGCTCGTTCAATTCCGAACTTCAATTTTCCAAAGAGCCAAACAAGTAGAAGTGAGTTCAGATTTCTACTTTGTTTAAAAATGGACAAAGATTAAAGTAACTAATTATCTATGTTTGTTGAAATGTAAAAAAGAACAAAACCATTTTTAAGGCAAATTAGATTAGAAAAATATTACTTTGATTTAAATAATTTATTATTTTAACTCTAGGGTGGCAAGTTAGCAACCATCCACTTAAAACAGCCAAAGCCAATTCAATTTCAGCTCATAAAAATTTGTTCGGTTCTTTTAGAACAGTATTACTATTATATTTAATGAGGAAAGAAACCATGCTCCCAGAGGCTTTTCTATACCACCCTCCAAGTAATTTTCAAGAATGCAGTCTGTTATTTATCCTAGGTCCTTCTGAACCATAGGATTTTTATATAATTTAAAAAAACAAACAAACAAAAAAACAAACAAACAAAAACACCAGCAAACATTAAGAGAGGGAGGGGGAGACATTAATACTACCTTAAAAAGTGTATAGCCAATAACTAAACATAAAGATGCAAGACATAAAGCAGCAAGATAATCACTAGGGGACAAGATCTTCACCTGGCATAAAGTCAGCATAGCTTCACTGGCATCAGCAGAGCAATCCTGACTTACATCAGTCACAGATCTGACTGTCCATGTGCAGAAAAAATTGTTTATGCTAGTGATAAAGAAGAGCAGCGTTCAGAAGAGTAGCGTTAGCCCACATTTTTTAAATAAAGTAAGTTCGTAACACATTGGTTTTCATCTAGTGTTTTGCTGCTGATGACTGTCACTCTTGTAACTGGCAGTGTACCTAGTTCAGGATGAATTCATTACCACTTTCAAATGATGCACTACAATACATTGAGCATTGGTCTATGAAGTTCTTAACCACAGCTAGTTCTCACCAGAAATATACTGAAGCCCATTTACAGTGTTAAACGAAAGGTTTTGAAAGTACTATTTTATAACGCTGCTAAGTTTTTTATATTATTATGGGTTTTCACTGACCATAATTTGTGTGGAATGAACTGCAACCACCGGAAGTCAGCAGCAACTGAAATTTAGAGCATGACTCTTGGCTATTAGTAATTATGCCTTTTACAGACCATTAGCTATAGTAAATATTTAAAAATATCCCTAAGGCATATGTTTACAGAGCAAATCCTAAAAGCAGAATTAGAGCAACAGAAATAAGTAATTGCACAAGTTTCTCATAGACACTGAGATGTTCTTTTAAGGCACAAGAGAATTTCCAAAGTGCAGAGGACAGATTGCTTAACCAGGAGTGCAATTAAAAAAAAACCCAAACATTTAAAATCTGGGAAGCAGAGATGAAATTCCACCTGCTGCTTATGACAGCATTCAGGTCCCACTATTGTCATCTGCTAAAGGTACTTCAGACTTTTTTGTGTGTGTAGATATATATATAATGTATATGTATGCTTAATCTAGTAAAAAAAGAAACGGGATTCGGGTGATTTCTGCCAGAGATGTTTGTAAATGCTCACGTCCACAACTACCACATATTACACTCAAAACAGACAGTTTATCCCAGTGTAATTTTGCATCTCAATAAAAAGATATTCTAAAACACATTATTAATGCAGAATATGCTCAGTTCATTTGAGCTGCATCTTCTGTCAAGTTCTACTTAAAAAAAGAAACAATTAATGAAGTCCATAATGGGCAAATGGAAAGGTAGTTGTAGCTACACGGGACAAAACTCTTGGCAATGGTCATCATTTCTGCAATGATACTATGTCAAAACTCACAAGAAACTGAGGTACAAACTTATGTGAAGTAAACATGAGATTTGTCTTGTGTTCATCTGAAATATGATAGTTACCTCTATTTTGCGATTTTTTTTTTAATCTTTTATTTCTCTAAAAGAAAAATACATACTTGCATACAATGCTGATACCCTACGTGGTGATGCCATAAATCCCTTAGGATAGCAAGTTTGATGGGTGGTAACCCATTAGGAGAAAAATATATTTTTGAATATTATTTTACATATATACAATATATATATTTTTCAATCAAAATGTCAAGTTTTCTAATATATTCATGAGTATTATGTCCAAAATGAAAAAATATTTTGTATCTCAGTTTATATAAGTTAAAATTAATAAGGTATTTGATATCTACCAGCAACGTTTTTGCTTCATTTCTACAAAATTAAAAGAAAACAAAGAAACAGTGAGTTAAAAAGCTTTCCTTCTCCAAAGCCATATACAATAAAATTTTGAAGATGAATAATTAATTAAAAGAACACCAAGTTTTGCATTTTAAGTAATCACAGAGAATGCAAAATGTAATCTAAGTAGGATGCGACATTACTATATTAACCTAGTCTAAAGACAAAATATTTTGAGTCCCTTATTTTGATGGAATGTGTCCAGCATAAGAAAATGTAAATTTAAAGCAAGAGTTACTCCCACTCTCACCAGTCTACATAAATTTTTATAAACCTCTTCCCTCATCAATTCCAAAATACCTAATATCACAAAAGTACGACAGCCACTTATTTACAGGTTTTTTTCAGCACTGTGAAAGGCATGTTTATCTTTTTATGCATGTTTCTGCTAATGTCCTAAACTTGGGTTCCAACTGATCTAAGAAGTCAAGTGCCTCCTCCTCATGCTGATCACTGCAGCAGCCTACAGAGCCAGCCAAGGATCCTTTTCCTTCATAGTTATATGAAAGGAGATAATCTTCAGAATGCTTCTGTTCTTCATCCTGTCTGCATAGGTGCACCTTCTGGATAGGAAGAGAACATCTCTTATTATTTTCTTAAATTGTTATCCTAAACATATTGCATAAAAATAATTTCTTTTTGATTTACCTTTCATTGATTAATTTTTAATCAGAGTGTGTCCTCTAATGGATTCCTACATACAAAAAATGCACATGATTGGTCTATATCATTAAGACTACAAAATATAAGTACTTAAAAAAGAAATCATTTCTACTACTCATGTATGTACAATAAAAGAGGAAGAACCTGTTTAAATAACCTGTCAAGCCACTAAAATACACTCAAAATTAAATGACTGATTTACACATAACTAGTTAGACAAGTAGTGAAGAGTTTTTTTGATCTCCAAGGCATGGAGTGACTGCATTTCTAATGCTGTACATTCATTCCTGCTCCATTGCTAAGGTAAGCATGAGGTTTAAATTAGTACAAAGCAAGCAGTTAGAATAAAAGCAAACACATTCTCAGAAAAACTCAAAAAAGCTTCAGTAATTACTCTAAATTATTAAATATTCAAAATGAAAAACAGCACACTCCCTATAGCTTAAGCCAAGAAAAGAAAGTATTTCACACTAATGTCTGAAATATGTCAAGGATGACTTTTTGAAAGGGCGGTATTCCAAAGGAGATGCAGATGACCAAAGCAGAGGAAAAACGAAATGAAACCAAAACCAGAAAGCCACCTTTCTAAAACAATCAACCATGTTTTGCTTGAAAAGTCTGTATATATTGACCATAACCTACACTTCAAAGAAAATCAGTCTCAGACAACTTACTTCGCCCAAACGAGGATGTGTGAAATTATGCCATTCTGAGTAGGAGTATCTACACGTATCCATCATAGTCTGTCCTCCTCCTTCTTTAACTGATCCCAGAGTCTGGTGTCCACCTCCCTTGACTGATTCCAAGGTATGTCCTCTTCCTTTTACCACTTCAAATGTTTGCTGATCTCCTGTTTTTACTCCATACCCTCCTTGATCACATGTATTTTGAAGAGGAATTATATTGTGATTCTAACAAAAAAAAAAAAAAAAAAAAGCAACAGTGGGGATACATTTTCCTCCTTTTTTTTCAATTTGAAAGATAAAACAGCAATCAAAACCAGTCAAAACTGAAAATTGAGACGTCTCCATCTCTGCACTGTGATATTTTGAATAAAAGGCTATCCTTAGTACTTAGCATATAAAGATCAGTAAATGGTCTTTGGAAAGGATACAATGACAAGGGGGAAGAGGGAAAATCTGCATTTAAACATGATATGAGATCCAAAAACTGAGTTTTAATCCCAGTGAAATGTACTGTAATCCATATACTAGTTTATAATGGCACTACATTATGCATCATAGGCAACAGGAAATTTGACACCTGTCACTCTTAGGGTTTCTTGGTTTTCAACATGAAGTAAACTACTGTTAAACTTATCGCCTTTTCCTATGGAGGACCATGTCAGGAGGTGGGGAACAACAGAAAAGAGGAAGAGTCTGAAGAGCTAAGTTTTTGTGTATGAACACAGTCCTTGACCAAACGATGTTCGTGGCAGACTGAAATGTCAAAAAGCAAGAAAAAAATGTCATGAACATGGACAGTTCATGAAATCAACTGTATTTGGGGTCATTTTTCAGGGGAAGGTCAGAAATTGTACCTGCAATTTACAACAGCTAACTTCTAAATTTAAAAATCCTTCTCCAAGGAAAAATAATAATGTTTTGCCATAAACACACAGTCAACATAATCAAAATAGTAAGTTTCCATCTAATTTCACTGTGGAAAGTGACTGGAGTTATTAAAAGGTTCACCTGAAATTCCAACCAAACAAAATCTGGAAGAATTAAAAGTAGTTAGGCTAACAACTACAAGGTATGTTTAAATGTATAGTACTACCAACTTTGCCTTAAGTACGAATTTTCAAATTCTTGTTAAACAGCAATGCACATCTAATGATCCAAGCATTGATTGATTATTTCCTTTACCAAATCACTCACTTGCAGGTGGTCCTGTTCTTAAATTGCAATGCTATGGACATCTTAATTACAAGTTTCTACATTGAAGCAAACAGACAACTTACCATCACTTCTTCACCTGGAGCCTCTGTGTTTGAAATTATTAAATTGTGATTGGCACAATCATCAGTCACCTGTCTGTGCATTACTCCACGGCCACAGCAGCCACAAATGGTGATCAGGATTACTATGGAAAGGAAATAATACTTTAAACTTTACCTCGTAATGGTATCTACTGACATTGGATGGTGAATTTTAAATGCCTAAGCATCAAAGCATTAATTATTTAAAAAATATTTCCAAAAATGCCCATACACAAAGCTGTACATATACACATTTTTTTTAAGAAGTATATGGAGTTTTCACTGCTTTGCTGAACTATTTCATTCTTCTAAAACACATCTTGGTTTCCCAAAAGAAATGGAAGTATCCTTTATGGTAGCATTGTGACTGCACAATTTCACAGTAATGAAAACTTTAGACCAAATCCAGGTGAAAAATCATGTTGTATGCCTACAACAAGGTTGTACATAACACATTTTTCATCTGCAAATATGCAAATTATATTATAAGGAACTAATATGCAAGCTAAAGGTCCCAATACCAGAAATTTCTGTTTCACACAAAAGGTCAGCAGAACCCTGGAGGGTTTCCAGTATTATGTTACAGAACAATCTTATTTAATTCCTTGTATTCATTTTATTACTCCTATAATACTACTTTTTGTTGTCATGAAGACTCACCCAGAAATGACTTTGCATAAAAGAGTCATGTACAACTAATACCTTTCATTCAGAGAACCATTCTTTTTTCTTTACTTTTCAAATTGTTAGCTTAAAAATAAAGAAGCCCAAAGGAACGGAACAGTTCTGCCTAACTGCCCACTGAGCAATCTGATGTCTGAAAATAAAAACTTCTGCGAAAACTGGCCAAGAGCCACTTTCAAGCTAATTTAGCTTCTGTAGCATCAGCTGTCAGCGAGATCTGCACCAGTGATTGTGGCAGTTTGCTTCCTGATGCTGACAGATGGGAAGAAGACATCCATGACAGCACCGAGTAGAGGATACACAGGATAAAACCTAGCCAACAAAATAAAGGATCTATTTAAAAGGGATGCAGTCAAGAGGCAATGACAGAAAGGTAGCTCTAATTCCTCTACTGAGTATTCCCACACCTGAAAATTCTACCTTCGGGCTATATCACAAATTTGGGTACCTGCCCTGTCGAGATAAAACATTGATCTATCTAGCTTTCACAATATGTCCAGGTCCCAGTCTTCTATCTACCTGAGTAAGAACAGCTTGCTCAGATTCAACAGGAGCAGGACAGTTTAATTACCACCAGAAGAGCACAGAGAAGAAAAAGAAGAAAAAAAAAAAAAAACAAACACAAACTCTGAAATACTAGTTACCGTAGCATGTCCTCTGTGATTTTTAAGGATGTTATTAGTCAGACTATACCTGATTCTGGTAAAAAAAAAATTATGTAGTTTTGCTTTTACATATCACTGTCACCACCTCACTGGTTAACAGTAATATTACCCTTCTCAGAATCTTTTAGGTTTTGGGCAACTCCAGTAGCACAACATGTATTTAAGGTTTTGGTCTGCTGTGGAAGTATTCATCCTGTCCTTCAACATTTCTGCATGTGGGATGGGACAACCCCGAATGTTTGTATAGACTGGGCAATGAGATGCTGGAAAGCAGTGCCACGGAAAGGGACCTGGGGGTCCTAGTCAATGGCAAGTTGAATATGAGTGAGCAGTGCCCTGGCAGCCAGGAGAGCCAACCGTGTCCTGGAGGGCACCAGGCAAAGCATCGCCAGCTGGTCGAGGAAGGGGATGGTCCTGCTCTGCTCTGCGCTGGTGAGGCCTCACCTTGAATACTGTGTTCAGTTTTAGGCATCACAATGTAAGAAAGATACAAAGCTATTAGAGAGTGTCCAAAGGAGGGCAACAAAGATGATGAAGGGCCTTGAGGGGAAGCCGTATGAGGAGGGGCTGAGGTCACTTGGTCTGTTCAGCCTGGAGAAGAGGAGACTGAGAGAAGACCTCATGGCAGTCTACAACATCCTAGTGAGGGGAATTGGAGGGGCAGGTACAGATCTCTTCAGTCTCATGACCAGTGACAGGACTCGAGGAAACAGCATGAAGCTGAGTCAGGGGAGGTTTAGGCTGGGTATCAGGAAAAAGGTTTTCATCCAAAGGGTCATTGAGCACTGGAACAGGCTTCCCAGAGAAATGGTCATAACACCAAGCCTGTCTGGAGCACAAGAAGCATTTGGACTATACTGTCAGGAACACGGGGATTCTTGGGGTGTCCTGTACAGGGCCAGGAGTTGGGACTCAATGATCCTGATGGGTCCCTTCCAACCCAGCATATTCTATGATTCTATGAGTATACGGGCTCTTGTAAAATCCCTTGTAAAATCCAATGTCTCACATACTCCATGTTTTAATTCACAACACAGGAAAGATCACAAAATGCTCTAGGAAATTGATTTCAGCATTTCTAGAACCATATCTGTTTCTAGAACTCACAAACTCCGCTTGACCTGATAAGCACTATAATACCACCCTCTTTTAGTTCAAGCGCTGAATGCAGGTTTTTTGGCCTCATTAGCATGAACATACAGAATATCTTACACAAAATATACTTAAATGAATCAACAAAAAGCCACACAGAGTAACTACAATACAAGATGAGAGCAAGAGGCCTGTGATACTGATACAAATAGAGTAGGCATGCTAAATCAGTGCTGAGACCTATACAATTGTCAAAATAAAAAATGTTTTAATTAAATTTGAATTAGGTTCCCTCAGTTGATTTTAAAATTAAGTGGTTTGCACTTTGTATTTAAAAAAACAAGTGTACTTACGCAGCAATAACAGTGATCCTAAGATCATTGCAAGGATGGCCCAGAGACCAAGAGTAACATTTCCACCAGAAAGCTGACGGGCCCTGCCATCGCATTCGGTTGGAGTAACACAATCACAGAGGTTAACTCTTACAGTGGTCTCTCCTACCTTTCCTCCATTATCCATCACACTTACAGGAATATCATAAATTCCAAATGGAATATCACCCTTTGGTGAAAGATACGCAGAATTATCTGCAAAAAAAAAAGACAAAAACAAATCTAGTGTCAACAATACCTGCAACTTAGTTGTCACAAATGTGACCATAACCACAATCTTCCCTTCTGTTGCAGCTATACTGCTACCAGATCTGCATTAGTTTAAAGTTAGATTAAATGTGTTGACAAAAAAACTACGTCGTGGAAGGATTTATACTTTCAGCACCTTTTAACCTACAGCTATACCAGGAGAACAAATCTTAACATACCGTTTTGTGGATTTATCTTCCACATGGAAGCCAAGTTACGGTCAGTTATGCGATACACAAAGGGTGTGCTGTAAGGAGCCTCATCATCATCCTGTGCAGTAAGGCAGATTGGTTCTCTGTCTCTGCACATTATATAGTCCGTTTGAGCGATTCGTGGGAAATTCTTGTTCCCAGGCACGATGCAAACCTGAATTGTTCCAGTGCCTGTTTTACCATCTGTGAAATAAAAATAACTAGTTTCAGCACTTACTTCTAACATTCACATATTAATTTCTAGTCCAAACTTTCACAATGAAATATCATCAACTGTAATATCTAAGTATAGAAGTAATGAGGAAAACAACTGCTGATTTAGACAGAGAGAGGGCTCTCTCTTTGCTGCTTCTCTTTGCTTGGCTGGTTGCAGATAAATCAACAGCTCCCAGATCTCCATATTCTGCATGTGCAGACAACGTATTTTGTTAAGCATGTGTACCTCTGTGGGAACACATGGTGTTCTAACAGGAGGAACAGAGGAAGAAGAACCCATAAACCAGGAGTGAAGGACACTAAGACAATCAGAGTCAAAAGCAGAAAGTGAAGATCTCCAGCCTTTTAACTTCTGGAAGGAGAAATTTCATTACCCTCACCTCTCCTGGGAACACAAACACTTTAAAAAACAGTGGGGCTTCCTTCTGTCCTCTACTCTCTAAGTCACCATGCAGTAGCAGGGTTCATCAATGGCACTGTCACCATAGTCTATATGCAAGAAGTGAATGAGCTCTTCCTCCTAGTTACAGTTTTTTCAATACACAAATGGTCAATGCATGTATATGCATTCCAGTGAAATTACATCAAGACTACTTTTTAATCTTTTCTCTAGAAACAGTTGATTGCAGATTCACATATCATCTTTATACACAACAGAAGTTCTAAACAATTTAAATTCATATTATTTATATTTAAATTTAATATGCAAACTTGGATGTAGAACTTTTAGCTGCAAAGTCAACAACTTCTTTTCAAAAAGTTCTCTCAACTTTCCCTGTTGACAAGTTCACAGCCACCAGGTGCTATCACTTAAAAAACAACAGTTGAGAAATAGAAGAATACCATCCACGGGAAAATCTCTCAATTTAAAATTACTAGAGGATTTTAAATGGGGACAGATAACTTTTCAAAACACTGAGAATTTGCCCTGATTTTCTAAAGGCCTTCTCTGCTGTGTAATATGCCCTAAGCATTTGATAGCGCTATCCCAAAGACACGACACCGGACTAGGTGGCCCACTAGTCTGAACCACTGCAGTTGTCCCCACACTAAATTTGCTCATAAACATCTGTTACAGACCCCAAAGAATGCCATTTAGTACTCACTTCTGTCTATTGCAAGGACTGTGATATTGCACTGGCCTCGTCTCATTTCTCCTATGTCTCGGTCCAAGACTTTAACAGTTCTGACTTCACCCGATTTGTCATCTATGTTGATCCAATTACACTGGCCAGGTGGTATCCGGTATCTGTCAAAAATAAGTTGTCTCGTTAAAGATCCCAAACATACACACACATGCATATGTACAGACATAAGTATTTAGATACATGTATTCATATACACTCACAGGTGTGCAGGTGCACACACATACATACAGCATCAACAACTTTTTCCCCTTGCCTGTATCCCACCCATGCTGTTACTCCAAAAAAAACTAGTAGGTAAGCTTGTTTCATACCTTATGCCTTCACTATTTCCAGTTTCTGGATCTTCTGCTACATATCTCCCAATAGCCGTCCCAATATCTTCGCATTCTTTAACATCTAAGCGCAACAGACACGGTTTGAACACTGGTCCCTCATCCACATCCAGGACGTGCACTGTAACAGAGCAGGTGCTCTGGGAAAGTTGTTGTGAATGTGGTGCCAGCATATAGGGTGCCTCATTGTTGACTCCAATCACAAGGACCCTTTGCTTGGCACTTTCATAGTCCAGTCCCTGCAAAAAAGGTGGATTGTTGTTTTTTTTCCTTCAAACAAATTACAAAACTTGGTATTGCTTTCACTGCTGAATTATTAAATAGATAAAACTGTACCACACTTATTTTCAAAAGAGACCAGCTATCCTTCTTTAACACTTTGAGACACAGTAAAGGGACATGATTTTTCAGAAAAAAATGTTTAGTTCTAAGTTAGTCAAAGAAAAGAGCCTGGGGAAATAATAAGGCAAGCAGCACCAATGCAAAATTTTATATGAATATCTGTTACTGAATTACTAGGAGAACTGAGAAAACAACTAGATGTGGTGGTGTATTTTCCTCTTCCGTATCTAGTTGCCCATTATTTTAGCTTACATACATTTCCTTTCCACCACTAGTCAATCACACTGCTTTCCAGTACAGGAAAATATAGTACCTACAAATACATCTGAATGTATAGGGTTGACAGTAAGCAGCTACCATTTATTCTTCAGATCCACCATTCATTTTTCTCCAAGGTCATCATATCCTTTAATAGAGCTAATTTTATCCTAAAGTCACAATACTCTCTACTACAGCATTACAATAAATATAAAAAATTTCAACTCTGTTCATATATCAGGGGCAGAGGTTTAGAAAAAGTTCTAATGATTACTGGTAACAAAAAAACATAATAAATAACTTAAAAAAAATGATCAGCACCTCTACCTCTATAATTTACATCTTTAAATTCTAACATCAATCTTCTCTGCTCCTCAGAAGTTACCTCTTACGGCAGTTTTAACAGATGATGGAAAAGAAGCATGAAGAGGCAAAGGGATGTGCTGGAGTACAGACGCAGTGGATCTTTCACCCCACATCTATAAAGTACTGGGTATAACAAGTTACTAAACTAACACAAAGTAGTGTTAGTAACACTAACAAAGTAGTAAAACAAATGTGTACTTCCTCACACATAGTAACTTTAATTCAACTCCAAGAGAGAACAAGACTGGAGAAGGTGCTCAACCTTCCTCGCCTTTGCCACTCTCCCGTTTCTGCTAAAAAAAAACAGCCACAAAGCATTCCTCAAATTATGTCCATAAGCCTAAATAACAACTGCGGAACCAAGCCAAAAGAAACAAGCTCTTCTGAAAGGACAAACCAGAGGGAATTCCTTGGATTCTGACCACACAAAATTGAGGAATAGTCTGGAAGGCGAACTTTGTGGATTATGTACCACACATAAGCCTCAATCACCGTGTGTAATCTGCTCTAGAAGAGTGTTCAGGTCAGAAGTTTGATAAACCTTACGGTTACTGATATTCTTTGCATAAAAGTGATTCCTATATTATTAAAAGCAAAACCTGAAGAAACATAAATTTTCCTCTAGCTTTTACTTACCTTGACAACACACAGTATTCCTTCATTTGTGTTTTTGTCTGTTGTAATTTCAAAGGCCTGATCGTCATTTCCTCTTATAATTTCATATACTGCTCCTGAGCCAGGCGAACCAGGTTCATCAAGATCAACAACACAGACTCTCAGTATTTCTACACTCACTCTGTTTTCCTCCACTCGTGTTTCATACTTGGAGTATCAAAAAAAAAAAAATTAATTTAAATCAGAGAATACTGTTCCATGATGGAGGACTGAAGAACACCATATTTAAATAAGACTACTTAAACCCAAAGGGTCAATTTACCAAGCTGCTGTAATGATATGTTTTGTTTTCATGCTTTAGCATATCTTCCCCACTTCCCCCTTACACCCTAGGTCAAACAGGAAGCCTTTCCTGCCAGCACAGTTGAAATCTCAGCTTCTTCACACACTCAAACTGTCACTGACATAATTAATTATAGAATTCTTCTTCCTGGAAAGGTAAATTAGCAGAGTTGCCCTCAGTAACATAAGCTCTAGGTTCTAATTTACATATAACATGATCAAGCTGAGAATTAGAAAAGGCATTGGGCAAATTAATATATATATATATATATACATATATACACTAACCACAAGAACTTGAAGAAAAGTCAAGAAAGATGTAATACATCTCTACTTGGATGGCAAAGGATAAAAGGATTTTTCCTGATTTTTTTGGTTTTTTGTGTTACTCTCTACAAGCCCAAGCAGAGCAAATAAAAGAGACTCTCAATTAATATTACTGATGATATTCTACAGTAGTGAATGGAAAAGGTAAAGTGCATGTATTCCTATGAATAATGAATTATTTTTTGTAGATTTCATATTACAAAATCTCCTGTGGTATTTGAGCTATGTTCATGGCTTTTGAGACATACTCTCTGTCCATACAGATAGCTGCAATAAGCTAAGGCTGAGTTAAAGCTATTAGTGAACAAGAAGTGGCTTAAATACTTCTGTAGAAGAAAAAGAAATGTTGGAAAATCACAGGAATCTCAATGAAAATCCTTGCATCTACTTCACTGACAAATGCATATTCATTTGTGACACAGAAGTATCCAAAAGCTGGTCAAATGGTCATTCAGTCATGACAATGCTTAGGAGTGAATCTGGTTTTCCCCCACAAAAAAATGGTTAAATTATGGGATTTCTAAAATTATGCACTGCAGGAGAATTGAATGAAAGAGTCACATCTGCTTTCTCCCAATATGCTTGAGGTAAATGACTCAAAACAACTAATATACCAATAGGTCTAATTACCAACCAGCACAACAAGCAACAGGGCATTCTCAAAAGTCTATACTGGCATTAACCGTCCTAGCACATTAGGTTTCATATATGAAGGACAGAAAGGGGATGAAAATAGTCCTTTTTTTTTTTTTTAATCATTATACTGACATGTCATTTATGCACTTACTTGTATCTGTTTAAAGGATGGTGCATTGTCATTTGTATCTTCGATTTTGACAACCACTGTTCCTGTAGTGCACAAACCGAAAGGCTGACCTGCCATATCTCTCACTTCAACTAACAAAGTGTAACTGGGAACAAGCTGAAAAGAAGAATAAAAGCATACAGAAGTTTGACATGCTCACTTTTTTAATCGCACAGTTACGTAGAAGAATAGAACTAAGTATTCCACTCCTGCTCCACAACTCTGGTCTTAATTCAACACTCCCCAACAAAATGAGGCAATTAGCTTTGGGTCTCTCCCATATAGTTCCAAAATGAAAAGCAGCAAAATACTTTTTGGTGGCTAAGCAGCACTGAGTTCAGCATCCATAGGCAGCATGCATATCCTGTATCAAATAAAGCTTCTCACAATGTCAGCATTATTTTCCAAAACCAGAAGTTTTGGAAAATACAGATGAGGCACCTTGATCTGCTATCTATGTCTCTCCTTTGAAGCAACAGAGTATTCCCTTATGTTGCCAGGAGGCAAAGTGTTACGATGTACATCCCTTATTTCACTAAGGATGAACAAAAACAGTGCTGCAATCAAGCCTCTGTCTGGGCTACACATGATAAGGCAATACCTGCCATTTGGCAGGGTCTGGCACTGAAGGAGTCAGTGTCCTTATCAGTTCCAAGGGGCTCTCTGATAAGCAGCTCACTTAAATCACTGACTTGAGTCAACAAGTCAACAGCAGAAAATTTTTTTTAGCCTTACTAATACCTGAACAACCATGGAAAAGGCAACTGGGGAGGGGAAACGGTGCAGGCAGAGGAGCAGGGGACAGGACATAACACAGTAAAGAGAGATGAGGCATAAAATGAGGCAGTTTGTAAATCAAGACAGTAACTCTGGTTCTGAATGCCTGGAAATAGCATTCATTTTCTCTGGCACAGGAAAGAAATCTCCTGTTCAATTTCATAAGTTTATCTTCAAAAGATATGCAGTGGACTAATCTGTCAATCACTCCTTCCCTCAAGTAGTCACTGTGATGGCTTCTGTAGTAGTCACAGTGATGCTTCTAATCACTGCATCTTTCTCTTGCTAAAAATGTTGAGTGCTGTGCCTGCAAGTGCAAATTTTGCAACATGCTGTTTATGTGGATTTTTAGCCATGAAACAACATAAATATACCATAATGTAACTTTTTTTATCTTCAGAAAAGATGTGCCTGTAGCAATGCTCTTTTCTAGAATGAGTGTCTTACGTGAGAAATATTATTTGGAATTACACACGCCTGTCAGTTTGTTCTAGTGCAGACAATCTCTCACATGACACTCTTTTTTAAAAAAAAAAAAAATACTGTATCTTATTTGCTCAAAAGCTGGTTGATGAAAATAAATGACTGGCACCTTAATTTTAGGAAATGTTATATTACTGTTTAGGTTTCAAATAGTGGAGATATTTCTGCCGCATTCAGGATGAGTGACTACTTCCAGAGAAACTGGTTCATCTCTGTAAGGAAGCAGGACGCACTGCAAATGGAACTTAATTAGGAGGAAAGAGTGGCTTACAGGATTCATGAACACAGAAAGAGCAAAGGTAGACAGAATATGGTAGATCTATGCAGAAACTCTCTGGACTAATTACAGGTCTCTGAAAAGCTTCAGAAGTTCCTTAGAGAGGGTAAAAAAAATTGGGTAACAGAAGCTATATATGGTGATTCCCATGTCACCAATTCATACAACCACAGAAAGGCTTGGGTTGGAAGGGACCATAAGGATCATCTAGTTCCAATCTGCCCATGCCATGAGATTCCACCCATTAGATCAGTTTGCTCAGGGCACTGTACAGCCCAGCCTTGAACCCCTCCACGGATGGCGCATCCACACTCTACCCTGTGAGTAAAGAATTTCTTCCTAACATCTAACCTAAATCTCACCTCTTTTAGTATAAAACCATTTCCCCTCATCCCATCACTGTCTGCCCATGGAAAAAGTCACTCTCCTTTCTCATAAGCCCCCCTTTAAGTAATAAAAGGCTGCAATGAGGTCTCCCCAGAGTCTTCTCTTCCCCAGGCCTGTCTTCTTAGAAGAGGTGCTCCAGCTCTCCAGCCACCTCCATGGCCCTCCTCTGGACCTGCTCTAACAGGTCCATGTCCTTCCTGTGCTCAGGACCCCAGAGCTGGATGCAGTACTCCAGGTGGGGTCTCACAAGGGCAGAGCCGAGAGGGGTTAAGAAGTTATCTGTGTGCCCCAGATAAGACGTTAAAGAGGCTTCAGGAAAGATCACCTCTCTGTCCAGCTGTGGCAGTAACACAGAAATGACACCGGTGTCGCCGTGTAAAGAAAATGCTGGGGTAATTGGTGGATTTTGTGCCACGATGCGGTATTTCAATGTAGTATGCAGAGTATAAGGCTCATCTCTGTCCTCTGCAGTCACTTTTCCAACAACAACACCTGTAAACACAAATCAGCAACTTTTAGTTCCAGAAAAATTTGCATATAATAAAAAAACCTATTCGAACACATATTTCTGTTTTAAACACGTGAAAATAGCTACTTGGTCATTTAGCTCTACATTAAAAAAATATTTAAAACACAGTAAATAGCAGTAAAAAAATACTAATAGTGTAAAATTATATATTTTAACCCTCTGGGTATTTTTTTCCTTCTTAGACAAAGTTGTGATTATTGCAGCTGTCAGAAAGAATAATCCAAAGAAATACTGGAAGTTTACATTTCAGTTAGTATTTTTGACTGTGACTTCTAATTGAGCATCTCGAAAACAGCTAAAAAGGTGCTGCCAGGGGATGGACGAGGAGGTTCAGAGCTTTCTGACCTGGTTCAAACTGCACTACCCCACCACCCAGAGCACTGCTATTCCTCCTCTACACAGCCCCAGTAGTTTCAGAACTTCACTTTAAATCAGTCACTCACACGCTAAGAAGTAGAGCGGCTCAGAGCACAAAATGCAAGTGTGTTTTTCGGGTGACGGGGAAGACACTTTGTTTCCTTTTTTGTGAAGCAAGTTATACTTTCCCCACCCTATAGCCCTACCCTAGGAGATGAGCAGGGAATGGCAAAACATGGCTTTTGCATTCCTTGTTGTCTGGGGTCCACCTTTCTTCTCCCTGCTTTTGTTGCCTGTTACACAGACACATGAAGTCAGTAAGAGGCAAATCCCAGCATTTTACAGGTATGGGCAGAAGCAAAGACTTTCTCCACCTCTCCCAGGAAAAGTCTCACCTTAGTTCATCAGCTTGGACAAACGCTGCAAGTGGAACCAAACACATTTTACACCTTAGAACATCACCTCTTTAGTTGTTTAGGAAACTTCTAAAAACATTTCAGGGAAACAGATGTTTTTTGTATAAAATAAAAATAATAATGTTCTGAAATGCTTACACCATTTCAGAACACTGAATCACCTCAGGTTTTAAAAATTTCTATTAACAATATTTTTCACTATGACAGAGATGACATTTTGGAATTTCTAATAATTAAGAAATCTGGAGCTGCTCTTTGCAAATTTAGTCTCAGCTGTAACAAAATACTCCTCAGGAAATCCCACTAAAATTGATTAAAAGGCAGGATTACACCCAGTCATACTGACATGTTACTGAGCTCAGTACTGGTGTGTTCACAGATTTAAAACAATTCTTACCAGGCTTGGAATTTTCAGGGACACAAAACTCAAACAGGTCTTGTGTAAAATATGGAGCATTATCATTATCATCTTCTATCCTGATTGTATGCACAAGTGGTACCTCTGGTGAATAACCATCTGGAGTGGTTGCAAAGCAAATGATCTGTAGGATGTAAATTCAGTGCTTAAGCAACAGGCAGTATTATTACACTTTTACTTCAATGAAGGAGCCAGTAAAATAAAATACAGTGTGAAAAGCACACCCTTTTCAAGACCAGGCTCTTCAGTCACATGGAAGGGAAAGTGACAGCAGGGTGGCAGCAACACAAAACTTTTGAATGCTTTCCATTCCTCACACTACAAGTATTAGAATCACTTTCTCCCTGACCTTCCCTCACCAACTCTATCAAACACTTTTTCCAACTCTCTTGAACACATTTTTTTCCAGGTGTTTATGAGGCAATCTCAGAGTTACCAGAATTTATACACAAATATTGCTATTTAAAGCAAAAACAAGAATTACAGCAATTTGCCCGTTATAACATAATCCAATAAAATGCAGCAAAATTGCCTAACTAGAATTTGTTTCTACTAATTGCCTTCTTACACTTCTCAGCCAGTAGAGAGAGCAGTGTACCTTGTTAACAAAATACCAGAACTGAACAGCTTGAGAGAGACTCAGAAAACCACAGCCACCTAGTGTTTATCATTATTTTGGTTTTCTGCAGACTTTTTCAACTTTTCCTTAAAAACTCTTCCTAAAAGTGATGTAAACAGAATAGCCCACTACCTTCATGTTGTAATTGGTCTAAGCAGTGAAAAGCAAAACTGTTCTCAAGATCTAGATGACCATCAATTTTGATGACTGATTTCATCTCTTCAACACCAAGGTATCACTCAGAACGAAGAGCTAATTCCAGATCTTGTCTGCTGCCAGTTTCCCCTGTAACCCAGTTGTCAAATAAATGCATGAAAGGAAGAAAAAAAAAAGTAATTAAATTTACACAACTTAGGCCTGTACCTGAAAGCTTGGATACTGTTCCCGATCTACTGCACGAGTAGCAAAGATATTTCCAGTTTCTCTTTCTATGTAAAATAAACCCTTTGGATCTTGATCAATTCCTGGTCCACTTGCAGAATAATAAATTGTGTAGTTCTGAGCTGTGTCTGACTGGACCTATAAGAAGACATTTTTAAGCCCAAGGAAAAACAGCAGGATCATTTTAATAGATTTTCCCCCTTTTCATTATCATATTTAGCACAAACAGGAGTTCTTAAACAAAAAAAAACAACAACAAAAAAAAAGACACAAAAAAAACCAAACAAACAAAAAAAAAACACACACCAAACTTGATTTACTTCTGCAGCAGCTTAAATTTCACAGAATAGGAGAACAGCCTGCCATGTAATTGCCTTCCTTTATACATGAAAAGGGGAGTTCATTCAAACTCATAAATGTTTAGAACTATCAAACAATTAAAGAAATGACAGTATCGAAAAAAAATTTTTGAAATCTAATCTCTCTAGAATACCGCATATACAAAGGCAAATTCAGATACAGATGGCTTATTTCTGTTCTGATCAAGAGATTTTAGTTCTGTTGCATTCATTGAGAAGGAGCTGGTTTGCAACTAGAGAGGAAAAGTGGAGGAAGCAGAGGAAGGAGAGGAGGAAGACAACCTATAGTCCAGACATACGCCAACTTAGATAGCTTCTCTGCATCTCATTAAAAGCACTAAGGAGGTAACATTAGAGTTATCTATTAATAAATACTCTTCTCCCAAAATACTTTCCTTACCTACTGGATGCCAGAAGTTAGGAAGGTAAGATTAGAAGAAGAATTATTGCTCTGCACAGACTCTGTTATTACACTTGTCTCTACACATCTGCTCCCAGTCACTCTGTAATCTAGAGAAGGCTAGATGGACCTATGATAACTTTAGTTCTTTCATTTCTCTTTCACGCCTACTTGTTTTCTTCCAGTAAGTACTTATCCGAATAACACAGGCCATATTCAGTCTTCAAGGCTGAAGGCTTGAAGCTCAAGCTTCAGAAAGGAGCTCTCTCTGATAGTATGCTGCTCTCCTTTTATTTCAACTCCTGCACAATTCCAGTTTGCTCCAACAACTATGATCACAAGTTACTTCAGCTACAAGACCATGAGATATACAATGAACAGGACACAACAAGACAGAGGAGTAATAGCACGAACATCAGCAGGGAACACCATACAGCTCATTTTCTCTCATCAAAGTCACAAAAAAACCTAGCTTGCGTCATAATTGGGGGTTGTATAAAATGTACCTGCTGAATTTGTAGAGGAAAAGGTCCCAGTGAGTTCTCTATCATAACAGATGGAATAGGGCCCCACCTTCTTTTGGTTCGCTTGAGAACTGTATCTCTAGCATGTCTGGTCTTCTGTGTCTGGGTCTAGAAGACAAAAAGACAGATACGAATATATCCATTTATTCTTAACTGTGTGTATTTTTGTTTAACTGCCGTCTTGTGTCTCCATCTTTCCCCCCCCCCGTTGCAGTCCTCCTACTGATTCTTTTTTTTTTCCAAGGTATAAATTTCTGATTATACCTGTGATAGTATTCCAAGTTTTTTCATTTGCTGTAATACTTTGCATGAATAAAAGCTGCTTTAATTCCTCAAACATGGCTTTTAAGATTCTTGACATTCCTGATTAAGCTACTTGCTAGCATCTCCCCTTTGAGAAAGGCAATCTGCTGACTTAAGCAACCCAGTAATCAACATCTGCTAAATAAAATTACACTCTGTACCAGTATTTTGCCCTATTATTTGAATTCCAAAAGTCAACTACAGTTACCTAGCATGAAGCTGTACTCTGTGAAACAGAACTTCAAATAAGTAAGGTATCTTGAAATCAGAAGCTCACCTTCTTTTCTTCTTCCACTAAGCTAACATGTATTTTCTTTTCGACTTGTTCTTTAATGTCTTTAAGTAATATGGTAAAAGTCTTTTTCTCAGCAGATAAAGAAAGAGCAGATGTTGTGTACACAGAACCATCCTCTAGAATCTTGAAGTTCCCATCAGTGGAACTGATAAATTCTGCAGACTGAAGACATTCTTTCAAATCAACTGCAAGAAAAATAAACAATAACTCAAAATCAACAAACAATAACATCCTCATAAAACAACAAAACATGCCCAAAGTAAAAATTACATTTACTGAGTCTTCAAATATTTGTTCATTCAGTATTTAAGCACCACAAACACAGATTGTAGAAACCATGTATGCACTCAGATTTGACCCAGTTTGCATTAATTTCCACCCTTGTGTTCACAAGTGGCTCCTAAAAACATCGGTTCATTAAGGATATCTCCCAACAAAACACTATTACATTGGTAAAAGTACTGGAGCTGAATTAATACACTTAAATGCAAAAAACATCACAGACATGCCCATTATTGGATCAGTAGCTATTACAGCTGCCTTGTGCTCCATGCCCTCCAATATCAGTGAAGACGATTAATTAATGCAAATACCCAATGGAGATGTTACATCTCGGAAGTTTTGCCCTCAGGAGGAAAGCACTGACTGGTACCATGTGATTTAATAGTCTTGGGAGGACAAAGGTCTTTAAATTACGAGGCAGACAGATGGGAGAGATAAAGACTAACTCTAGGACAAACTATTAGCAATTTTTTAATATGTATGTGATAGAATCCATGTTCATAAAAAGTACCAGGTAATGTTAGCATACTTCCCAAGTATTTTTCACTGCATTTACTATCATTTGTGGCTAAAATAAATTCTTACGCGCTTCAATAAACTTGGTTCACGAGCAAGTAATTCAGCATTATAGCTGGAGAAAAATCAGGATACTTGCAAGGAATTGCAATGGGACCACAGCACTAAGCAAGAATGATCTGGCACCCTGAAAAAGATGAAAGCCAGAGACCCAAACTCCAGACAAATGATCATTGCAGGGTACAAGAGATCTCCGTGTCATGTTCTCAAAATCATAACTTTTCAATACCCCTTTAATGTTATCATAGTGGGTGGGACACTATCAAGGTTGATTGCAAAATTCCCAAAGTAGATCCAGAATTTCATCCCATATATGCAGATGATATTTGCCATAAACTATATTTCATTTCTCTTTCAAAACTGCAAGGACAGATGCAAAGCACACTTTTAAATATGATATGATTTCTTCTTTCTCTTAAGTTTGACCTTTATCTCTTTAAATAAATATTTGCTACACTTTCTATTGTACTGTAGCAGTGACTCCTGTCCTTTTTCATCTTTACAGTGAAAATGTAGTATTGAAAAGAATAGCACTGCCTCACTTAAATATGTCTCATACTGCTTCATATTACAGCACCACATTTTCAAAAATACCAAACTGAAGATTTTGTTTCTGATGGTTATATGAGTCAATACTACACTCAGTTGGCTATAGCTTTGTGGCACTTTTTCTTTAAACCCTCTGGTCTAAGTCAAAAATATAAAAAAACCTTACAACAACCAGGAAAATCCTGACTAATTTCACTGTCAAGATACGGTCCTTGTATCAATGAAAAATATTTCTCAATAAATGTTTAAGTAATGTCATTTGAGGTATAATGGTTTTGTTAAATGTTTGGGTGAAAAAAAAAGTTTAATTTCAATGTTATGCAGTTTATTTCAAAGCAGTGCAATAACATGAAGTTTTATTTTTATATAAATCCAAGTTTATTTACATAGAGAAATGTTGAAGTCTATGAGACTTCACACAGCTGTAGAAAGTTTCTTCATTTTAAAATTTAAAAGTAAGGTCAATGAATTTCCATTACACAGTTGGATTTTCTGAGCACTTGTATTGTGATGAACTACCAATTCACTTATTATTTATATATTATTCTTCTGTAGGAATGTGGATTAAGATTGCAGAGTTGCAGCATATTCCTCTGTTGTGGTAGGACTCAGAAAGGGCACCTCTGAATCCTCAAATTCAGTCTCAGGCACCACAGAACCCTGTAGCAGTTCCTATGCCACGCCTTTTAAAGCTGCCTTTCAAAGACTGGTCTGAAAAAAAAAGCGTGGGGTGTTTTCTGGTCTCTCCTATTCCTCTCAGTCACCTGTACACTGCCCTAAATCAAGACAGGCCATCCAGTCAGACAGGAGCATTCTCCCCGCCAAATGTCATGCAGGACACCTCTGCAACACATCCCCTTGTATGCCCTGAATGCTCCAGCATTGCTGAGCAGTCACATCCATATTTCACAGAGCAGCAGCTTCTTGGTGCCTGGTTATGTGGGTTTTGTCTTCTTTTTTTATCTTTTCCATCGTCCAAATGACTTATGTCTTCTTGATATGCCTATGGGTGAGGGGTGCACTTTGAAATACCAAGCCACTTATTTGAATACTAAGCCTTAGACTTCAAATTTTGAAAACATTAAACTCTGGCATTCTAGTTTTAGGATAAATACTGTAACCTAACAATAGCTGTTTACGCAAAAGTCAAGTGGATGCACAGCGCCAGTGTTCAAATCCATAACAAACACAGGGCGTATCCTTCATAAAAAGGCTGATCCAGCTGTTTAACTGGCTGTCCAGTCATCCATTCATTCCATTAAAAAAAGTCTCCTCCACTGTTCACAGCATCTCCAGCAAAGGTGCAATGTTGTGTTGTTAAGCTGGGCATCTCACGGTTTCTCACCTCTGCCAACTAACGTGTCAGCCTCTAGCTCAGAAGGAACATGAAAAGTTACTTTCTTGCAAGCTTCGCAGCACAAACTCAGTACCTAGAAAACAAATTAAGAAATCAGGAAAAAAAAACATGTAATTACATGATATTTTGAATAATAACTAGACACCGAAGCCGACTTTGGTTTGTTTGTTAAGACAAGCGAGTCAAACAGCACAGAAAGCACTCCTTGCTAAAAAATTGGGTACGGTGCAGCATAGCACATAAAGTTTCAAACTGGAAACAAGATCTGACTACTGCTCCTAGATTTGTCCATAGTTGGTGTTCATGTTTTTTCTAAAATCACTGCAGCACCGACATTAACACCAAGAGCTCCTTTTAATTAGAAGATTTCACCAACACTATTCCTTTAGTAGAGGAAAGATAAAATACAGCTTCCCTGTGCACTCCCTCCAACAGTATTCCTGGCCAATTTAGATCCAAGGTCTCTAAGTATTAAAGTTTAATCCATCAAAACTCAGTTTGGTAGAACTGTGGTGATGCTAAACATTAAAGGGACAAGTGTCTTATTAAAACCACATGACGACACTTGCACTTACATATCACTTTGCATCTTCAAAGTACATTCTCAACAAACTCAATCTAGCTTCAGCAATTAGATATGACATAAATAAAATGTTGAGTATTACAGCAGTCTACTCCCATATAACCAGTTACAAAATCGGGTCCTCCTCAAAATTCAAATGACCAGTAGATAACCAGACCTTTATCTAAAAAGAATCACACGGACGTACAAAGATTTTCCTCAGCACAGAGCAAGGGAGTCCTGATCTCAGATCATTTGTATGTATATTTTGCCTAGTTTCTACCCTTATGTTTAAAACTGTAATCCAAAAATCACACAGCCAATTAAATAAAGAAATAGAGAAATGTAAATAAATCTATCCACCCTTCTACGTGCATTTATTCTTTCAGGATGAAAGTCTAGCAAAAAAGGAAAACAATTTTTATTTTGCACATACCTTTAGGATGAAAGATATAAAGAAGTAAACAGCTAATGGAAATTCTGAAAATTACTTGTGATGCTTATGAAGAAAACATTTCAATAAAAATACTTTAAACATTTTAAGACATTAGAAACCTTTAGAAAAACTATGATCAGCTAAAAACAATATATGCTGTGTCTGCACCATAAGAGCTCTTCATACAGTTCCTTATAGGCATGTATATACGCAGATCTAAAAATATGTGTATATACAAATAAACATCTCTGCTTATGTATTAGTAGGCACTTTCCTTAGTAACAGACATTTAATAAAACTCTCTCTCCTGAATGACATTGCGCGAATTTTTAAGTTATTGAAATCATATCTTATTACACTGTCATAAAATATTTTAAGAATCAATGACATCTAATTTTGAACTAGTAATGCCAAGCTCAGTCTGATGTCAGCACAAAGAACTACTGAGGAGTTAAACAAAAGTAAGTGGTAGTTATTTGTGGACATAAAGACATAAGGAAACATCAGGTAAAAAGAAGCTGTGATGTCCTTTCACTTTACACAAAGAAGACACCTCCGGATTTTTTTCTTTGGGTGTGTTTTTTTTCTGCTTGACAAGAGAACTTCTTTTTTTTTTTTTTTTAAATTAAATGTATGAGTAAAGTTGCTTGCATTTCTTTGGGTTTTGCTATTAATATCCTTGCAAAGGCAGGCACGCATAGTATCTGGAACAGTAACGCTTTCATTAAAATATACATATGTAATTAATACAAAAATATAAAATTCATCACTTCAACACTACTATTTTTTTTTCACAGGCTCAAACGATCACCTGCCCATTTTTTGTGAATAGAATGATAACAGGGAGGAAAAGGGGTAAGAAACAAATGAAAAATCACTTTTACCCATCCAATGTACGTTAAAAAAAAAAAAAAAAAAAAAAAAAAAAAAAAAAGAAGAAGAAAAGAAAATGAGCGAGAGAACTCCCCGGCTTTCCCCGGCAATGGCCTTTCCGGAGCTGGTAATTATGCACAAATACAATAAACTGAAGGTAAAGGAAATCGCTGAAATTGTTCGATGCACAGCTAACTCTTCCCGAGAAGCTCAACACGCTCTACACTGTCGCACAACCCTTCCCATGGAAAAAGGACAACCGGGTGGGGAGAGGCAGAGGGGGAAGATTTAAATAAAACGAACCGCGGTTTAATTTTTCCTATGAATAACCAGCCGCAGCGACCCGAGCGTGTGCAGGTCGCGTATCCTCAAGGTCCAAAAGCCGCCCGACCCCCTGTCCCAAAGCGAACCGCGCAACCCGCCGCTTTCCTTCCTGCGCCGAAGACCCCCGAGGGGCGCCCCGGGGCCGCGCAGCCCCCGCGCTGCTCCGCGCCCCCGGCAAGGACCGCGCCGATGGGAAAGCTGGTTTGGAATAAAGAGCCCGGCAGAGACCACCAGCTCGGAAGTCTCTCCCCGCGCTGCGCACCCGCGGTGCAGCAGTCCCAGCGAGCAGGGAAGGCGCGGCGGCGCCGCCAGGTGAGTGAGCGGCCGGAGCGCTGCGCTCCCCCCGGCGCCCAGCCACCCACCCACCCACTTGCCTCCTCTCCCTCACTCACCAAGAGGCCGAGGACGAGGCGGGGGGCTGCGGGGGCCATGGTGCGCGGGGCTGCGCGGGAAAGGGGGATCCGCCGCCGTCGGTGTTGCCACGGCGGGCGAGGGAGCGAGTGCGAAGAGCCGGAGGAGGCGGAGGTGGCGGCGTGTCTCCGCGGCAGCCCGTCTCTGCAGTCCCCTCCCGTCTGCCAGAGGAGCCGGCCGGTGGGGAGGGTGGGACCGCGCGCGGCAGCGGCGACTTTAATTACTCCTTCTTTTTTTTTTTTCCGCCTTTTGGGTAATGCCCGTCCCGGGCTCGGCGTTGGGACACCCCGCCCGCCCGCCGCCCACCTCCGCGGCGAGGTGCTGCTCGTCTCGTCTCCTCCCCTCCCCTCCCCTCCCCACGCCACCCCG
>VXAY01002458.1:0-60495 GCA_013399855.1 Oxyruncus cristatus | reverse complement strand
CCTGCCCTTCTCCCTTCCTTTGCCCTCCCCGCCGGGCCGCGCCCCGCGGGGCGCAGGTTCCGCGCGGGCGGGTCCGGCCGCGCCCCGCCCCGCCGGGACGGCTCCAGCCCGGGGACGGCATCGCGCAGGTTCAGAGTTTCAGCAGAGTTTCTTCGTCTCGGCACGGTTGGGCTGGTCCGTTTGAGGCCGCGGGTGCTCACCTGTGGTTCCTGGGTTTCGGAGTGGCTCAGGTGAATCCAGACCGAAGTAACAATAACAAACGCAGAGACGCAGATTGCTCACACACACAGAAGGTGGGCTTCCCATGGGAACAGCCTGCACTCAAAGACCTTTCAGTCCGAAGCAAGGTATAATGTTTCTACCTTTTATTCCACACTTTGCTTCGGAAACAATTATTACCGATTTATAGCTTTTTTTTTGTCAGCCACTCACAAAGCGTGTCAAAAAGGAGATCAAGTGGATTGGTAGCTACATTGCAATATTTGTTTATTTATGTTTACATTCAAATGCCCAATTAAGAAGCAAAAATTCCCAAAAAGCACTGTCTGTTTCTTAACAGTTTCACGCGAATGAAGGTGATCAGTGACCTGTTGCATCTGAAAGCGTGAGACGTTCACTGCTGGAGGTCACTGGTAGTGACTGTAGGTGGCAAGAAAGGGAGAGGTGAAACCATCAGGCAGTTGTAGTGGGACATGTGCACATTTGTGTGGGCATAAGAGTGCTAGAATGTCTAAAAACATGGCCAAGCCCCTACTCTAGTCATGTGGGCAGTCCATAGAGCTGTGTCCAATGGATTGTTTACAAGTAAGTGCATTCTGGGCCGACTGTGATAACCTATGATGACCTGTGATAACATTCACAACTACGTGCTGCAGAACCCCATGGCATGTTGGTGTTGTAGGCTGGCTCTGCTGATGGTTGCACCATAAACATAATAACATTGCACCTGATTCCACCACACAGACTCAGTAGGACCAGAGGAAAAAGGGCTGCAATGCTTTATTTTTTTTGTTTTAACTGGTAAAACCCAATTTGTCTTAAAAAGCAACCTCACATCCCCAGCTGTCAGTTACCTTCACCTGGCATGTCCCACTTCAGGTGTTCATATATGAACGTGGTAAGACCCTCCAGTCCCCTGCAGCTGCACCAGACCTTTCACTTTACCCTAGTGGGGTTTGCAGCCTGGTGGGAAGCACAGGGCCTAATTTCTAACTATTTTAATTCATTATGCTCTGTTCAAGCAATTGTGGACATAGAAAAGGAGTGAATTGTCTGGACCTGCAATAATTTCCATCTGAACCTAATAAGCCATAATATTAACCTTGTGGTCAAAACTTCATTTTTGAGCTTTTTAATTCTTTATTTAGTGTCAGTGTGGGACAAACCCACATCTGTCAGAATAGGTGCCTAGAGTGGGTTGACCCAGACTGTCTCTTTCAAAGCCCTAATTAACAATCTTAAAAGTCTGGCCTGGCTTCGTACCACTCGTGTTTTCCTCCTCCTGCATGCCGATCAGTATTTGCAGTAACACACTGGACCCCTACACTGCACGTAATTCTACTGCTGTGGTTGTGAGAAGCCTGCAGGAGTTCAAGGGGAGACAGGGCAAATACTGGCAGGAATATAAAGAGATGGGATCATGGTACCCTCAGCCCAAGGCTGTTGGAAGTGTCAGCTGGCAGCCTTGTTCTTACTTTTCCTGGTTGTTGGCTTCCATCCACAGCTGGAGAAAGCACGCTGGGCTGGATAGGCCATTGCCTCTGACACGACGTGGTTGCCTCTTGTGTACTCCTGTGCTGCCATGCCGTTCTCCCAGAAAATCCTGAGCCTTCCTTAGTGTCAGTTGCATCAAGGTTGCTCTGCTGTTCAAAAATCCATTTGGAAATTCCACCTGAGTGAGTAAATGCCTTTTCCTCGCAGCACTTTTTAGAGTCATTCATGCCTTCTTCATCACCAGGAAGCATTTGTACAGCGGAGAGGTATTTGAAAATGGGCTGGCCTGCCCATCCGAAGAGTTATGTTGTGTAACTGCAGTAAATCCCTGCCCTGTATGCTATGTATCCATGAGCTTACAGACAGATTTCAAGGCTTTTGTTTGATCATGAGGAGCCTCTCATGGCTGGAGCTCCGAATTAGCTTTCTTCTCTTCCCGTGCTTTTGACCATTGGCGTGCATGGATATGCTTATATTTTGAGTTCCCATGAGTGCACTCTTAGGTCTGGAGCCGAGCAATAAGAATGTAAGGGGGGAAAGCATTTCTTTTTTCATGCTGTTTTAGGCACAGAGACCCTACAAATTTCCACAACAGAGTCACATAATTGCAGAATGAATCCTCCAACAGTTTTAAGTAAAGCTTTTATAGCATTGATATGCATGATAGTCTTGGGGGGAAAAAAAAATCTACCAAAAAAAATCTTACCTGTAATTTGATTATGTTGGAGCCCACTTGGTATATGGGATTATTAAATGATAGGCTCGGTGAGCTCATAAAACACATATGAAATATTGGAGAAGAGTTAGCATGACTTTTGTAGAGGGAAGTTATATCTTACAAATCAACTGTAGTGTAATGCTGGACTTAATAAGCATATGGGTAAGTTTCACCTATTCATTCAGTGCAGGAAAATTCCAAATGTTTGATGAAGCCTATCACAAAAAAAATAATCCTCAATTAAAATTGCAATAGAAGGAGAGGTTTTGCTGTGATCATAGGTGGTTTTAAATGGGGAAAAGAAGAATTATGGAAGTTGTGTTGTAGGGGAGGTTGACAGCTGGAACCTGACCATCTATTCATAAAAGATTTGGGAAAGAAGATTAATAGTAACACAGTAACAATGAAGAATTCATGTTCACGACAGCCATATCTAAGGTTAACTACCTAAAGTTACACAGCAATTTTACCATATTGAGTGAACAGGTGCGGAATCAATAGCTGAACTTTTAAATTGATGTAATAATGGAAAGATTAACTAAAGTGATAAGAACAGAATGTCAGGCTCTAGCCTGGCTGCTACCTTGGTGAGAATAGATTTGGGATAGTTCTCTGCAAATATCTTGAGCTCATTGACCAATGTCAATCAAAGGGAAATAAACCAGCAGTAGTTATTTTGAAAGAAACAACAAAAACCTCTTCATGTTTTATTTTATATATTGTCTGTAACCACATGTGCCACAGTAAACAAAAGATTGTAGTTACGAGGACTAAGTTGAGCAGGATTCTTGAGCTTGGAAAAAAGAAGGGATATGGTTACACAATTGGTAACAATACAGAGAAGATGAGCTGGGAAGGACTGCTTACTGGTTCCCATAATCTAAATATCAGAATAATTAGACCATAGATATTAAAAGCAGTTCCATCTTTGGTTCAGAAAGTTCTAAAATGCTTATGGTTGGAACCTGGGAGGTTGTACATATTTATTGATAGGAAGAATCATTCAATAGTTTATTATTTCTACTCTTTTTCTGTAAAAATCAGCTATTTTCCACTGCTGCAGCAGCAAACAATTGAGGTAGAAGGGCAAACCAGTCCTTACTGCTTCCTTAGGTAGTTCAGAGGTAGTTCAGAGGTAGTTCAGAGTACTTTCTTGTCTGTCTGTGGTCAGTTCCTCACAGCTCATGAAGCAATGTAACACCGACAAAGGACTTGGAAAACATGGAAGCCACTTTTCCCCATGCAGCGGGGTGGCGCAACCATTGCTTGTCAAGCCACCGAGAGCCTGCAGCCAGATATTTATGTTGGAAGCATCCTTGGATGTGAAATTTGGTTCCTTGGTAGGCCTTCTCAGAAAACAGAGGCATAGCATGTATTTTAGCCAGGAGTTCCTGTTACTGTGCATTGTTAATAAAATGTGCAAAACGTGCTTAATTTAGGTCAGGCATTCTAATTACCTTAAGAGTGCCTGAACAATAAACAACAATGACCCTTACTGAGAAACTAATTAGCTTTGAAAATTTGGCTTTCTTAATCATCAAAGAAGATGGGTTAAAGCTCATCTTTAATTTAGAGAATAATTATTATCAGTGGTCTGAAGCTTTACACATTACTCATTCCCACAGGAGGGTTGGATTGAATAAGACACTGGAGCCTATAGCCTCACACTTTTGCACTTCTCTTTTTCTTGTAAGAAAGTGCAAGCCTAGTTTGAAATTTAAGATTAAATCTCCAATTTTGAAACTGCTTTCATTTAAAGATATATCTAAATTTTAATTTATATCAGTTTTACATCACAGATAAATAAAATGCATTTTCTGTGCTTAAGCAAGCTTTTCTTGTTTGCACTTAGTAATTCTCATTATTATGCTTATATGACAACCACTATTTGCCTAGGAAAAGGTGCACTTTTCATGATCTGAGTGTACCTGTTGTCACAGCAGATCTTGATTTTCATGTGCTTTTTTCAAATGGGGAAATAATCAGATACTGCATTGTGCAATTTCAAACAAATGCTAGATAATTTATTTCTTTGCTATTTAAGTATATATATGTATGTAAGTATCGATTTATATTAAAAGATCTTCAGGAATTTAAACATTATATTAAATGGTTTTTGTTTTAATAAAATAATTTTATATACAGATAAGCAATCTTGAATTTAAATTGAAATCATCTATTTACTGTTTCATGGGCATATTTAGCACTTGGATACAAAACTGTCTCAAGGTAAAAAGCCATATATCCGTTTATGTGGTCAGTTTATTTGGAAGTGAGGATCCAGAATTCAGCCATAGGAGTCAAATTATATCTTCTAATCTGGAAATTAATGCAGCTTTTTTGTGTGTGCTTAACAAGTGTTTAACCAATTGTTCTTCAGTGTTACCAAAATGTAAATATCTGTAGTCTGTAACTGTACACACTTGATCCTGAGTTACAGGAAAAAGCATGAACAGGTTTCAATGCAGAAACCCCTCACAGTAGAGATGACTTTTGTTTCTTGCAAAACCTCAAGTCATTATTCAGTTATTACTTCACATTAAGTGAAGCTTAAAAATTGTTAGGAAAGGAAGACAGAATGCAAAATCAAAACCACAATCATGCCACTGCGTAAATCCGTGACTTTACATTGTGAAAATACTGCATGCTCGTCCAGTCATCTCAGAAAGCACCTACAAGAGGCAGAGAAAGCTGTCAAGAATGGAAATAAAAAGGAGTGGTTTTCATATAATGAAACTAAATCTAGGACCAACAACAGAAAGCGGTGGGTATTAGGTCAGATATGTGAGGAAAAGGACTATGACAGAGATTTGCGTCATAACAAATGACATATAGAGAAAAACAGTAATGTTTGACTAAACAGTTTCTTGCAATCTGAGAATTCAGAAGGTATCAAGGGAAATGCTGATGCAATCAAGATAAAAGAAATAAAAGCAGGCATTTATATTTGTACAGTAAGTGATCAAATGGTGCCACTCGCTGCTGTCATATTATGGAGTAAAGAAGAATGAATATGTCACAAAAAAAAGGATTAGGAAAAAAAATAACACAGGGTGTGCTCATCAGTGGTTGCTAGAGACACGGGTCTGAAAACTTGACTTTGGAAGTCCCTAAAAGCTGATTGGCAGAGTTGGAGAGTATACAGGGGAAAGACCATTGCACAAATGCTTTGCTTCTTATACTTCCCAACTAAACATCAATTTCTTTTTGCTGTGAGAGATGCCATGATTGTATTGGTCTTTCAGTGGGATGTGGTAAAGCAGTTCAATTTTATTTTTCTCTCATGAAGTCTCTCTCTTGAATTTTCCTAGAAATCTAGCAGAGGTGAGGGTGCTAGGTGTTATGAGACAAATGTTTTATTGTTGTTTAAAGAGGACATTATGTACATTTAAAGTCTGGATTTAATTCTGCATCATGCTTTCTTCTCTATTTTCCTAGTTACATATATCTAAATGGCAAACAGAATGGAATTAGCTTGACAAATATTTTAAAACAGGAAGCATTTCTTCTGCACAGCTTTATTTTGTCTTACATCAAAGATGCATAACAAAATTGCATGGGAGGGGCTGATGTGGGAGTTACTTGAGTGTTACTCATCAAACGTTTTTTTCACATACTATCTTTACTAATCCTATGACTCCTTTTCTACTCATGTCAGGTATCAAAACTGAAACTTCCTGAATTCATATTCCTTTCATGTAAGAGAAGAATTAGAAAGAATCAAATTTTTAAAAAAAGCCAAGAGCACTCACCAACACATTTAAGACTTTTTATAATCTGCAAAACAGAGTTGAATATGGCTTAGAAGAGTCTTAGAAACTATGAGAAAACTACATAGTATTCTGAGTTATGGGAAATTTTAGATTTCCTAAACACAGTTTTGACAAAAAAGTACTAATCGGTTACAATAGTAATCATACCATGATAGTAGCTCAGGTGTTCTTGGAGACAACGCTGTACAGGTTTCATTACTAAGCAGAAGAATGTAACTCCATGTTATATTTACTTTAAAAGCCATGAATCTTAATTTAAGAGTAGGGACTGGGGAGAAAGGAAAGTAATTTGAGAGAGTATTCTTGGAATGAGCGAGCACAGATAAGTTCAGAACTCCCACAGTACGTTCAAGTATGGTGTAGACAAACAGGATGGTAGTAATTAACGCTTCAGGTTGAAATTTTGAATCCATAAAGCAGTTAAGAGGCACCTATGGACTAAAATGGGAATGAGACATATGAAGATAAAATTTCAATAATCTGGGCTGAGTTTTAAGCAGAAGTATGTAGGTAGGAAAAAACTATGGACCTGGCTGGACCACTAAGCACCTCATGCAGGACATTGTAGGTAGTCAGGGAATTTACTGAAATTAGTTTATCTATCAATCTGTGGGTCAGAAAGTACAAAATTACAGTGAGAAAGGCAAAATATCTGTCTGAGATAAGATCCTTCAAAGATAGATCCTTCAAAGAAACTAAGGAAATTGTAGGAAGGTTTCTGTCCACAGTACTGTAGAGATAATATGAAGGCAACAACTGGGGTCATATTGTGAGGAACAGCTGGAGATTAAGGGACATTGGATTTCACGGATCTTTTTTAACAGAAAAAATTACATATACAATTAAGGGAAGATTATCCAACAAGGATAGGAAATTGAAATGATCACATCCATGGTGAATACAAAAATAAGCTTATATTGTGTGAAATCTGAACAGCCCGAGTAATGTCCAATAATAGTTATTTTAAAAGAAGCTGCATTTTGGGTAGTGGCAGTTTATTACTTCCCATTAGAGAAGACTAAGTGAGATAGATTTATCTGAAAAGAATAAGTGGAATACCCAAAAGAATTCTTTGTTTATCCCTAATACAATGTGCTATTTTGTAAAGAAGAGTAACCAAGAATATGGAGTTTAAATAAGATTAATTCAATATTATTTTGGCAAGATTGTCATGTTATAATATATCTTTCTTTTATAGCCTTCAGATGGGATCAGTGAAGACAATAATGTAGGTTTAAATTAAACAACAATTCAAAGGAATTGAAGTTGATATCAAAGGAAAGGAAATGAAAGTGGAAATTAAAATAAGGACTATAGAATGATTAATATGATAGCTGAAGGGAAGACTACAATGACAAGAAAGTTGTCCACATGGATAAAGGCTAGAATTTTTATTTTCCAAGAGCAAGTCTTGAAACAAGCTTTGCTTAATATCATTACTCATGACATTGCTTAAAAAAAAATTTAGTTTAATCTTTGGATTAATAATCCATGGTATGGATGATGCAACACTTGAAAAATCCAGCCAGTGTTCATAGGAACAGGTGGGTCACACATTATGAACTGGAATTACAAATGTAGGATAAAACAGCATAGTAGAAAGTAAAGCATGTAGGGACTAAATCCAGAATTCTTACTCTAAATGTGGGCTTATCAACCGGAGTTTGAACTTCAAGAGAAGGAACTGGGTTTACTGGAAGATCACAGGAGAACTATCCTGTTTAGAATGATAGGGAGTCATTCTAAGATCACAAAAATACTTTTCAGTAAAGACTAAAGAATTTTTGGCATTACAGTGTATAGTATTAACAAGATGTTCTTTAAAGATGTCCTTGCAATTTTTTTATCATACATGCAGGTAATGTAATATAAATTTGAATTGAAGTAGAGAAAGACTAATATAATAATAGGAAAAGGTATTTTAGAGAGTTTAAAAGACTATTTAAGTTATCAAAGTTGAAGTTTTAGAGGAGATACAATTCTTCTTTAAAATAATTATAATTACTATTTTTAGTTACAATTATTCTTTAAAATTCACTTGGATAATCATTAGAGATAGAGATATTTTTAGGCATAATGATCATACAGAAGGCATTGGATGTATAAGGTCAGTAACTATTAAAAGAATGAAACTCTGTATGTACTTTTCAAATGAAGTAAAATAGGCAAGAAACACTCATTCTTTAAATATGATGCTCGTGAAGTTTATGAGGTGTTTTACAGACTCATCCTTGCTTTTAATATGTTGGCAATATTTGTTGTGGTGTCTTTTATGGAATTCAAGTTATCCCATGGATTATGGATTCACTTAATTTGTACATGAGACAGGAAGGAATTTTTACAAGTTTTGATGCACAACATAGGCTGCAGGCAAATTCTAATTCCCTTTCTTACAGTTTTGAAAGGTGTTAAAGACAGGCAACAGCCAGAGTTAAGACATCCATAATCATTGACTTAGAATCAGAAAGAAATTTCCCCTCAGATAAGAGTTTCATTAGCCCTTGTCTTGGAATTTCTCCTTTGTTTTTGTATCTTTTCCTGGAATGCCTGATATTTTGTTTCTTTGGATCAGGTAATTTAAAATATTTCATGCTCCGAATCTTTCTTGTATCAGAGACCAAAGCAACATTCCTTCTCTCTCCATGTAGAGAGAGCACACCCCAAGACATAACTTTTTACTAAAAATCTAAACCTTTTTTTAACAAATGCCAAGAAGTCCCTGTAATGTTTTCCAGTGGATGTGCAAGGTCAGGTAGATGAACTACATTTTCTAATGGATTCTTTTGGAATTACCAATGATTACAGACTGTAATACCATTCTCCACTGTAATACTGGAGAGCTAGCTAGAGTTTATAACATACACAAGTCTCTGCAATTCTATACTGCACCTTCCTCATGAATACTGTTTTTAAAAGTCTGTTAACTTTAGCAGAAGTAATTTTGGGATGCCCAGATATTTGCTAAACAATTTTTTACTGTGACAGTGTCTAAGATCATTTAGTTACATTTTCATTCATAATGAAAAGAAACCAACAAGCTCCAGTTTCCTCTTTGTGACTGAATTAAGATCAAAATAAATGTGCTGTAACTTTCAAAGAAAGTCAAGTGAGAAAGAAACCAACAGATCTGTGTGGAGAAAAAAAACAGTAAACAGCAATTGCTGACCTTGCTGTTACTGAATTTTTTGAGCATGGGAAAATAATGATAGCAAGGAAAGCCACTTTGCTATTAAAATAAAAGACTTCATTGATACCATCTGCTACTCTCCGTCATGAAGAACCTACAGCTTTACTTTGAACACAAAAGAGTGATTTTGTTTAGTTTTTATTACTTTCATACTGAGATGACCAAGTATTATGTATGTCAGATAATTGTAACAATATTTTACCCATAAAACGTTTGATACTGATATTTTTCCCCTTTTAATATGTAGTTTCAGGGTCTTGGAAGTGTCATCATTCACACAGAAAAGTGGTTAATGTGCCAGAGGGCTGTGCTGCCACTGAGATCTTGAGAGACTAGAGAAATGTGCTGATGGGAACATCATGAAGTCAGCAAGGGGGAGTGCAAAGTCCTGCATCTGAGAAAGAACGGCCCCATGCAACAGCACATGCTGGGGGCCAACCAGCTGGAAAGCAACTTGTCAGAAAAGGACCTGGGAGTCCTGGCAGACAGCGGGTTGAAAATGGCCAGCAGTGCCACTGATGCAAAAAAAAGTGAATGGCATCCTGGGTTGCACCCTGGAGCATTGCCAGCGGGTTGAGGGATTTGATCCTTCCCCTCTGCTCAGCTCTGGTAAGACCACACCCAGAGTTCTGTGTCCAGTTCTGGGACACCCAATGCAAGAGAGACATGGATATACTGGAAGGAGTTCAACAAAGGGCCTGAGTGGTGATAAAGAGACTGGAGCACCTTACATACAAGAAAAAGCCAGGAGTGCTGGAACTGCTCAGCCTGGAGAAGAGAAGGCTGTAGAACCCCTCATCAGTATGTATAAACACCTAAAGGGAAGGTGCAAAGAGGGCAAAACCAGGCTCTTTTCAGTGATGCCCAGTGACGGAAGGTGAAGTAATGGCTCCCTAAGCTCTCTGTACTTTGAAATCCACTGTGCATGTGTCAATGGTTAGGAATCTGCATGGCTTCAGGTATGAAAACTTGTCCCTGCTGAAAAAAAATCGCAGGATTTCTCTCCTGTGCTTGAACTGTAGCATTCACTTGGAAAGCAGTGATACTGCAGAGCAACATTAAGTGTTTTCTTAGCTCCCAAAGCCACAAAAAGTCAAGCTTTACCGGGGCAGGTTTAGAACTGAGACAGGGGACTGAAACAGTCAGAATGTAATACTACCACTGTGATAGAAGCATTGTTATGCTACACTGTGAAACAATACTTAACAATTATTCTATACTGACCAAATCTGACTCCTGCCTTATGTTCTTTTGTTTTCTATGACTTCCTCCCCCCTTTTTTCTTCATGTTCTTGCTCATTTGCTGATGGTACCACATCAGGCAGTGTGTCCTCTCAGCTCACTAATAAGCTGAGATTTATTTGTCTTGCATTCATGACATTATATGTATTCTGGACTTTGCTTAAAACTTCATTAAATTACCCAACATGAAAGATAAGGACTGTGTTCCTCTGTCATATAGCCTGGTATGATTTCCCATACCTTGACTTTTGCAATGGTGAAAACTCAGGAAATTTGAGAGGACAATCTGACATAAGTTTTTTTAGTACTCAGCTCTGCAAAAATTAAGTTGACAGTACTTTTTTGGAGTTAATCTATATATATCGATGCATATAAAAATTAAAATTTTTCTTTAATCTTAACAAACCTCGGGCAAATATTTAGACCTAAAATATTTAATTATGTTATTAAAGATGCTTTTAGAATGCAGATTATCATAGAAAATGTTCCAATTGAAGCTTTAGAGTAAATATTAGGGCATCATTTTTAACAGAAAATATTTATTCACTAACACTTCTTTTAGAATTGCTTTTCTTTGATTATACTCTAGGTAGCAATGTAGCAATTGATGCAGTAGTTATAAATACAAGATAATAGAGTAGCAGTACGGTGATGTGGACAGAGTAGGACAGAGGGTAAGAGGATATAACATCAATCTCTACATCTATTTTAATGATACAGAGTTCTGATCAGAATATGTGTGATAATTGTTATAGAAGTAATGAAACAACCTTACTGGAATACAGCAAAAGGTAAAAGAGGCATTCTGACATTGAAAGCTGTCCACAGTAGCTATTGTTTAATTCTGATTAATGAGTCAAACACAATTTGTTTAGGCAAATGAGGGGCTCTGGTTCAAAGTTGGATGTTCCTACTTTTCTGGTAAAAGATGTGCCTAAGTTCCTAATACATTAGTCTGTCATTCAGACAAGTTTCTGTTGAAGACAGAGCTATAATGTCTGTGCATGTCATTGAACTGCAGACATGTTCCTCTGTTCTCTTTCCTACAGCATCAGATGAAAACTTTTTCTGGAAGATGAACCTTCCTGGAATGGGAATTCTCTAGGACAACTTTCAGCATTTTTATATACATCACTAATATAAGGAAAAACTCAGGAACTGCCAAGGAGAATGAAAGCCAGAACAATAATTAGTCATGACCATTTAGGATGTTATATACAAACACAGAATGGCCTGAAAATGGTTTTCCTCCTTTCTTTTTCTGTGTAAATTTATCATTTAGGTTCATCTGATTAATTAGAAAAAAATCAAAGAGTTATTTTAACAAATGGAAGTATGAATTGAAAATAAGTAAGTATGTCTTCAAACCTGAATTTTCTTATAATCAAAAAATAAAACTTTAATACTGGAGAAAAAACAGTCTCTTGGTGGTATTTGTACTCTGTAGCATGTCAGAAAAAAATTAAATAGTATTTCAGACACAAGGGAGAAAGTAGAATGACTAAACAGCTTTTGAAAATATTACTACAGCTGGTACTAGTTTTGTAGCCTTATTGTTTTGTAATTCTATTACTACATCTTTTGCTGCTACATCTAATACTGCTACATCTAGGCTGCTTCCTTTCTCTGCTGCATGCAAATATCCTAGGGAAGGGGTTCTGCAGTGTGTTAGAGAGAAGTACCCAAAGAGTATAAAGAAAATTAAAAATGTGTACAGAAATGTAAAGCTTCAGCTAATGAATGGCATGCATTAAACTAGCCTTGAAGGTCTTTCTTTTGATGGCTGTGCATAGACATTTTCATTCTATTTTCATTCTATTTCACTAATTGTTTAGTCTTGCTTTTTTGTATATAGGTGAAGGTAGCAAATGGAGATGTTGGCAGGGAATTGTTTTAAAGCATTTCATTTTTTGTTAGAAGAAAAGAGGTAAGAAAAGAGTTCCTGTGGCTTCTCTTGACTCAGAAATCTGTACAGCTCTAGTTTACTTCTTCGTTTTCATCTCAAACAAATGTTTGCATTTAAAAGTTTCCTAGGACATGTCTCCAAAGTATCCTTGAATATGCCCTCCTATTGGGAACAATGTAAACTCCAAGGGTTTACTCACTTTTTTTTTTTTCCTAGAGAGTAGTAAAATGTGCAGATACGAAAGATTTTTGAGAAATACAACATTTGAAAATGTCTCTGTGCAGGGGATTGGGAATTATGAAAGGATAGTATTATTTCTTGTGAATGAGGAAATGGATAAGTGTTAAGCTCAAGGAGAAGAAAAAGATGGGAACAGAAAATTTTGAAACCAAATTTCCAAAGTTGTCCTACTGAAATTGAAAATAAATCTGTGAACTTTCATTTCACAAATACAGTTTTGACTTATTGCAAAATATTCCTTGCTTTCTAAATACTTATTTTTTAGCTGATATGAACCTCTGCAAATGTCTTAGTCTCAGTAATTAGGCCAATTCAGTTAGTTTAAATAGGAATGTAAGCAAAATGCCGGTGGCAAATTTGTTTTAATCAAGTGACAACTGGAGCTTCTGTGAGCACAATTCAATGACACAATGGTACAAATACAGGTGGCAGGTTAAAATACTGCTGGTACTTTGGCTTTTTTATTGTTGCTATTCTGTATGAATCTAAAATTGCTGCCAAAAGTCATGGACAAGGTTTGCAAAAGAGGTGCTGTTTCACTAAATATGGGATGAAATTATTGGAGCTTTCCTAAAGTATGGATTAGATGATGACTGAGATGAGCACTCTCTTTATCTCTGTTCAAAAGTATACACTCATGAGCAAACTCCTATGTAACAAGTTTTAGGGGAAAGTGTTTCAGAAAGTTTTTATATGTTACCTTCTGGATTTAACTCCATAAAATTTTAAGTAATACCTTCTTTAATCTGAACTATGTGAAGTTTCATTCTTTGTTCTGAAATGAATTTTGAGATGAAGTATATTGTCTGTGATCTCACTAGAGTTACAACAGTGTCCACAACATGAAGAAATTGCATACCTGATCAACTGATGTTTCTAAATGAAAATTTCCTACTTAGATTGTTTACATTTGTATTCTTCCCAGTTTTCTGTGACAAGTAAAGAAGAAAAGCAATTAAAATATTTAGAGAGATTACTTCATTTCAAACAAAAGAAGCTGTTTACATTATTGATTGAAGAAAGACAAACAGATAATGTATCATTTTTGGGTTATTAATCTTGACTTGAATGATTTGGTGTTGGATATAACCAGTAAAATATGTACTTTTAGAATTAGTTTAAGTCTTTACAATTTTCTCTCTATATATTTTCCTGACTCTTTGGTTGACTTCAGCATTACAAAGTAGAGTTTGCCGGAATTGATACCAGTCATATATATGTGATCAACACTAGTCCAAAACGGGGTGCAGTCTGAAAAAAAAATTAAATTGTATTGAAATGTGGAATTCTTTTTCCTTATGCGTATCTCCTTAACATTATTTAAGGAAAAGGAGAAATTATTCAGAAGCTAAGACAATGCTGGCATAAGTATGCAGAGTCAATGAAATGGAATCTTGAAACCTGCATACGTTCTTAAGAGATTCACATGAAGATGTATTATGTTGTGTAGCTTACACTGAAAGCCATATAATATCCTAACTGACATACATGGGTGACTTCACTGGTGTTTAGGGCATATTGATCTCCTGCCAAATCTCCTGCTGCACAGCTGACTTTAGCACAGAGCAAAATAAGCAGGTACACTTCTGGGACAGTGTTAGACAGCCTTGGAAAGAGACAGAGGAAATGGATGTGTACCTGTGTACTTGTGTACAGCCCTGTGTAACCACACAGACGGTGGTGGCTTCACAGTTGTCTCCAAAGAATCAGTCTAAATCAGTGGCTGGCAGGTGGTTTTGGTTCCTTCCTTTAACAGCTGTTTCATCTTGCTCTGCTCATCTCTCAAGTTTTGTTTGATGGTCAGCAGCCCAATTCTGTCCCTGGGCCCCCAGCATACCCATCCGGTGCACAACATGGCACCCAGTACAGGAGGATAATGCATATAACCCCCCTATGTAACTCTGTGAGGTTGAGTTGGTTGCTGTCTGTGATTTTTAAATCAAAACAGCTTGTAAATGCGGGATTTTTCAAGGGCAAAAGTGGGAAGTGAAAAGGAAGTTTCCTGAACTTTTTGACACACTACAGCCTTCTGAAAACTCCATGTCCTGTCCCAGGCCTCTCCCAGCTTCATAGCCTGGAAAGTTGCTGAGCTCTCCCAGCCCCCAAAATCCACACAGGCTTTTCCTGTTCCCTGTTTTGCTGCTTCCTGAGTAACCATTAACCTTCCTACCCCGCCAGATATCCAATGTCTGATCAAACTCCCAGTTTCCCCTATCCTAGCACACACTCTCGTGTGAAATGCCCTTTGCCCCCATCTAGTTTTGCCTACATTGTTGAGGTGCCTCAAGCCAGTTCTGAGATTAGTTTGGAGATATACATGCCCAGAAACATGTTGCTACCCAGTCTTTATCCTACCATAACTCAGATAAATAATTATCTCAAAACAGCATTCATAGAACTATGAATCATTTATTTTGTTACCAATCATCTGAAATTACTAGAAATGCTTAACTGTGGTGCGTGTTGGTTTGAAAGACTTTCCAAGAGTCTTTCTTCTGCACTTTAGATCCTGAATTCACAGTAAGTCATGAACACAATCTACTAAGTTCCCTTCACTCCTCTGTAGGGTAAGATGGTCTCCCTGCAAAAAAGTTTGGTGATGAGGGGATTCACCTTTGGAAGATGCTCCTCTCTACTTTTAGTCACTACTTGTCTGGGGATCTCATCTTATTGTCCTGTATTTTATGATATAAAACCAGGCAATTCTGTCTTTGATTTGGGGGCGGCGGGGAAAGAATAGTATATAAAATGATACAGTCTTAAAAAGTGAAAGTAAAAAAAAAACAACCTTTTTTTTCCCTTTCAGTAATTAATCATTCTTCCTTTCCCTGTCACTTTACATGGAAGCATCTGGTACCCAGCTTTAAAGCTCTTTCAAACTTCTACTTCTGTCTTTATCACTATCCTATTGTTTGTTCTGGCCCCAACATGATCATTTTGCACTGTTCCATGCATTTCTGTAACAATTTTTCCAGGGCTAGAATATCATTATAATATTAGTTGTGGTATCTGAAGGGAATTGCCAACTAATAAAGACTAAGGAAATTCCTCCTGGAGGCTTTTGAAGTTTTCTTCTACTTAAACCATATCTGGATAATAATAATAATAAAAAAATTACATTAAAATCAAAGGTGCCTGTTGGTTGAAAGAACACAGTTAAGCTGTACCTAATAATGTAATACTCTACCCTCTCAAGTGGTGATTTACAGAACCACAAAATCACAGAATACTGAGGTTGGAAGACATGCCTGGAAATCATTTTATCCAAACCCTGTATTCAGAGCAGGGCCAGCTGTAGCAGGTTGCTCAGGGCTGTGTCCAGCTGGATTTTAAATATCTACAAGAATGCACACTCTGCCAACTTTCTGGGTGACCTCTGCCAATGCTTGACTACTCTCATAGTAAAAAGATTTTTCTTTCATTTAAGTGAAATTTCCTTTGTTTCATTTTCTCACTGGCGGTTGTGTCCCCAAGAATAGCCTGGGTCCACTTTCTTTGTTCCTGCCATCAGGTATTTATACACATTGACAAGATCCCACCTGAGACTTCTTCTGACTCAAAAGTCACAACTCGCACCCTCTGATTTCATGTCAGTCAGATACTCCCACGCAGTAATCGCTTTTGTAGCCCTTTGCTGGACTCCTTTGCACCTGGGCCCATCCCATCTGGATAGTGGCATGACCCTCCTGTGTCAGCTACTCCTCTGTTTTGTGTCATCTGCAAACTTTCTGGAGACACAGATTCCATCTTAACTGTGACTGTCCCACCATCCAGGTCAGTAGTGAAGATGCCAGGCAGTACCAAATCCCTCAGTGCCAACCCCTGAGGTACTCCAGTGGTGCCTGGCCTTCAGCTGGACTTCGTGCATCTGGTTGCAACCCTTTGAGCCCAGCAGCTGAGCCAGTTTTCAGTCTACCTCACTGTCCACTTATCTAGCCCGTACTTAAGTACTTTATCTAAGGATGTTATTGGAAACAGTGTCAAAAACCTTGCTAAAGTCAAAGCAAACAACATCCACTGTTTTTTTAATCTTGTCCAGCAAGGTAGTCACTTCATCAGGTTGGTCAGACAGGATTTCTCTCGTAAATCTGTCCTGACTACTCCCAGTCACATTCTTATCCTTAATACGCTTGGAAATGCCTTCCAGGATTACGTGGTCAATCAGCTTCTCTGGCGTTGAGGTGAGTCTGACCAGCCTGTAATAGCCTGGATCCTTCTGCTTGACCTTCTTGAAGATAGGAGTAACATTTGCTTTCTTCCAAGCCTTGAGAACCTCCCGCAATACCCACAACTTTTCAAAGACTATCAAGAGTGGCTTTGCAATGTCATCAGCTAGCTCCCTCAGCACTCAGTCCCATGGATCTGTGCATGTTCAGTGCCTTTAAATGTTCCTTGACCTGATTCTCCTCCACTGAGGGTAAGCCTTCCTGACTCCAGACTTTCCCTCTGGTCTCAGGGGTATGGGACTGCTGAAGGCAGGTCTTACCAACAAAAACAATGGCAAAGAAAGTGTGGAGCACCTTGGTCTTTTTCATGTTGCAGTAGGGGAAATATACAGAAGCAGCAACTGAACACAAGTTTCCAATGCTAGGAGTCAACAGAGTTAATGTGATTTTCAGATACATGGAGTTTGGGGGAAAAAAGCCAGAAAATTTACATCTGTATCCAATACTGGTGAGAACAGTTCTAGAACAAAGTACCTAATTATTATGGTAAAGAATGTGAAGGCAACAGAAAAGGAGCAGCACATCGGGTTTGAAAATTGGTAAATACTCTACACAATGAGAGGTTGTAACAGCTCAGCATGTGAAAAAAAGAAGAGTGGAGCTGGAGTCTCAAGCTGCTGAAGATCTTAAAACCAAAACCAGAGACTTCAGAATAATTGCTTCTTAAGCCAAAAAGGATGCCTAAGTGTTACTCAAACACAAATTACTGAGCCCATTGTTAGAGGAGTTGACCTATAATGTAAGAAAGTTCAAAAGATCAGATACTTTAGAAGTTTTCTGTTTAAGTTCTTTTAATTCTGAATGGAGACTGTTTCTGTTATACTATATGACACCAAAGAATATGACCCCGACTGAAACTTTTAATGACAACTGAAGAAGAGACCCTAATGCAAACTTTTAATGACAAATGAAGAAAGAAGAAACACTTTTATGCTTGACATAATTTTAGCAGCACATTCTCTACGTTGTTAAATAAAAATCCTCATGCAATTCTGCAGGCATTGGTAACACTTATGGCTGCATTGGTGACATTTATGGCTGGTGAGACCCCACCTGGTGTACTGCATCCAGCTCTGGAGTTCCCAGCACAGGAAGGACACTGACCTCTTGGAGTAAGTCCAGAGAAGGGCCACCAAGTTGATTAGAGGGATGGCGTACCTCTCTTAACAAGGAAAGGCTGAGAGAATTGGGTTTGTTGTGCCTTGAAAAGAGAAGGCTTTGGGGTGATCTAATTGCAGCCTTCCAGTAACTGAAGGGAGCCCACAAGAAAGATGGAGAAGGACTTTGCACAAGGACATATAGAGATAGGACAAGGGGGAATGTCTACAAACTGAAAGAGACTAGGTTTTGCCTGGACACTAGGAAGAAATTCTTTACTGTGAAGGTGATGAGGCACTGGAATAAGTCGCCCAAAGAAGATGTGGATGTCCCATTCCTGGGAGCGTTCAAAGCTGGGTTGAATGGAGCTCTGTGCAACCTGGTGTGTCCACGACAGGAGGGTTGGAACTAGATGATCTTCAATGTCAGTTCCAACCGAGGCCATTCTATGATTCAATGATTTAACTGGTGAGCTTGGATGTCCACAGTGCTTCCTGCAGTCTTGGCTCTGTGCTTGCCCAAAGAAACATGCAGCATAATATTATGTAGCATATGTCATGCAAGGGGCTGTCCACATACACAAATTCTGATCCAGTGGGAATCAGCACACAGAGGAGGAGAAGAGATGGTGGGAAGATGGGATGATTTTTTTTTTCTGTCAGGACGTGGTTGGGGTTCTCTGCTTAATGTTGGAACATTCCCAAGTCTCACTATATGTACTAGAATATACATAGAATTGTTAGACTACAAAAGATGTTTTCAAATTGCATAGTAAGTATTTACTTATGGGTAATTTCACATATTTCACTTTGCATAATGCTGCCAGATGGTTTACATTTGGTAATTTTTTTTTTCCATTTACCTTATAGTGCTCAAAAAATCTGCAAATATGTGTCCAACTTCAAAAAAATTTTAACATTGCCTTGAATTACTAGGGCAAAACTTTGAATTTTGAATTAAATATCTCAGTATCTACTTGATCTTTTTGCATTGGTGAAGGCACACTGTTCCTACTAAGATCGTGTTCAAGCTCTATATAACTTTGTTATGAGTTCTGGTTTGGTGGCTATAGAAACTACAAAAGAAGACCCTTGGTGATTTCTATATTGTGTAGAGTACATCTTGGATAAATTTATAATCCCAAAAATGTTCACTTAGAGTTCCTTCATCCTGACTGCATCCATTACTAAAATCTTGAAATTATAGCAGTTTAATGTCATCCTGTAAAATCTCAGCATTGTGGTTTGCATTCACAAGAAATATTAAAACTCTGACAATAACAGAGTAATTAACAGATGAAACGCTTGTCTAATTAATGCGTTGATCAGATCTTATTTTGTCATGGAAAGAGGAAGCTGACCAGGTCCGCCTCATCCACCCTGCGTTAGTGATACATTAATTTAGTATCACCACCTTAAGTAGTTTATACACACGCACATACAATTTTCTTTCACTCACTCATGCTCTTTCATGTTATTCAGTTTTACATGCTTTACAAGGATAGGTGTGGTTGTTTCTTTATTTCTCTAATTCCCTTGCCATGTTCTGTTTAAATTATTCCATTTGTAAGCATAGACAAGTTGATACATGTACGTTAGTTTCGGCACATGTTTAACATTTATTATTTTAGATGTTTTTTGAGATTATAAAGATAGGTGGCTGGAAAACCAAAATACTTTCCAATCTAATTAATATATATTATATACCCTTTCTTGTATAGTATACTCTTTCTTGTAATCAGTTTGGTTTATGTATCTTTTCTCTCTTTCATTTGATCTCTACTTTTGGCTGATATTCAAAAGAAAAAACATCTTATTAAAAAAGAATAAAGTTAAACAGTTTTAATTTCCTTCTTCTTTTGTTGTTATGAGCAAACGACACTAAGAAGCTATTATCTTTGGTACATCATTGCATTGTTGTTAGCTAATTGTGCAAAAATTAAGCAGATTGAAGTTCATATTACATCAGAATATCATATACTATCTATAACATTGCCAGCATATATATCTCCCACTGGTGTGTGCAGATCCAGCAGATAGAGACCCTCATTGTGAGGGTGAACAACTATACAGACAGCATAAGCTGTCCATTATAGGGAAAACCTTCCTGGGTTTTCCATCTTGAAACTTCCTGAGTTTTTGTCTGAATAATTAAACTAAACATTAGAACAAAGGGTTAGTCATTCAGATTTCAGGTAATATCATCAACTACTATTTTGCTGGAATTAAGAATCAGAAATATGGTCATGACAACAGCCCTCCCTTACAGGCCTGACACTGCTTCTTGGAGCTTTTAATAGAAATTCAAATCTTTGTAAAGTAAATGCAAATTAGACTTCCTTTTTTTATGACTTTTTCCTCACTTTTTAGAATACCAAGTAAAAACATGAAGACAGTCACAGAAGGGTACAATCTTGCCACACATATTTCTTTCTTATCAAAAAATTAGCCAACAATTTTTTTTTTCATAATTTTCCATTTCAGGGAGCTGCAATGAAAATGTGCTGATCAGAATGCATGAAGGAAGAAAAGGAAGAAAATATGGGAGGGTAATCAATCACATCCCATTGGATTTATTAAATGACCCAAAGAACTGGTATTAGAAAAGGGAAAAAGAAAGAAAAATTATGAATATAGAAGTCAGACATGGCAGTGTTAAAACAAAGTAGAGATCCCTGAAGTGATTTGTCAGTATTACTGAGGTATTTTATACAGTATCACTTACCCACCTGTAAAAACTATGCCTGCAGTAAAGTTTTTCTCTCAGACATTTAAGAATAAAAAAGTCTTTTTTCCAGTTAAGCTAGTCTGAACTGAGTTTGTAATATACTCATCTTGTGCTTGGCTGTTGTATACTGATTTAGGTATTCATTATAGAATTTGTAGCCTTAGACATATTCAGACTCACAGTTACAAAACAGTGGACTCCCCCAGTCTCACCAGCTGATACTCAGTGGAGGCCAAAATGTTTATAGTGCCAACTTATTCAATTGTTGATATTCATGGTGCTTGAATTCCTTATCTTTATCTATCATCATCTTTACTCTCCAGCCCTCCAGTCTTTCCACATCCTTTGTGCTCCACCCAATGGCTTTGGGGAAGTCCTCTTTCATGTTTTCATACTTCAGGGAACCACCATCCCTCCAAGGCTCTCATTATCCTAGGAAAGGAGGTTGCTACTCAGTTTGGCATACAGTGAGTCAGTCAAACTGTGTTTATGGACTTTGCAAAGATAGCAGTTTTGTTGTGTTTTTTTTTTTTTTCCTGTAGGACAACAGTGTGCTCAAGTCAGCCTCCTTCCTCATTTTCTCTCCTCCCAGTCCTCTCCCTTCCCATCCCCAGGGCTTGTAAGGCTGAGCAAGCCATACAGGACACTGCCTGAATATTATGAAAAAAAATAACTACAGAGTAATTAGAGGACAGTTAATGAGTGAAAGAGGAACATGAGGGAAGAGCTGTATGGACAGATGGGGAAGAAACACAGAAAGGAGACAAAAGGAATGAATGGAAGGAGTAAGGTAAAAAGATTGGCAAGAAGCACAATAAAATAATGAAATTAATCAAAGAATATGGAAATATGAAAATAATTAGGAAGCAAAAAAATGAACCCAAGAAAAACCCAAAGCTACATTGAAAAGCCAGCTTTAAAAAAAACTGATAATTTTTTCATTTCAGTTCTAAAGCAGAAATAAATACTAATCTGATAACTGTCACGGCATAAGCTAGGGACATGATTCACAAACACAGAGATATGAAAACAAGCAGGAAAGTTGCAAAAAAACAAGTAGGAAAGTTTCACAGGTGGAAAAAAAAGAAAGGTAAAATGGAAGGTAGAGGAGCAGTAGTGAAGGCCTTTTCAATGTTTGTTCTGCCTCCTCTCCTTAGTAATGAGCTGTCACTCCCTGAGCAGGGAGTGTTTGCCTAATGGAGTCTCAGCCCCAGGGCAGACAGGAGTGCCTCAGCTCACCAGGTAGCCAGCACCTCTCTCCATTTCGGGAGTGGTATTCACAGGCTGGAACGAGACTCCAGGAGAATCCCAGCGCATGCACAGCAAGAAGGGGTGGACACCTCCATACCAAAACTCATGCCCCCCTCTTTTTCTAAACAGAATGAAAAAAAGGTGGCTTGGTGTTGCTGAGAGAGCTCAAAAAGCTCTCAGTACTTCTCTCCTGTGTGTGTTTAACGTTGACTCCTGGAGCGCGTTTATAAATGGAATGGGGAGGCCTGGTTTTCTTCATCAGCTGTGCTGTTCTCTGCTGGTATAAAACTTCTGTCCTTGTGGTAGTGACTGCCTTTTTGCTTCGATTGATGTCCTCTGTTGGCTAACAGGGCACGGCAGAATTAGGCCAACACAGTGATTGTGCATTATTCAGCAGTCCAACTGATTTAGTTTAAGTAGTTTCCAGTCTGTAAGCAGGTAAGGTAGACTGTGTGGAAAACAAAGTTCAGGTTAGGCTTGTCTTGTCTACAGAAGGCAAATTCAAGGGTCTGTACCCTCATCTAGTACATGCATATATTGTTATGACTTTGGTTAGGTAAAAAACAAAACAAAAAATACACAAACAAATGAGCAACAGCAAAAAAAAAGACATGATACTGTATGGGTTTTCTCATGGTTTTTTTGCTTGATCTTCATGTGAACAGTGTTTAGTCACATAAGAACGTCAAACTGCCCACATACCTCAGGCATGTGGATGCAAGTGGACCTGTCATCTCACACTTACTAGAACTGGGAAAATATATAGGTGGTTCCCATAAGCTTATCTTCTTTTTGAATGTGCTATATCACATCTGATTGTTCCACTCTTTAACAGCAGAATACCTTGATAAGATTTTATGCATATTGTATTATTTATTTTAATTGTCTAAAATATGTAATTTTAAAACAAATGCATCCAATTGGTGAAAAGATGTTTTGAATAAATTTAAGAGAGTTACAGCAAGTGATATCATTTCTGATGAGTTCAGCAAGGCAAGCTCAGTCATGCCAGCTTGGTGAGAAAGCTGAACCTCACCCAGCTGTGAGATTTTGCACTGGAACCTCAAAGCATCATGAGCAATTACGTTTGAATGTGGGCAATCATTGTAGCTAAAACAGCAAAATACTTGGTATGGGTGAAAAAAGAATCTACTTAAAGTTAGCTTAAGTGTTGTGGTTATTTTTTTACCCTAAGCATTCATTTCTGTGTACGTGAAACATGACCAGGATTTGCATGGGTGTACAAGAGGGGCTGGGAGTTGCGCTCCCACTGCAGAGCCACCCTGGCTCACCCTGCCTGGGGTGGCAGTGGAGGGAGGACCAGAACAGATTGTGGCAATGGAGGCCACAGTGTTCTTGCCTCTGGTGCAAGAACAGCACCAACTGCTTACAAGACATCCTGCTTGCATGTAAACACAATCTGCGCCACTAACAGTTTTAAGAGCTAGCCTTCTACAAAAACAGTAAGAAGTCAGAGCTGCCAAGTTTCCCTGTTTTGAAGGCTGACTCTGATGCAGGCTGGTGGTAAAGTAGTCCTCCAGAAAAAAAAAAAAGATCAAACATCCAAACAGGTATTTATGGCACTTAGAAGTAATTTTTAGCAGATGCTTCCTGCAAATGCAGAACAATGTGACAAGAGCATATCTTTGAGAGCTGCCATACTTCCAGTGACTAATGATTTCAATTGAGTGATTACCCTACTATGACTTGTTAAGTCCTTCTTTAGAGGTGCAGCTAGAATTTTTGTGGAAATGCCTAAACATCTGTAATATAACTTGTTTCCCTGCCAGGGCAATCACGTAGGTACATAAGAGAAGTATTTACAGGTCAGCATCAACAAAGTAGTCAAGCAATGTTAGTAAGAAAAATACGAGCAAAGTAGTTATGATTTTGACTTCTGTGATTGAATGGGTAGAATTCAAAAGCCTGGTTCAATGCATACTCTCTTAACTTTCACTTCTTTGGGTCATCTTTCACATCTTTGAGTCATCATCCTTTCTTTCATGTTTTCTGTGTCAAAAGCTAATATTCAGACATATCTGTCTGAAAATAAATTCCGTATATTTGTATTAAGAAACATTCCTTAAGACTTAAAATAAATCATATTCCTAAGAATGTGCAACTGCTTGATGTAGGTTCATTCCAAGACCTTACTAACATCAGCAATATCGAGTATCATAGTATTATCTCAAGGGAGATGAAAACACAATTGGTTGACTACAGTTAGGCAGAAAAATCTCAAAAGTCACTTCAAAATAATAGATTGTTTCCATGGGGTTGATTGCAGGAAGAACATGCATGCAAATGCTTATTAAAGATCAGAATTATAACAAGAGTGTAATTTTAAAGCAAGGGGTTTTTTATTATTAATATTTCTTTTTTATTTCTTTTTTTCCACCAGTGCCATTATTTTAAAGTGCTTCTGCTAAGCAGTTACCTGGCAGTAATATACTTCAGTGCAAAGGCTAGACCACCTGGTACAGATTTTTGGATGAAGTCTTCTATGTTTAGTAGGTATTAATGTTCCATTAGTTGTCATGATAGTATTCACGATTTTAAAGTTTTGGCTGAAATATATAGTTTCTTCTTGCATTAAATTATACTTTTCAGTGAAAGAAAGTTGCATATTCATGTGAGCATATGTATTGGAATGGAACAGTTAAAATTTGATACTGAATGGAAAATACGTAATTGCATCAGATATACCACAATCAGCTTCCTTTCAGCTTCCTTTCAGCTTCCTGCTTGTCAACTCTTCACCACTGAATAGCTTTCCATTGCAACAAAAGTTTCAAAAAAGTTCTCCTAATTGACAAAATATATAAGGTTTACTTTCTTTAAAAAAATAACTCTACACAGAAGAACTATTCCTTAGGAAAAATGTAGTCATTTGGAAGTGTTCAGTTTTGAAATAGCACATTTATACTGTCAACAGAGTAATAATATATTTGGTAAGTTTTTTTCAAAAAAATAGAAAGGTTGATATCATCCTTCTTTTTATTGTCTCTTATGAGATCTGAACAATTTTAAAATTGTTTATGTTGTAAATATGGTATTAAAGACTATATACCTGCACAGTAATATGCATGCTATAATCTTGCATGATTAAAGGGGAGATGAGGAAAGGTACATGAGTTTACAGTATTTCAACACAATGCATACTTCTACTTTATTTTTTATTCTATTAATAGGTAGTTCAGTATCAGCTTTCTCCAAATACCCTTCATTTATGTCTGTAAATACCTTTAATACGTATTAATAGCTGATACTGAACTACCTATTAATAGATAATAATCCTGAAAATGCTAGTGCCTTGAAAATAATTTGTATGAATACTAAATTATTATTTTTGCATGCCCTCAGGAGAGCTTTCTCTTCAAACAAAATAAATTTAAGAAATAATATTTCTTAGATTCAGTATTTTCTGAAAACAAAATGATGAATTCCTATTATTGGACACTCAGTCACCAGTTCAAAACATTCATAACAAACCATAGCTAAAGTTGCTGGCTGTGTAATAATAAACACATGGCTATGTATAAATAAATCAGCTTATGAAGTCACACTCTGGCTTTCAAAGGGGATATGCAACTTTAATTTTTACAAGGCAATGTTTTTCAATCTTGTATCAAAGATACTTAAGACTTTGCCATGAAGTGTTTGCAATATTAATGTTAACCTATATTTAAATACAAAGGGCATTAGAAATATTAATTTTTGCTAGTCTGAGGAACATTGAGCTTGGGCTTTCCCAGAGGTGCCCAAACCCTTCATGCCAAGATGAATATGGGAGCAGGCACGTTAGGTGCTCCATGGATGACCTGAGCAGGGCTGACAATACACTCGATCCACAGAAGACCAAGACAAGTAGGCATGTACTTAACTAACATAGTAGTAGGGGATCCTAAATTAATGCCTTGCCCAGCCTTTGCAGAATTAAGGCCACCTAATTTTTATTTCCTCTTCAACTGTCCTAAATATCAGGTTAATTGGGGTGGAGCTACTTTTCCTATTGAGGTTGGGCCCAACTTGTTCAGGGATGGACAATGAAAGGAATCAAGCAGGAGCTTAGTGATTAAAGCACTCAGTGTCCTAGTCCTAATAGCTAGCACCTTCTCTGCTTTTAATTTATGGATTATTTGACACTAACATATTTCAAATAGTAGTTATGGGCTTGATGTAGATTACAGAGTTTGACCTTTGTGTAATAATAGTCCCTTCTGACCTTAAAATCTATGATAGATTGATGCCTTTGAATCAGAGTCATGTTCCTAAATTCCTAAAACTTTTTTCTAAACAAGATGAAAAGATAGTGTAATAATTCATGTTTTAATCTAACAAACCATATTGCTGTACTTGAATTTAAGTGGGTCTGCAATCAAAGATCAATTGCTGTTTTCTTTCTATTTGTTTGGGTTTTAAAATTGAAATGTAAATAAACTATAATTGTGAGGGACTTTTAGAATATTTTTCCTGTAGTCAGCAAAAGCACCGTATCTGATATATTCTTTTTTTTAAAAAAAAGTGTGCACAACAACTGGGTTTACATAGTGAATCTATCATTGCAAGATATTTTTAGCCAATATTTATGACCTTAAAGAGTTCATAGAGTAAAAAACAATCTTATAAGAGGTTGGTGATTTTTGCTGACAATAAAATAAAAGTATTTCATTAAAGTTTTGTAGAACTGAGGTTTCTTCAACATTCTGTGGGTTTATTGTTGAGGGACAGGAGTAAAGACTTTATGTAAAAGACCTAATATGAAAAATTACACTTTTTATTGACAATTACATGCTCGTACATACTACCTTCTTGATTTGAAAGTTTTTTCCAGTGTCAGAGGAATGGTTACAAGAATCACAATATGCTGAGGCTCTTTTCCTGCATGAAACCAGCCCTATGGTATGGAAGAAAGGTTGTTATTGATGTTCCGCATGGGCTGCAAGCTCACACATGTGAAAGCTTATACATAGTCTATTTTATAATTTATACATTTAGTATATTATATGCCATGAATATTCATGCAATTTAAATTCAAGCACACTCTTGTCCTCTAGCTTCAAAAACATTTCTTCACATGCTAAACTGTACATCATTGAGATTACTAGTAGTTCTTATGCACATCACTAAATGTTTCCAAGATTAGGACATTTTTTTGGTTAGGGAATTCAAAAAGATTATTTACATATGCTTAACAAATATTCTTATACTGCAGAACACACAAAGCTGAGCGAGTTATTGGCAGAACATGTGTACCCAGTGACATTGAGAATCTGTGCTGAAATGTCTGCCTTTCTTATCATCACTTGATTCAAAAAATGAGTAGTGATTTAAAAAAAAGTGTTATGTGGAGCACACCACCTAAATGTCACAGAGGGACTGAGAAATTTTGAAAATAGTTGTACTTCACATTTGTATGACTGGTAATAACAAAAGAAATGAGAAATATTCTGCAGTGCCTGGAAATTAGGCACATACAACTGTAGAACTGTACAACTCTTTTTCTTCTCACTGTTAGAGAAATGTGAAGAGGTATCTGCCATGCTATGGCTGCTTGTAAACTAGAGATTATAAGCAAGAATGGATTTTCAATTAGAAAATAGGCAAGTGGTTACACTTTTGACGTAATATTAGAAGGAGAATTTGGTCAATAATTTAGCTGCCTTATTGGATAGGCAAGAGCACTGCACTGATGTCACATCATCTGAGTATTGTGAATTAAGCAAATAGTTTTACTGTTAACGTAAATGAAGTGGTTGGCAATATTATGCACAGCACAAAACTTAGACCTTCCTTTTATCTAAGGATTAATGGGAAAATTATCTGTCTACCCTACTAATCCACACTTGCATTTCATTTGGTTGGAGAACTGGAGTTCAGAAACCAAAATCAGATTACAGTTATATTCTTGATCTTTATAACATTTATCTGCTTATATAATCAGTTGTAAGTGAGCAGTTATTAGTATATTTAATTGTATAACTTTTTCCTAAAAGGAAATGTATTCTTATACAAAAGTAGTCCCATACACTCCCTGATATCAGCATGATAGGAAGTAATAATGGCCTTTGATTTGCCCACTTACCACAGAAGGGAAGAAATGTATGTGTCCAGTATTAAAATCAGGAATACACATAGCATGTTTAAAGCTTCTGGGATAACGGTTTTGGGAATATGGTTATTCCAGGCATGAGATAGAGCCACACAGTAATACCTACCTTGTTCCCTAGGAAAATGTCAATTGCGCTCTGCCTTTAACAATGATGAAAAAGTTATTTCACATTTCTTATTAAGCAATATTACATATTCAACTTCTAAATGTATGTTGTCATATTGTGAGTTGTTGGCTGTATTTCAGGGTCTCTCCTTTCTCGTTCTCAGCAGGTGTGCAGAAACTGTGCCAAGCAATAGGACAAGAGGCAATGGGCAGAAACCGAAGCAGTGGAAGTTCCACCTGAACATGAGGAAAAACTTCTTTACCGTGAGGGTGATTGTGCACTGGAACAGATTCCCCAGAGCAGTTGTGGAGTCTCTCTCACTGGAGATATTCAAGGACTGACTGGATGCAATCCTGTGCCATGTGCTCTAGGATGACACTCCTTGAGCAGGGAGGTTGGACCAGGTGAACCGTTGTGATCCCTTCCAACCTAACAATTCTATGATTCTGTGATTATGGAATTGGCTATGTTTAAAAAGAACACCTTTGAGAAAGGTGTCCTGTACTTGAAAAAGAAAATCTTGGACATGACAGAAATCTCCACCTGCAACCCTCATAAAAATAAGTATTCTTATGGTATATTCCCACCACAAGTGTTCATCTTCTGTATTGTAAAGTGAAGTAAGCTATACTGTTTCATTTGTGTGAACACTCACATATGCACATCAACATACCTATACATGCTGAACTTACGGGGTCATATGCAACAGAGCGGTTTAGAAATTTGGTATATGAAGATAGGCCTGTTAAATTATGCATCCACATAATATTAGGGCTTTTCAAAACAAAAGTGTAGTTTGTGGCACATCTACGAAGATTTCTAAATGTCCATTTTATTCAAGTGTTACAAATCCTTGTGAGAAGTGTAAAGCAGGTTTAATTAAATTTTGAGTAGTATCACAGAACCATAGAATGGCCTGTATTGGAAGGGACCTTAAAGATCATCTAGCTCCAATCCCCCTCCCGTGGACAGGGACACCTTCCACTAGACCAGGCTGCTAAGAGTTCCCTTGAACCTGGCTTTGAACATTTCCAGGGATGGGGCGTCCACAACTTCTCTGGGCAACCTGTTCCAGTGCCTTGTCACCCTCATAGTAATTTTTTTTTTTTTTTTGTGATATCTGATCTAAACCTACTTCCTTTTTGTTTGAGGCCATTTCTTCTTGTTCTGTCACTACATGCCCTTGCAAAAATCTCCTTCCATCTTTCTTGAAGGCTCTCTTCAGGCACTGAATGGCCATGATTAGGTCACCCCAAAGCCTTCTCTTTTCCAGACTGAAACAATCCCAGTTATCTCAGCCTTTCCTCATAGAAAAGGTGCTCCATCCCCCTCATCAAGTTGGTGGCCATCCTCTGGACTCCAATTACCTCAGGTTGCTGGAAAAACAATCTTTTGAATTAATAAATGCTATTCTAGAAAATATTCTAGCCTCTAAATTGGTGTGGAAAGGTTGTTTTTCAAGGTGAAGAGTCTGTTGGCAGCCTTGTATCTTGCCCAGGAGATGCTCTGTGGAGATATATCAGAAGCTAGTGCAGGACCAGAGCAGTGTACCATCTGAAAGCAATCATGCCACACTTTTCAGTGAGACTTTATAGCTCCAATAAGCTATTGGGGGATGTTCTTGTGGTATCTCCGAATATAATTCTGTTCTATTCCCCCAAAGGAATTTTCTACCAATGGTCTGACCTAGTTATATCAAGGTTTATTAATCAAATCAGACCACATCAATACTTCTATTTTGTAAAAAATGAAGACAGCAGCCACACCTTCCCCTTGGTAGCTGTGCATCTGCTAAAATCTTTATCCCAGGGAACAGGCAGTCAGGTGAAATCTTAATGTGACTCACGTGCTCTTGCAACTGAATTATTCACTGTAGGTGTAGTCACTGTACAGAAGTTTGTCTTGCCTCTCACTTCTGCAAGACCAGATTTTGAAATGGTAATAGTAGTATGTACATGCCAGAAATATTTTATCAGATATTTCAGATTCATGAGGAAATTTCATCTGTTGTAGTATTTCCTAACTGTGATTAGTACTTTAAAGCTTTTGATCTCTTTACTTCATATCAAGGTTCTGAAAATTAATTACAAAACTCCTGTATGGTTTCAAATATTAGACCTGCAAACTCTCATATGTTCCTACTTAAAGGAACAGCAGACAAAGCAAGATCAGTGATTCCTGTGTTACATTACTTCGCTCTCACAGGTCCAATTTTATTCACAGAACAGTAGGGTCTACTTAGACCTACTTATATAGAACCATTATATGTTTTCCTATTAATTAGGGCCAACAATTTTGGACCAATTACAAACCTTTTACAATACATGCATGAGATCAAGAAAGATACATGCTTCGGAAAACTGTCATGAAATTCCCATTTAAATAGCAGTCTTATTTCCCAGTTGCTAACCCTGAAGTCACTACTCGCTAATCAGTAGAAGTAAACACCACAGTAAACAGTCTGTGTAAACAACTTCTTTGCCAGAAAACATACCTTCTGGCAACACAGGTTCTTTAGGATAGAAATCCTTTTTGAAAATCTTGATTATAGATTCTCTTACCAAAGTACGACTCTTAAAGCATCTTTAAGTCATGGACATTGAAGTTCAGTAGTTTGAAAATGAGAGTTCTACAGTTCACACAGTTCTAGTGATTTTCAAGCGGAAGTGAGGGAGTATTTTATAAATATTAAGATATTTCTTTATTTTTAAGATGTGTACTAGTTTCTATCTCCCATTACCGTACTGCTTTCAATACCGGAGATCACAATCCTAATTCCACATCTATCAAACATGGAGGTATGCCTTTATTCCTTTGGTTTTGTGAGGAAGCTTCACAGTTAGCTTCAAACAGAGATACAAATTAAATGTATTTCATAGGTAACTTTTCAGAAGAAATAATAAGACAATTCTTAAAAAGATTTGTGATATATGTTATGTTATTGTCATCATTTTCCAGGCGTACATTGCTTTTCATAATTTCCATTCACACACATACTCCCTCCCTAAACCTAAACTCAGGTTTCCCACAGTATTACAAAATTTCACAGAGAAAAAAACAGTAACAGAAATCTCAAAGTTTCTTCTTGTAACCCTGCCAACAGTCCACCATCTCTCTATCCCCCAGCTTTCTCCCAGCTTACAGGGTATTGTGTTCACCTGCTGCCTCAGGCCCCTGTGCCCCCTGCCCTTAACTCCCTTGGAAATTCACCCTGAGATTCCCATTTTGACTGGAATCTGATTCTCCTCTAGTGAGCCAGAAAACACCTGACAGGAAGTGATGCCATCTCCTGGCTTTCTGCTATGGCGATTATCCCTGTTTCCTGGGTCACTGCGGTGGAAATTGTACATCTCGCTCCCTGGTTTTTGGGCGCGTTGACAAAAAAAAGGCTCAGCGTGGGAAACATAAAGAGAGAAACACAGGTGTATGGGAAAGTCCTTGGAATGTGGGAGCTCAGCCATGCTCATTTTGTTGCATTACTGGAGAGAGACCAGTATTGCAGGGCTTGTTTAGGTCTGTAAGGATGGACCTCAGCTGTGGCGACTTGGTGCATTTCCATTGTCAAATGAACATTGTCCATCTTCCAGCCCTGCGTAATTAAGAGAGGGTCTATACACGTTCACGTGAAGCATATTTTTTATACATAACTATAAAATCAGATTTCAGGCTCAGTTAGTGACTGGGAGAAACTGAGCATACAGGCAAGCTTTGTGTTTCTTAACATGGGAGCTAAGCTCAGCTTAGAAGGTGATGCTTCAATTGGTGTATTTTCTTTTTATTAATTTCATATATGGGAAATAGATTTGACCTCATTTAACTCTGTTTTTAAAATGGTTTGTGTGGTTTAACTAAGTATAGTTAATGGTTGATTATTTGCTTTTGTGGCCACTTTGTCAATGAGAGAGTGACTTTCTAGTCCTTTTGCTTTTGCTTTTCTACTACAGACTTGCAGAAACAGCTTCAGTTCTTAAGAAAGAGACCCAAGCTGGGTTGGAGTGCAGAAAGGATATTTAAGGCCACTTCTCAGAATTGGGGCGTATGCTGCAGCTGTGCTTGCTCCTTCTGTGTTTGAAGCACCACCTTTGCCAGGTCCGTAGCTTCACAGGATAATGCTCTGGAGCTGTCTTGGCTTGTTTCAGTTTGCTCAGAGAAAGCAACTGTACTTGTCATTTGGCACTGTGGTTATTGTTCATCTTCATTTCCAGTGCCCTTAGTTAAATCCTGCATTTTTTTCAGCATTTCTTCTTCATGTTTCATCTTCTTTTTTTTGTTGTTTTTGTTGTTTTGTTGTGTTTATCTGATCTGATTTGAAATACCAACACAGTGTCTTTGAAAATATGATTTTAAAAAAAGACATTTCCACTCCTTGGTTATTTTTTTTTTCTACACGGTATATTGTGGGAAATGCAAAAGTTTATTAGGTTATATTTCCTTCCTTTCATTGGCTGCAGTGTGAAGTAAACACATTTCATGTGAGTCTTTGTGTACATTCTCCGGTATAGAGACTGAGTGATGTGCTGTTGGACTTTCTGAGTTAATTCTTTGTTGTTTTGTTTTTCATATGAATACCAACCTATAAAAAAGGATAAATCTCTATAATTATTAGCTAAAATCTCAGTTTTCCAACCATAGCCTGAGTGGCACCAGAGAACCATAATTTACAAAATGTCTGTAGTTTTTACTCATTTTTTCTGGTTTCACGTATAATTTTTTTGTATCCTTTTCATTTATGTCCTTTTGAAGACAGCTGTGTTAAAATGCATAATTTAACATGTTCCTACTTGCCTTCATGACACTAACTTCATTTCAGTCATGACAGCTTTTTCTAAGGTTTAAGCTTTATATTGAGATCCAGTTATGATTTAGTTATGCAATTTCACGCTGTATTTTTTTCAAACTCTCTAAAGTCAGCAAGAAAATACTGAAAAGCAAAAACAAAGATTGAAAGTATCTAGTATTCTGTACAGCATTGCATACCCTTCACCCAGGTTGTAAATGTACCTCATTAACATGATAGGTATGTGCTTCTGCTTGCATTTGTTCTGTTTCTCATACATTTCCAACAAAATACATTTCAGGGGATTGTTTATTATTGTTAAGTATTTCTCTAAACTAGCGGATCTCCTTTCATTTCTCTATGCCTTTAAAACCAACCTGAATTACTCACTTCATCATGTAACATTGATTTGCTAATAAAAAATCAAAAAGTGAAATGATACTGTCCAACTAGCAAGTTCTACATTTTCTTTCTGAAGTTACACAACACTTTTGGCACAGTCACACCTGACATGTTTGTTGCTGCTAACTGCAGGTGTCTTGCATATTAGCTAAAAAAAACAAAACCAAAATCAATTGCTCATGCTGAGAAGGAAGAAGATTGTAAAAAAAAAAAAATCACAGGCATGGATTCTTTTCTACATGGATTAAGGTCTAAAACACTGGAGTCATAAATGTCATGGCACAAAAAACAGGATTTGCGGTCAGCATTATATTTTAAGGTGAATAAGTGATTTATAGATGCTGTATAAGCTATCAGTGATTTAAATGTATAGTAACAAATTCTAGCCGCCCCAGCAGACAACACATGGCTGCAAATGTCACATCTGGGTGGCCTTGGGAGCACACAGAGGTTTGCAGAGTCTGTGTCTGAGTTGTTCAGCGGATTAGCCATGGCAAAACCCAGCCAATGCCTGAAGCACTGTAAGGCCCTTGGGCAGAGGGTGTGTTCTGAGAGCTCCCCAATGTGCTGTACTGGCTGTACAGCCAACCCATTCTAAGTAGGGACAGAGGATGAATTCACAAAGTAAGGACAACAAAGAAAACAGCTCGGGAGCGTGCAAGCCCCATTGCATGTTTGTAGGGGAAAGAGATGTTTTAGGGCTGTCCTGCAATTTTGGGCTTTTGTTTCTAGAAAAGTGTGGCTTTCCCTGCAATTACTGCAATTTGGCCTGAAGCTTTGTAGCAGGTTAACCCTGGCCGGATGCCAGGTCCTCACTAAAGCCACTCACTCTCCCTCTGCAACTGGACAGAGGAGGGGGAGAAAAAAAAAGCTAAGGATTCATGAGTTGAGATAACAGCTGGGAGAGGGCACTTGCTGATTACTTTCACAGGCAAAACAGACTCAAAGTAGGGATAGTACTTAAATTTATTACTAACAGGATAAGAGCCAAAGAGTGAGAAATAAAACAGTCTTAAAAAACACCTTTCCCCCACCCCTCCTTTATTCCATGTTCTCCCTCCTCACCCCCAGCAGAGCAGGGAAATGGGAATGGGGGTTACAATCAGTTGTTGTTTCTGCTGCTCAGGCAGAGGAGTCCTTCCCCTGCTCCCGTGGGGTCTCTCCCATGGGAGGCAGTCCTTGATGGACCTCTCCAGCATGAGTCCATCCCTCAGGCAGCAGTTCTTGACGAACTGCTGTCCTGTGGGTCACTTCTCCGTGGGGTGCATTCCTATGCGGATGAGCTGTACTGGCGTGGGTCCCCTATGGGGGCCACAAATCCTACCCAGGAAAAACCTGCTCCCATGTGGGCTTCCCTCTCCATGGGCTGCAGGTCTCTGGCAGGACCCTGCTCCATCTTGGGCCTCCCACAGGGTCACAGCCTCCTTCACCCATCCACCTGCTCCAGCTTGGGCTCCTCCATGGGCTGCAGGGGTACAGCTGCTCCACCATGGTTTGCACCATGGGCTGCAGGGCCTCAGCTCTGGCACCTGGAGCACCTCCTGCCCCTCTTTCTGCACTGACCTTGGTGTCTACCTTGTTGTTCCCATGTTCTCACTCTGCTCATCCCTGACTGGAATTCTTTCTGTGTATGTACTTTCTTTTCTTAAATATGTTATCACAGAGGCATTACTATTATTCTTGATTGGCTTGGCCTTGGCCAGAGGCAGGAAGTCCATCCTGGAGCCGGCTGGCTTTGGCTCCATGGGACAGGGGAAGCTTCTAGCAGCTTCTAACAGCAGGTGACAGAAGTCACCCCTGTAGCACCCACTGCTACCAAAACGTAGCCACAGAAACCACTGCTGTGAATAGAAACAGTTAGATTAGAGCAAAGTAAAACTCTCATCATGCAATGCTTACTAGTTTGGAGCAAGGCAAAAGCTATAAATTCAGGAACTAACTTGCCAGCCAGTTGCAGGCAAAAAGGAATGAAATTCGGGTCATAGGAAGTCATCATTTTTGGATATGAACAGATCATATGCACATCAGTTCTCATCTCCTGTATTTTGTGAAGGTCAGTAACCTTTAAGAAATATTTTGAAGAAATCTTGCATGACAGTATTTCTTTTTGGAACAAGTTTGTTCTACCTGTTAATCAAGTGAGCTTCAAATGTCCTATTAAATCCCATCTCCTTCAGGTAACCTTTTTGACCTCCTCCATCTCTTTACATCTACTCCTGTGCCTAATCCTTAAATGGCTAGTCTTGCAGTTATTCTAAGTAAGCTCCAAATTTCTCAGGGCGGGAACCTTGTCTAAATTTGTATTTGTAAAGCACCATCCACACACTCTGCACCTGGGGCGCTATGTGGACAATAAATGATCATGAACCTTCTTAGTGAATAACAGATATGTCTAAAACTCTTGTTCAGTGTACTCATTTAAAAAAAAAATCAACTTTTAAAGTTCACAATATAAATTATGGTTGGAACATATAAATGACTGCTACTAAAGATATTTTAATGTTAATTCTTACGTCAATAAGCTGAATTCACAGGTAAAAACTGCAAGCAGACTTCAGTATAACTGTCATTTATGTTTCAAAACTATTTATTTTTCTAGTTGTGTTACTACCACCATAAAGGAAGGAGATATTGTCATAAAAATGTTGTATTTTTAAACATAATTTGAACTTCAGAAGGACAGGAAGATATTTAAATCAAGCATTTTGACTGGACCTATCAAAAAAAAAAAACAAAACCAAATACACCTACTGTTGTTGGTTGTATACCCTCATAACTCCACAAAACTTCAATGCAATTACTCTCATTTGCACTCTGCCATAAGAAACAAGTATGTCACGTTTTTCCTCAGGAAGTCACTGTGCCAATGATTGCTGTAGGCTGCATGAGCTCGTTAGGAACGTGCCTAACACACTATGCACCTACCTTGCTGATATACACTTCTCTGGATCCATTATTGTCCCCTATCAGAGAGAGGGAACTGGGCCAGGTGTAGTTGAATTAGGTACAGTTGCATTTACAGCATTAGATGTCCATTGAAGAGTTCAGATCATTCTACAAGACACAGACCAAACAAGTAAAATTAAGACAATACAACTGCTGTTTAATAATGATTCCTGATACTTTTGCAACAACCAACACGATTTAGAAGACTTGTTTCCATAGAAAAAAAGGCCTGGAGATACTTTTTCAGTGTTATCTGACCTTCTGCAGCAAACCTTGCTGGATTTGATTTTAATCTCATTTTAAAATGAGAAGCAAGCATCATGGAAATGAATGGAATGTCATAAAACTGGATTTTAAATTAGAATTAGGCCAGTAACACTGTTTTAGAGGACTGTAACATAATTGACTTCAAAGACACGTCTGTGACCTAAATGTGAAGATATGGAGAACTTGCTTTATTGACTTAGTTTCAGGTTTTAGTTTGAAATTACTCAGAATTTAGAATTTTATTCCACTTCTAATTCAGATTTTAATCCAACCTTATTACAGTCCTATGAAGATGTTCAAAACATGATGAAAAACACAAAAGTGGGTTCAACATGCAAATACCAAGAGAAAGTCAAGTTTGCCAAGTGCTGTATTTCGTGGGATTTACCAGACTGTAGACAGTTTGCAAAGTTTATGTAGCTTTGGTGGACCTCTCCTATAAGCTGCAATCTGGGTACAATGTGGCTGCCAGAGCTTAATTTCCAACTTATCCTGAGGCTTTTTCATGCTTATATATGCCCCACCTACAAATGTGCTTAACTAAAAGGCTGGTACTTATGACTGACATTCAGTCAGCATTTTCACACGATTAACTTGCCAATTAAAAATGGGCTTGGTACTGAGTTTAGAAGTTAACTAAGATACTGCTAGCTTGGGCAGAAAGTTGCTTTCAGGCAGGGTGAGGCCAAGTCTGATTTTGTAGGTGATGTCATGCCTGCATGGAGAGACGCCATGACTCGCCAGGGAGCTGGCGTGGCCTTGGACGGAGCACTCGCTCCCTTCCACCCTTCTCCTGGATCACAGCCAGAGGCAAAAGCACCACTGTGAGACAGAAGAGGGACTTTGATCCAGCGAGTGGCTGCAACTTCACCCAGTGCCTCTTCTTTGTTTTCTGAATCCATTAAACACTTTCACATCCTCAGTAGTACTGCCATACTACCTATGATGGTTTCATAAAAAGATTAATTTCCATCATCAGTTTAAATTCTTTTTGAGAATTACTCTGGGCATAGCCTAATTGTGTGTTGTTTCCACTGTAAGAGGAAAACTAAATGTGTGTGGGGTTTGATGACTGTAGAGTGCAAGAAAGAAGATTTACAGTATTTTAAGTATAGTAATCACTTGTATTTTATACTAAGAGAGAAGATAGAAGACAGCACAATGACTCTCCTCTATCTGATGAACAGACAGAACAAAACTACAGCTGGTTTTGTGCCTTTAGAAATGTAACTCTGGGTATTATTTGGAGGAAAAAATGTTTATCTTTGAGATCTAAAACATGAAATTATCTGGAAAACAACAAATTGTTGAGACCTGGTATTGTACATGGAAAATGCACACTTCGATCTAGAAACAAATTGGTTTTTGAATGTTTCTAATTATACATGTGTATGTGACATTATTCAATTTGTCCAAATAATTGTGATAAGTGTCAATACAAATTAGATGTTTGTCATTTGCACATATTGTGTCTGATATTTGGCTTATAGGCTTGCACATTAACATGTGAGATGTTGCGACATAAGGGGTTACCTTTTTCTTGACTTCCTCATGTAATAAATGCAAAAATGTTTGGATAATCAGAAAACAGAACTTGATTATTTTTAACAATTGCAACAATTACTTTTGTTCAGTACTAATATTCTGAATTAGTCTAATTAATAATAATAAAGAAGATTATATTTCCCTACCACTGTCCAAATGAAATAGCAATACACGTTCTCCCAGTAGCACTCTTGCAGGTATCACTTGTCAACACCTCCTACTCTTTGTGATCACTTGAAGGACCTTCTCTTCTGTACAAGATGAAACTTGATTCATTTACATTCTCCCTTTTCAAAGCAACAAGTAGCAAAAGGCAGAAACTCTCTGAGACCCATGTTTTTCACATTCCCTGTCAATGTCATTTGTGCTCTCTAAATTAAGTTAGACATAATAAGCACATTTTTCAGAGAAAATAGCAATCTGAAGAAACTGCACCTTTGTCTCTGACCATCTCACTACTTCAGCTTTGTTTAGAAACATGCTGCAGAGCTTTTCAGTGCAGGTATTATATTTCTATGGTGTTATAGCATTTTCTGCGTTATTGGTGTTTCTGTAACACAAAAAGCCCACCAATACTATTAATGGGAATCAAAGATTACCAGACATATTATAGTAGCTATTCCAACCGGTAATTTTATTACTTTCAAAGGCATATTTTTTATTCTCCAAAGATTACGTATTGTTATTTTTAATCAAACTGTGGAGAAGGTCTGTAACATTGAGGCTTAAAGTACCTCGTTATTGCCTGGGGTAAATGTTTTGTCATTTGTTTAAAATGTATATTCTATCTGAAATATTTTAAAATAATGTAGATAGTTCATAGAGACAGAGAGCTAATAGCAGAAAATAGTATTCTGCACCAATTCATACAGATTAACTGGTGTAGACAGAAACAGAAATGAAAAAGTATATGTAAACCTGTGACAGTGAGGCTCTCTGCGTATCAGATTGTTCAGCTCTGAAGTTCATGTGATTGTGAAAGCAGAAACAAGGTCCTACAGCTTTTTGATTTATTGACAATGAAATCTGGGAGCTGGTTTCTGTCTAGTCATTACATTGATGCTGTACACCAGTAAACTACAGAAGGCAAACACGTCCCAACAAATATAAGTTCTTCATCTAGCACCTATTGTCTGCACATCTCTGAAGTAAGTGGTGCTGTGCCTGGAGTGTCACTCAACAGAAAGCTCTATCTGCCTCCTCCATTGCAGCAGGATTTTTAAATTAATCGTAGAAAGCTGCATTAACCACCACTTCATGCAGCTCTTCCTTCCTTCTATCACTGACGCTAGTTTTTTTCAGTCTTACTCCATGAAGCACATTCACTAACCAATGTCAATCACATATGTTCATTTTGTGTATCCAGTGATGTTCCAGAGCTTTGCTGGCTTGAGTATTTTATTGGTTTGCAAGACTATGTAATGATGTCTCAGAGACAAATCATGATTAGGAATGATTTTTAAATTTCCTAATACTTCTTTATTTTTTTCATTTTAAAACACTTAAAATAGGAACTTTAACCCTGTAAACCATCCTACACTAACTACCAACAATTAGCTCACTCCCATCACTAGTTTGGCTCAGCAGTTGCACTCCTTTCATGTATAATAAATGTAGTTTTAAGATCATACAAACTTTACGACTAACTTTAGGTTTTAAAAAATGCATTAATAGGCCTGGCAATTATCAATAATTGGGTCAATGGCTAGATGTGGAGACCAGTGACAAGTGGCATTCCTCAGGGGGTTGATATTGGGATTGTCACCATTTAACATCTTTGTTGGTGACACGAACAGTGGGATGGAGTGCATCCTCAGCAGGATTGCCAACAATACCAAGCTGTGTGGTGTGGTCAACATGCTGAAGGGAAGAGACCATCCAGATGGACCTTGAAAAGCCTGAGGAGTGGGTCCATGTGAAACTCATGAAGTTAAAGGCCAATTTCATTTGTAAGGTCCTGTCTCTGGGTCGGGGCAGTCCCAAGCACAAATACAGACAGGGCAGAGAATGGATTGAGAGCAGCCATGAAGAGAAGGACTCAGAGGGTGTTGGTGGACAAGAAGCTCAACACTAGCCCAGAAAAGTTGTGGATGCCCTGTCCCCAGAAGTGTTCAAGGCCGGGTCGGACGGGGTTTTGAGCAACCTGGTCTACTGAAAGAGGTCCCTGCCCTTGGCCATGAGGATTAGAACTAGATAATCTGTAAGATCCCTTCCCAGACAAGCCACTCTGTGGTGAAAAACAGCTCATAATGAATTTAAGGTAATTCAGGGTAGCAGTGATATATTTTCAGTGATTAAATAACCTGATAAAAATATTTAATTATTTTTGTAAGAGCCAAAGAGTGACAAGGTTTTAATAAGCGTTCAAAATCTGCTTGACATTCAAACGACTGACACATTCAAGCAAATCTTTGTCCTCATTGTCTCCAGTGTCGTGGATTTACCAGGCCCTCCCTGGGGCTGAATGGTTAATTCCAAGTAGATTTCTGGAGGAAAAAACAATCAAAAGTTTCAGTAACATCTCTGTGAATAACATATTTAAGAAAATGAGAAAGAAGCCTGTGGCACAGAAGAAATTCCAGGCTGGAGAAGAGTGGAGGAGAACAAGAGATAGCAACGTAGCCTCCAAGGTCAGTGTAGCAGGAGGGGGGAGGAGAGGCCCAGGGGGGGCCCCCTCTCCCCATCCAGCAGGGGAAAAGACTTAAAAACTAAAACCCCTGCCACCTCTGGAAGATTATTTGGAGTGAGGAGATCCTCCTGCAGATCATGAAGGAGCCTATGCTGGACCAGAGGAGTGCATGGAGGAAGCTGTAACTCCATAGGAGGACTAAGATGAAACAGAGTCTTACTGGAGACCTGTGGCCCTTGGAGAGAGAAACCTACGCTGGAGTAAGTGTCCCGGGTAGGACTTGTGATCCCAGTGAGGGATTTATGCTGGTGTAATTCATTTGTGACCCTAAAGGACAGCAGAGTATGGAAGAACTGTTGTCTGAGAGGCTGGAAAAAAGTCCATCAAAGACTGTCTCCCATGAGAAGGGACCCCACAAGAAACAGGGGATGGACTTGATGTCATTATTCCCTGTAACAGTGGTGAAGACCATGGTGCAGCAAGTTGTCCCCTTGCAGTCCATGGAGGACCTCACGGAGCCCAGGTATCCCTCGGCCTCTGGTCCTGGCCTGGCAGGGAGGAGCAGGACCTCCTGAGGTCGACGTGCAGCAGAGAGAAAGAGAGAGAGATCTCCAGCTACGGTGGATCAGAGCTGTCATCCTAGAGATAATAGAAGAAAAAGCTTTCAAGTGTTGCAAAATCGATTTAGAGGAACTGTAACCCTGAAAGTAAAGAGAAGACTTTTCTCCTCCTGGACTGATACAAGAGGAAGGGGTAATTTTGTACATACATAGAATTTTCTTCATAAGAAAACCTAATTAGAATTGTTGTATATATTATTCCTTAGTTTTAATCCTGCTAGTAATAAATTTAATATTACTTCCCATGTCAAGTCTCTTCTGTCTGTATAAAACTTCTCTCAACTTACAGCAATTGTGTAAAAGGTTTGAAAAAATTAGTCCAGAATAAACCTACAACACTCCAGTCTGACTAAACGGTGATAAAACAATCAGCCCAGAGTTGACATTCATAATATAAGGCTATAAAAGACTTTTACAAGTTCACTGAGTCCAGCTCCTTGTTGTTGTAAGCAAAACGTCAGAGGTGTCCTTTCTCCAAAGTTATCAAGTTCCTATCTCCTAATAATTAGATGTGTTATTTCCTGTCCTTTAATTATAACCTCAGTGACACTGCAGAACACTGATCCTTCTTTGTTTACATTGCTTTAATTCACAGGAAAATAATGTACTTTGAGTGGAACATACATGGCTTCTTCTCCTTCAGTTATTGTAATAAATCTCTTCTAATACTTACTGTAACAAGATGTAATTCAAGTCTGTATTATAAGACCATAGGATTTCTGATGCAATTTGTGGGAATGGTGTATGCCTAGCAATTAGAATATTTTTATAATAGGATATTGATTCATTGTAATATAGCTTTGTAAAGAAATACGAACAAGAAGGAAAAAGAATGGCTTTTTGATTCTTAATATTAAATAATTTCTTCACAAATCACTGAATCTTTTTACAAGACAAAGCCAAAAAAATGTCCTTGACCCCAGATATGAAATAGTGATCTTTAAAGGGAGACTGTCTTTCCAGGTGAGAGGAAGGTGTTGCTCAGAGGATTTCTGTCATACAGATAGGCATGATAGTCCTTGAAGAACTTCAGTCCTCCTGGGCTAACAATAAGGAATAGCAAGATTTGGGATATATAAGCAATTTTTTAATTTGATTTTTCTCTATAAATGTGGTTTCTGACTGTGAAGGTAAATAGAAGTTTGAACTGAAGAAATCATAAATTCCTAAGTAAATAAATGTTTCTGATTTTGGTGAGGCTGACTGGGTAAGTGTGTCATATCTCTGAGAATTTGACTGGTCTGGAGTAGCAGACCTACAGAATTCACCTATGTGCTAGAAATTACATAAAGTCTGAAAACTATGAGGTTCATCAAACTGACCAGAAGGGGACATAGATAAAGATTTCTCACGTCTGGCTTCCTTGGTGTGGAGTTATTTCAGGGATCCTAAAATAAAAATTCAATGATCTGACTTATTTTCCAGTCAAAACCACTTTGTTTTAGATTTGTCTCTTCCTTTACTCAATGTTACCTGAAACTGAAAGGGAGGGGGAATTTTCATCCTCATTTAGCTTCTTGTACAGTTAGCCACATTTATTTCCTTTTCAAGCTTTCAGGAAGGTTTGGTCAATTATTTCCCTACTTTTCAAAATCCTCTCCCTGAATCATTTTTGCTCAATATCTTTTTTATGGTTCCCATTTACATACTGTGTTAAACTTAGGCTCCTTTAGTGCTAACATGACTTATCAATCCATTTGCAGGTCTAGTTCCCTAGACCCCCGTTTCTCCACACACTTCACAGAATCACAGAATATTCTGAGCTTCATCAAGTCCAACTCTTAGCCCTGCACAGGACCATCCCCAAGAGTCACACCATGTGCCTGAGAGCATACTCCAAATGATTCTTGACCTCTGTCAAACTCTGTGCTATGACTACTTCCCTGGGGAGCCTGTTCCAGTGCTCAGCCACCCTCTGGGTGAAGAACCTTCTTCTAATATCCAACCTAAACCTTCCCTGACACAACTTCTGGCCATTCCCTTGGGTCCTGTCGCTGGTCACCAGAGAGAAGAGATCTGTACCTGCCCCTTCTCTTCCCCTCACAAGGAAGTTGTAGAGTGTGATGAGGTCTCCCCTCAGTCTCCTCCAGGCTGAACAGACCAAGTGACCTCAGCCACTCCTCACATGGCTTCCCCTCAAGGCCCTTCACCATCTTCATTGCCCTCCTTTGGACACTTTCTAATAGTTTTGTATCTTTCTTGCATTGTGTCTCCCAAAACTGCACATAATATTCCAGGTGAGGCCTCACCAGCGCAGAGCAGAGCAGGACAATCCCCTCCCTCGACCGGCTGGTGATGCTTTGCCTGATGTCCCCCCAGACACGGTTGGCCCTCCTGGCTGCCAGGGCACTGCTGACTCATATTTAACTTACCACGAGCCAGGACTCCCAGGTCCCTTTCTGCAGAACTGCTTTCCAGCCTCTCACTCCCCAGTCCAGGGTTGCCTCATTCCAGGTGCAGAATTTGGCACTTCCCTTTGTTAAACATCATACAGTTGGTGATTGCCCAGCACTCTAACTGGTCAAAGTCTCTCTGCCTTCACCTTCCTCTGTTTCACTTAATCACCTGTCATCTAAATGATTACTTTATCTCTTCATGCCAGCTGTTGCTGGAATAACCTCTTAATCTTTTCCACCAAACTGCCCCCTGCAGAGACAAAGGCCCATCTCCACCTTCAGATGATTCTTTCACATTCACTTTTCCCCCTATCCCAAAAGTCCCTATTTCTCATAAACCAGCGCTTCCACTGCTTTGGGACTTTTTTAGAATAATGGAACATCGTTCTTCATTGAAAAAGGTGTTTTGTCTTATAACATTCGGTAGGAGTTTGTTTGTTTGTTTGTTTGTTTTTGGTGATGGTTGATATACTTAACACAAAATAAGAGACCACTGTTGCTAGTTTTATTTTGATGACACCAGTTTTTCTTGCTTGACAGTTTGTGTTGTATTACAGCTGGTCCATTGTTTTATTTCCTTCAATTTTGACATGATGAAAGATCACAGAAAATGGTGAGGTAATATTAAAAAAATTAGAAATATATTAGAAAATATTGTTAATTAGGTTTTTTATATTTCCCCATACTTTTTTCACATGGAGTGGAATAACCCCATGAAGAAGAACTGTTGCATTAATCTGTCACTATATATCAGTTATAAGGTATTATTGGTGAGGCTAAAATATAGGTTGTTTTCTGAGCTGCACAGGGCACTCAATCTAGGGCTGAAACCAGAAAGTAAAACTATTACTGGTTACATGTATTAATAGCAAAACAAACCACCTGTACCTCAAAGATTTTTTGATGCATTTTTTTGTTTTATGCTATATTAAGAGTTGCTTATATAAAAAGCTTTTTCTGCATAGAAGTTGAAGTACATTACAACCTTCCAAAAGAAAGACACTCAGAATTTTGCTGTAACTTTTTGATTCTGTTTCCTAATTTATGCTATTCTATTGTAAGCAGTCTGGATCTTAACTTGTGCATTCTTAGTAGTTGGATAGTATGAGCAAAATACTAGAAAAAAAAAAGGCACATTAGGGCAGTGACTCTGTCCAAAGTGTTTCTTGGGCAGTGAACCATTTTTACTGTCCAGCATCTCCCCAGAAGGTTGGTCCTCCATCTTATCCCACTTACGGCCCTCTGGAGCAGTCAGGAGTCTCTGATTAGTCCAGTCAGATTTCTATAACATTTCTACTAGGTCGTTTGGGGACACATGCTATGTGGCTTGATGACAGGAAAAGTGCTTGGAAGAGAATTGTTGTAGAATAAGTAGCAAAGTGCTGGAAATATGACTTGGCATCTAGTTTCATGTAGTCCATTACCATTGATCAGATGTACTTGTCTGTTTGTTAATGTTGACTTTTAGTCACTGTTACCAGGACAGAAACTTCCATCTTCCTCAATGAAAGTAAGAAGCAAAGGAGGCATAAGTCCTCTGCTTTCACTTATGCAAAAGTGTCATAACTTTTCATTGCTGTTTGTGTGTTTTGCTGATTGGATTCACATCTTCTTTATAAACATACCACTAACCCACTCGTGTTATCATATAACCACAGAATGATCTGGGTTGGAAGATCATCTAGCTCCAACCCCCTTCCATGGACAGGGACACCTTTCACTAGATCAGACTGCTAAGAGCTCCATCCAGCCTGGCTTTGGACCCTTCCAGAGACTGGGCATCCACAACTTCTCTGGGCAACCTGTTCCAGTGTCTCATCACCCTCACAGTAAAGAATTTCTTCCTTATGTCTAATCTAAACCTACTCACTTTTTCAGTTTGAAGCCATTCCCCCTTGTCCTATCACTACATGTCCTTGTAAAAAGTCCTTTCCAGCTCTTGCAAGCCCCGTTTAGGTACTGGAAGGCTGCTATAAGGTCTTCCTGGAGCCTTCTCTTCCCCAGGCAGAATGACCCCAACTCTCGCAGCCTGTCTTCGCAGGAGAGATGCTCCAGCCCTCTGATCATCTTCATGGCCCTCTTCTGGATTCCTTACAACGGGTTCATGTCCTTCCTATGTTGGGGGCCCTGGAGCTAGATGTAGTACTCCAGGTGGGGCCTCACAAGAGCAGAGGAGGGAAAGAATCACTTCATTTGACCTGCTGGCCACACTGCTTTCGGTGCAGTCCAGATTGTGGTTGGCTTTTTGAGCTGCAAGCACACATTACTGGCCCATGTTGAGCTTGTGATCAACCAACATCCCCAAGTCCTTTTTGGCAGGGGTGCTCTCAATTCACTATCTGCCCAAACAGTGTTTGTTCTTGGGATTGCCCTGACCCAGGTGCAGAACCTTACAATTGGCCTTTTTGGACTTCATGAGGTCTGCGCAGGCCCACCACTCAAGCCTGTCAAGGTCCCTCTGGATAGTTTCCCTTTCCTCCAGCATGCTGACCACACCACGCAGCTTGGTGTTGTCAGCAAACTTGCTGAAGGTGCACTCAATCCCACTGCCCATGCCACTGACAAAGATGCTAAACAGCACCAGTCCCCGTACCGACCCCTGAGGAACGCCACTCATGACTGGTCTCCAATGGGGCATTGAGTTGCTGACTGAAACTCCTTGAGTGCAACCATCCAGCCAATTCCACTGAAAGGTCCATCCATCAAATCTACATCTCTCCAGTTCAGAGACAAACAGTGTTAAATGTCCACACGGTCTGTCCCCTTTTCCATCCCAAGTCTTATGAGAATATATGAAATAATCAGACCAGAGATATGAGTTTAACCATGAGTTCAAAACTAATATTGATTTTGCAGTCTGTCTGGACACTTCAGTTTTCTGCTTTCAACTAGAGTCTTTTCATCTGCTGGATAAATAAAGGAGATCCACCAGAAACAAATAAATACCTCCCCATACAGTGTCTCATTGAGGTCTGTCAATGGCACACTCAAATTTTGAATTTTATATCATGAAACTGTCAAGCAAAACACATAATTAACTGTCATAGTTCAGGATTCAGGCCCTGTTAAATTGCAGAGTACATGTCAATAGATTTTCGAGCAGGTTATTAATGTAGAAGAAGTCTATATAAAGATTGGCTAGACTACCTGTATTACAGGTCAGATCCTTTAGCTTATAAATGTCTGCTTTCCCAGTCCTTGCTACATACTTTGTCCATTTCCTTTCAGTTTTAAATAGATGAGTGTATGACTAGAAGCAGATAATGACTTTTAAAAATATATTTTGACAATTTCATTGATGCCGAAAGATAACATATTTTCATAGCAATGTTAAAATCTCCTAAATTTTGATATCATAATGGTAGACTTGGTAAAAATATAAATTTATATTTAAGCTACAAATATTTGGCTTAGTATTTTAAGTTTTCTTTCATTTTTAAATGCAGATCATACCATATTATTTCAGATTTTAGTTATATGAGCAGATTTTCTGTGATGTTCTTTGGAAGCTAATCTTGAGAATCAAGTTTTTAGTTATTGGTCATGTATTCAAAAAGTACAGATATGCTATATAAATATTCACGATGGTCAGTTAATAAACAAATAACATAAGAATAACTGTGCTGGACCAGGCCAAGTTGATGCATAAAACAAAATACCAAGTGAAAAACTGTAAAAACACTGCAAGTGAGTAGTGATATTTCTTCCAAGCACTGCAACAGACTGATTACTTGCAACGTGGGGAGTTCATGAGCACTGTGTATTCTATGACCCTACAGATGACCCTACCATGAACTTCTTCAGTTTGCCCTTCAACCTGTACAAGCCTCAACTTCCAAAAAACCCTTTCACAAGTAGTGCTGAACCTTAATACGTGCTGCATGAAAAAAAACCTCATTTTGTTTCTCTTGAACTAATCTATAGATTAATTTGATGTCACTACTCCTGCTATTGAGAGACATAATGAGCAAGTGATGCCTATTCACACTTCCCATGCCACTCCTCATTTTTCATGACTTTATCATATATCACCTTGACCGCCTGTTTTCCAGGCTGAAGTTTCCTACCCTGTGTAATTCTTCCTCCCCTGGAAGTCATTCATACCTTTGATCATCTTTATTTCCCTTCTCTGTATTTGCTGTAGATCCTCCATCTCCTTTCCTGAGATGGGAGAATCAGGACTGCATGGAACATTCATTATGTACAAAAAAGCAACACCTTGATAATCAGAAGCAATATTTCTCAAACAATTTTAGTGTTTACATTGATTAAAACATGTATTTCTCTCAATTTCCTGTTACAAGTCAGGATTTGAAATTCAAGATTGACTAACGAATACTGCTCTTGGCATAGCAAATTTGAGTTTGTTTTTGAGTGATACAGCTCCAGGCTAGCATATGCTTGCAATGCTGGTTTGCCGATGCTGAAACCAGACAATGTAGATCCAGTTCTACCTTTGAATGTTTGGATAATAATGAGTCATGCTAATAGAGGTTGTCTAGAACAGATGAACTCCAACTCACTAAATAATTTACTATAAAATATGTTGAACAGGGGCATAGATACAAGTGAGACCTAGATGTTAATAGACCAGAGCAATCCAATGTATTAAGGAGCAATGTGAGTGACATTTCTCTTCCTAAAATGTTCTGTTGATACGATAGCCCAGCTGGAACCACTTGTCATATGGTATAAAAGAGAAAGGCAAAACAATGCACACTGAAAAAGAGCACCAGACCTCTCTTTCCCATATTCTGGTGCAATTATTCAAAAAACCATTCAGTGGAGTTTCATCCCAGACATCTGACAGGAAATTTATGAATGTAGACAGGGGTTAAATTAGCCTGGATCAGCTCTTCCTGTAAGTGATGAACAAATTTGACTCCACTTTTTATTAAATTTGCTATATTTCTATTAGAATTATAAAGTACTGGCAAAATTTACCCTTTTTTATTGTGCTAGAAGTATAATTCTGTTTCAGTTTTTTTTTTTCATTTAAGAAACAGAGATTTATCCTGTAAGTTACAATATTCTTTTAAAATTAAGTATTTCATCAGATTATTCTCAACATGGTATGTTAATCAGTGTAGTCCATTCATTTCTGACCATTGCATCATATGACTTATCAGCACAGATAAGTTTTAACAAATAGACATGTCTTTCTTGAATAAAACCAATTTCTGCTTCTATTTTATGAGAATGTTTTTTAACTTCAGGCATTATTGTGTTTCTTGACTTTCTAATTGGCTCATTTTGCAAAATTAAAGCTCTGGCAAGGACTTTTTTTTTTTTTTACTATTTGCTTTTAATTATGCATAACTTGCATTTCCATAACAAGCTTAAAAATTCATTCAGGGAGTACAAAGTGAATATAAATTTTAATGAACACTCATTTATTTCTATGCGTAACTTAGAAAATTACAGCAATAACAAAAAAATGTCAGTTCAACATTATAAAAGTTGGATAACACAATGTAAAGATGCTTGAGGTTGACATTTCCTATCATGTGAATAATTCAGAGTATTTGGTGCTTATCGCATTGTTATGACTACAAAAATATTTCCCCCAGCCTTTGAATTCAGCAAGAAATAAATTAATTAAACAATAGAGCAAGAGTTGAATTTTCTTAGTTTGGAACTGTGATTTAACCAGACCATTAAAAAACTACAACCTGTGCCTAATAAAATATTACCAAGTTAACATATTTCTTTTAAAAAAATCTAACATCATAGAACAAGTTTTCTCTAAATAAAAGTTTATTAAGATACTACTGAAAGACTTTTGGAATCACCCTGAAACTCCAGAACATATTGTCACTTAAAATTTTAAATCTCTAATGGAGATGTATGCACCTTTTATGCAGTGATTTCTTTCTTGCTGGACAGGTTTGAGTTACCATGAGTGCTCCACCCATGCATATATGAAAGATTAGCAATGAAAAGAATTGTTGAAAAATAGAAGCTAGGATTGAATTAGTAAGTATATGTCATACAAGTCTACCTTGCTTTGGGAGGAAACAATGGAAAATGTTCTGCACTGAATCAGCAAAAAAGTACCAAACTTTTCCCATGCATTATCCCCAGGATGGGGATACTGCTGTACCAAGTTCAGTAGTCACATTTCACTCCTCTCAGGTATGTCTGGCTTTTCCATTCCAAAATAGACAGAAATTTGAGTAAACGGAGTCAGGATTATGTTTACTTCCCAGCTCACATAAAAGTTGCATCTGTTTAGAGAAAAGAGAATAACATTGTAGTAAGAGGAGCTGTTGAACGCATTGCAAGCAGATTTTGCAAGATATGGAATCATGCTGGAAAGGCTTGTGATAAGACAGGACGTTGACAGAGCTGATAACAGTGGCCAGCTGCATGTGATGCATAGGGTCAACAAAGAGAGAAGCCACCTCTATGTTCTACAAAACCTGAGATACCACCAAGAGGGGACAGGCAGAGAGAGGGCCAGAAGGGTGAGCAAGCCTTTATTCAACATGTGTGACTGGATGGGTCCAGACAGGCTGTAGATGAACCCTTCGAAACTATAACATCCTTGTTGAGGAATGAACAAGTGACAGTGAACATATGGGAGGTACTGCGTTGAAATCGCTCCTCTTTTCTTTGCAACCAATTAGCTGCAATTTGCCCCAGGAAAGGTCTAACCACAATCCAGTTTTACTTAGTGAATGACTTGAAGTTACCCAGCTGTGCATAGGGTGCAGGCCATGTGGATATTTACAATTAAATCCGTAGCACAGCAGCACAGCAATAATTACATTATTTACTCATAATGTATACAAGGCCCAGTGCCAGAGTAATGTTTCATGCAGTCCATCTATCATCCTCCAATAGGAGGGATATGGGTAGTGCCAGCACCATGATAGAAAAATATTAAAGATGAGCAGCAGTGAGGCAATAAAAAAACTTCAGAGGTCTGTAGCCTACAGTGTAGCCCCCACGTTTATGGATCCCTGTTCTGTATCACAGGTAAAGTGACTACACTGTGACGTCTCATGAAAGTAAACCAGAGCTGATCAGGGCTTTGAACTATTCTACCCCATGAAGCTGATACGTGAAAAGAGTTGATTTTTTATCAAGAGTTAATGATGCCTTTTAATTAAAAAATTAAAATCTTTCTCCATAAAATAGCTACTTTTACTGTGCCCCTTTTTGTTTTCCTCTAATTATTACACTGTAGTGATTGATGAGCACCTGTCTTACTCTATTACTTCCTCAAGAAAGGATAACTTTAGTCAGCAGCAAAGATTTCTGTAGTCAGCAGTCACTGCAATTTATATGACTGATTTCTGGTTGATATGTGCACAATCTGTAATAAAGCTTTTAGTCAAATGAGGCTCAAATAGCCCTCTCATTTGATGAGTGAAGTTCATTTGTTCTTTCTTTACTTTGTGATCTGTGTTGGCTAAGCCCTCATGACTCCATGGTCCCGAACCTTTCTTTCACTCTTCTATTCATAATCTCCGTTAAAATACCTCCCGCCTCAGGACATGCTCCATCAATGAAGATCTCTGGCCAGCATGATGCTGGGGCTTGACTCTGCAGCACTGTCATCAACCACCAGAAGTATGCTCATGTAATACAAGTTGTGTAGAAGTTTATAATGTTCATTTCATGTGATTTTTGCCGGCAATAGTTCACACAGTCCTTAAATTCAATGCCAAATCTTCCCGCAGCATGTAGGGACAAAGCTTAAGATCTTATGAGAGGATCCTGAAGAAACAGGGAGCAACCTAAACTGACTCAGCATATTTGGGAAGAAAACTTAGTGGCTAATCCATGGATGTAAAGAGGATTAAGAAACCATCTATTTGCTTTTTGAATTTCCTGTTCAGGTTAGGTGTTTAAATCCATTCTTTCTCATAAAACTTCAGAAGGCAGAATACATTCCAGCTGTCTGTACTATTAGATATTAACTCTGCAGAAAGGCTTCTGTTGCCTCTTGGTTTTCCCAGTAGACTGGGTTTTGGGAGGCTCAGCCTTGAATCCCCCTTCCAAAAAACACAACATAACATATTTAATGTTTACTTGTAAATGAAAACTATCCACTCCTCCTCCAAATGTGTGTTTTGTGTACGAAGAAATCTCTTCTAGAGACCTCAAATAGGAACTGGTAGAGCTGACTCAGGGTTTCTCAGGGCCAGATCTTGTGCTGCAATATGCTGCTAGATGTGCCTTTCCATATCTAGCCTAGCTTTCCTCAAACCCCAGTGACAATGGTGAGGGTGTAACCAACTTTTCATCACAAATATTGTTAAATTTGAAACCCTGTAGACTGAACACTTTTAAAAAATATTGACCGATACGTGATCATTTATTTTTACAAAGTGACTTCCAGCACCCTGCGGCTGTCAAGGCTCTTGTGCTGTTGCTGCTGCTTCCCAAACTGCTGAATAAACACAGACCTCAGCAGGAGTACTGACAGTGTAATTGAAACCTCGGTGCAGCTAAACAATTTGGGGAAAAGAAAGCAATAGCACAGCTACGCTTTTTCTGCAGTTCAGCTAAGTGCGTTGGGCCTCGTGGAAGATGGTGAACAAGAGGAGAACGGGAAGGACAATCACAACTATAAAAATGTTCTCATTTTGCTAGCTATTACACACCTCAGCGTGACCCAGTACTTCTAAGAGATTTGAAATCTCTGAATCTTCTTTTGTTCTGTATTTCATCATATCTTTATGGGCATGTAGACCTATCCCTAGAGGAAAAGCCTGCTCTGATTACTCTCCATGTGTCAAGTGAGACACTGTACAGGACTTCTGAAATTACTATCAAAGCCCTGGGGAGCTTCCTCTGGAGAGAAGATTCTTCCAGCGTCTCTCCCCATACCTTCAGGAGAACTCAGGCCTGACCTTAGCAATTCATATAAACAGGATGTATGGAAATACATGCCTCTTTAACCTTTAGCCCTCCAGTGCACGACGTAATGAATGCCGTGAGAAGGATGGATTTGTCTACTTTGAAACTTGAAATTGATCCTGAAGGGCAGGTTTCACTTGGGCCAAGCTACATGAGCTGCCTTTCCCTGTCTCTATCTTATCTAGCAGTCTCGTCTCCTCTCCTCAAGTTTGCTCCTCGTGGAAGACACAAGTGGATCTATGTGCAGAAGGGAAAGGAGTGAAGAAGTCTGGGAAAGAAAACAATGTATTGCTAAGGGTGAATTTCCTATATTTTAAGTATGTTCTTGAAATATTTCCTGTGAGTCCTGCAGGATACAACAGAACATTAAAATTCATTGATGCTTCTAAGCTCGGACTGTATGGTTATTAGAGTGAGAGGGAGGAGCCAATGGTTTTTATTAATATATAGAGAGAGCTGTGTTTGGGAATTGATCAGAAGTATCAGTAAAACTTCTTTTTTCCCAATCATATGAAATATGCAACTTCTTAGGAAGAATTTATTTTCTGTCCTCTCTTATTTCTGTCTCTTGATCAAGTATTTATCAATATATTTCAGACACCTACAGATATTTAGTACTATTTAGTGTGTTTTTGTGGTCAGTCTTCATTCAGGTGAATTTAGAATCAGTATGCTCAGTATTAATGCTTTTAGATAGATAAAGTTGCGTCCAAGATACACTGGCAAGTTACTTAGAGCTACAGATGTAGGAAAATAATTGATAGTGTTAACATATAGGTAGTATCCCCAAAGCCTGTCACTCGCAGTCTCCACTGGCAGTAGCTGCATTCCTCCATCATTACAATACCACCAGTAAAGACGCGTCGGCACCTACAAGTCTGACGTGAGGACTGCCTGTAATGCCACTGGGCTTTTGTCATACCTGTGCCTCCTCTGTTAGTTTGCCAAACTTGCCCTGTTAGTTTGTGGATCCGAGGATTGCTGTAGGCTTAGGCAAAACAGGAAACCGTCTAGGTCAGTAGGCTGCCAATTAGTCACAGTGCTGGTGGAGGCACTACTGCGTGGGTGCCAGGGAAAAGGCATCCAATTTTCCAGCAGTTGGTATGGCTCAAGTGGCCAATCTCTGCTTTTGTTTGGAGCATTTCATATTGCTGCTTCAGCTGACCCAATGATAGCTCAAAAGGAGAGCAATCGCCTTTCTTTTTTCCCTAGGTGCCATTAAGCTTTGACTCCTGAATTCCACGTTCCTTTTCTAGCTTTCCTGTGGGTAAGAAAGAGACATAAAGACTCCATCAAAACATATAAGTCACAGGTATATCAGAAACATTAAAAAATTCAGTCTCTATAGGGAAATATTACGTAGCAATTAAGAACCAGTTAGAAGATTGTGGCTGGTATCAGCAATGAGCAAAAGGCATGTAAAGGAGTGGTAAGAACAACTGCAGAAGAAACTCCACAGCTAACTCATACTTGTAGGAAAGTGCTTTCACTGTGTAGTAGGATCTTTTTACCTTTAGAGTCCTCTTTGTAGAGTTAGACAAAGAGGAAGCCAAGAATCTGGTAGTGCTCACCGTGACTTGGTAGAGAAGATGGAATAGACAGAAACATTCATTGATATATGAGACAAGAAACACTGCCTTGAGCATGCAACAAAAGACAGAGCAGCTGAATGATTTTCTGAGATTTCAAGCTCATTGCCACATGGAGAGAAGACTGAGCATAGTATTGAGATCAAAGGGCTTTTGAATATTACCAGTGTTGAGTAAAATCATCCCTTACAGGAAGGTCTCTAGAGGGAGGTAAGTTGGAAGGCAACCAAAGTCTCATGTTTGTAATGCAAAGAGCACATTGCCAGAAATAATCTTTGGGTTTAATTTCTCACATAACTCAACAGTACAAAAGTGAGGCTGTATGTATTTGTATTTACTGCCAAATGATTTATCTTATATCATATAGAATATCGTGTACATTTTTACTTAGAATATTCTGCATATAATGCAAAGAAAGTAAACTTTCATCTAAAAGTCAGGTGTTAAACATATATATGTCCTACACAACCATCTCTTCTTTGGACCTTTAATAAATATTACTCTTGAGAAATAACATATGTTGCCACAGAACAAGAAGTGGTGTGGTCATTAAAAAAAAATCTTTTACTATTATTTTTCAAAAAAAATTATTCTGAAATTACTGAGCTATTTAAGTTTAAATAAAAGAACATTTGTCTTTTATTCTCATCTCTAGACAATAAATACTTTCAAATGTATGTACATATATAAATATTTAGAGGAACATATATTACAATACCAGCTGAAGGTTTATATTACCATTTCTTCAGTTGTGAATGAAAGCTGATTTCCAAAGGACTATTGTTTTTTCAAAGTTGGGGAAAACATGATGATATCTTTGAAAAAGTTCATACTGCAAGCAAAAAAAGTGGAAAAGGCAAACAGGATTTTGATAATAATATCAAAACATAAACTTGAGATTTTTTTAATAGAGAATGAACTTGTATGATACACTCTGTTGCAGCAGGATGGAATAAAACAATGATTTTTAAAAAACCATGAAGGGAGAACTTACTAAACTTATTAACATAAAATAAAATATTACAATACATTAAATTAAAATGAATAGTTGAGGTCAATATGCAAAAGAAATTATATCACCAACTTACAGATAATGGTCTAATTTGCAATTAGCTCCCCGTGGGCCAATCTACTTGATAGTCAAAACCACACAGTCCTATGAATGTATTTAGGAGAAAACAATGTGCCTGTCCTAATGTTATCTTTAAATGGAGCAATACCAATTAATCTCATTCCTTTGCCATAAGTTGTTACTATGAAATTTTTTATTCCACAGAGATGATTTTTACACTTTTTCTGTTCCATTCACCATTGCTGCTTTCAATGTGAGATCGTCTTGGAAGACCGCTGTCTGTTTGTTGGTGCAGTATTTACTTCAAGGGTGTCTTTGGGGAGAGCATACTTTTTATTATTTTGCTGCTCTCCTTATGGTTGATGACTACTGATAATACGGGAACACAGTCTCTAAAATGTCTCTTCCCATTTAATACTTTGCAGTATCTTCACAGTTGTGTAACAGGGTAAGTTTGCCACATTTTCCCAACCACTCCTATCACTTACAAGGCTCTGAAGCGTATAAGGCAGTCTTCTATCTCCTGTTTGAATGCATGCAAACACATAAAACAGTCAATGCTTTTGCACGGTCAGTGTCATACATCCTTATTATTTCTTTCCTTTCCATAGCTCCTTTGAGTTCTCTCATATTTTTACAGGGAAACTGAAAGACCAGTGGCACATCCCTTGTTCCAGATCCTGTCTGTCCAGCTTGGGTGACCATAGTGTTGTGCTTGCACCACCATTGCCATTGGATTATCTGCAGGACCATGGGAACATACAAGCTTTTCAACCACATCAAGGTCAAGAATTCACTGAATGTTTGTGTTTTCCTGGTTTGGGAAAGTTTTATTGTTGTTTCTAATATCAGTGTGTTACTTTTGAACTTGAACAGCTTACTGTTAAATATCAGGTAGATAACAGGAAAGTCACTAACTCATAATTATTTATACAATAAATGTGTACGCAGGAGGGGTAGATAGACATAGAACAGTATAAGCAAATGAAAAGGTGTGCAGGCACAGTGCATACCACAGCAGGTTTTACTGGAAAAGAGGCAGAGGGCCTAGTGGTAATAAACATGAAGAAATACTGCACATTTTCTCACTTGTTTGTTCTCAGACCCCAAAGGAATAATCACTATGTCAGGTCGGTTTGTTTATTTCGTTTTTATATCCAAGCAGAAAAAATAAAAAGGGCAACTCTTTTCAATGAAGAAATAATTATTAAAATTGCCACATTAATGCATTGGTCATGAGAGTGAAAACAGTCCTAAAGATCCATTACTGGATCTTCTGCACACAGTCATACTGATAATTGTGATACTGATTGGTGGCCAGTCATTAAACTCAACATGAGGTTACTTACTGGTTGTGGCTGTTTGTTCATAAATAGCAACCTTCTCCTGAAACTTCCTTGAAACACCTCCCAGGGCAGGAATGTCTTTAGTCCATTCTATAGGGAGGGAAACCAACATATGGAGCTGTGAAATGACTAGTCAAAATATGTGGATTCTGCTGAAAAGGCCCAGAAAAATATTTGCATCAGATGGGTCCTAATACAGCCTTTGACCCTCAGCTGATTCATCTCTCTTAAAATATTGAATCAAGATTAGTTCAAATGAAACTGTGCCCGTGCTTCATACTGCAGTAAGCATTAAATCTTATTTTTTGAAGAGTGCCACGTGGAGAAGCCCTACTGTAGGGTTTGTCAGGGAGCTGGTGCATCAGTTGTTTTACAGAGAAAAACCTGTTAAAAAACAGCATCAACAATGTAGTGGTATGGGTTTATAGTCAACATCCCTTTTGCAGCTTACTTCTATATCCCTGATGTGCAATGATGCCACTTCAGGAAACATTATCTCTCCTCTTGGGTTTTCCGTCTGAGGGATGCCCCTTCTCTGGTTGTATTGAGGTTCAATTGCCAAGGTTGCTCCACCAAAAGACTTACAGCAAAGTGGTGCCCAAAAGCCCTGGTGAAGGAAAAAAGTAATGGAGTTGCTGCTGCTGGGGCAGCTTCCCCCTTGGGCTCAGTTGCACACTGTGTCTGGTTTTGTCTGATGATGGGGTAAGGTAGTTCATAGACCACCACTGCACTCTCTGTCAGCAGCTGGCCAGAACACCCTGATCCTTCACCTCTCTCATGTGTGTGTTCAAAGCAGAGTGGGTTTGTCACAGTCTGCAGGACCAGGAAAACTGTCTACTAGAGCTTGAGTCCCCACTGTGCCTTGGAGTGACCTCCAGCCAGGGAGCCAGAGAAAGAAAAGTTTGACATCCAGGGTCCCACTTCAAGTCACAAAATAACGTGATGAGCCTACCCACACTCAAACCATGAACAGTAACAGGGAATTTGTTTTCTTTTATTTCTTCCGCTCCCAACCCATCTTTCAAACAAGGAGGAAGGAAGTGGCACAAAATATTAATTCCCTGGGGTTATGATCACAATCCAAAATCTTTATGTCTGCAAGAAATGTTATTAGACCAGGAAACACACAGAAGCATCAATTTTGCACATATTCCAGATGTTTTATACATTTTTTTTTTTGCAATTGTTCAGTGTGAATCTGCAGATACATGAAATCGTATGTACAACCAGGGGAATCTGTGCCATATAACAGAACAGAAATCCCTGGACTATTACTGAGCTGTTACTGTTAGCTGTATCAATGGCATGCTGCATTCAGACTAATTAGCTAAAAAGCAGTTATGCTGTTTCAAAACCTTACCTAGTGTTTCTTCATGGTGCTATACATGCCTAAGAACACGTATTAGCTCAGCTATCAACCACTGCATGGCATCATATAGATGTTCTCCTCAGTAGGTTTGGTTTTAAAATTTTAAAAAATACAGTGTCCTTGTGCTGAACACTTTGTGGAACATTCCGATACAAAGCTATATTGACTTCTATCAGGATTGATTCATTATCCCATAACTTAGGTACAGAATACTTTAAACTAATAGCAAACAAATGTAAATATTTCTGATGACAGATGATTGGCTTATAACTATGTAATGAGAATGATGATAAGCAAGATTTTGTCTGCTCAGAAAAAATGTGAATGTGAATTTTTTTGTTTTAAAGCTGGGGCAAGAAGGAAGGAGAGGACGTTGGAAGTCATGTCATTTGTCTTCCCAAGTCACCCTTATATGTGATGAAGCCTGGCTTTCCTAGAGATGACTGAACACCTGCCTGTCCATGGAAAGTGGTGAATGAATTCCTTGTTTTGCTTTGCTTGTGTGCACAGCTTTTGCTTTACTGGTTCAACTGTCTTTATCTCAACCCATGAGTTTTCCCACTTTTACCCTTCTGATTCTCTTCCCCACCCCACTATGGGGGAGTGAATGAGCAGCTGGGTGGGACTTGGTTGTTAGTTGGGGTTAAACTACAACAGTCCTTTTTGGCACCCAACATGGGGCTCAAAAGTTTTCAGATAAGAACAGCTTTTACTGAAATGTGCTAGGTCAATTTTATAGCTGTTATTGCTGTTTAGCTATTCATTGGCAGGCTGCTGTGCATGCCATGGGCCTTGCTTTTCCAACTTGCGTGTCCATGTTTAGAGTCCACTGTTCATTAGTGTCTGCTCTTTGCTTTTGCTGCTGCTGTAGTGCTGTGCCTGGGAACACTTGGATAGCAGCAACTGCAATGGGCCTGGGCTGGCAGGTGGCCAGAGCATCACTGCTGGTTCTGTGCTGCTGTATAGGACAGGCTGGAACTCCAGTGTAAACTCGAGTCAAAGGGGCCATCACCTGTGAATGAATCTACATGGGAGCAGGAAACTCTGCATCCATGGTTATGTCTGTGTCATAGCAAGTAGAATTCTGAAGGGGTTGTGGCCCAAGGATAAGTCCACATGGGGAAGGTACACCTGTAAGCATCTGTGGCTGTGCATGTCGTCATGCTGGAGCACCTCTAAGTGTGTGGCCATGGATAAGCCCACGACAGAGCAGGTACTCCCCTGAGGGACCGCAGCCATGGGCGAGGCCATATTGGAACAGATTTACTTCTGAAGGGACTGTAGCTATGGTTAAGGCCCTTCTGGAGCAAGTCTGTCTCTGAAGGCATTAGCCCATGGAGAAGAACCTGCTGGAACAGGTGCACCTCAAAGGGATCATAACTGTGGCTAAGTCTATGCTGCAGCAGGTGTAGCCCTGTGGCTCATAGACTAGGCTCCACATGGAGCAGCTACCTCACTGAGGGGGTACTCAGATTATCCATCTCAGATCTCTCTGTCTAGGAGAGCTTTGGTTTCAAGGTGCTAGAGAGCTGAAAAGTTTTGTTGACTCGTTTTTTGCGCAGTTTGGGGTTTTTTTATATAATAAATTGTCCCTGCCCTTCCTGTTCATTTCAGCCTTTCCTGATCTGTACATTTCTACTTCAACCACTTACAAATATATGAATCACTGCAATTCTGTAATGGCTTCCATTGACTTTTGGCCCCAAGGTGAAGGACAAAGGAATGGACTTTACAACATCACAATGATTTTGGTGGAAGTAAGCGGGCAGGGAATTCTGCTTTCAGCTGTACACCCACATCAGCTGAAACCAAAAGGGGACAGTGGTCATCTAGGAGGTCCTATCATATCTTGACTTCTGCCTGTCAGCTGCTCAGACTTTATTTTATTATGCATTCTTTGGTCTTCAGCACCATGGCAATTTTCAAAAGTCAACAGTAAAATCTGTGCTTTACTGCCTAACAGGTAAATCTGGATTGTTTCCTAAGCATTTGTAACAGTACCTTCACGTTAAAACTTTTATTTAGGAAGAATGACAGTTGGTATTTGCTGTGAACTTGGAGAGAATAGATGATGCTTCCTTCCAAACATCCACCTATGACATCAAATCTTATAGAAAATTAGATAAAATCACAGAGAAAATAGCAAGGGATGTTCTCTTATAAATTATAGTAATTAGCATAAGATTAGGTCATGGGCAATGTGCTGTAGGTGACTCTGCTTGAGTGTTGTTTGGCTAGGTAATCTCCTAAAAATAGTTATTAATGAAATTCAAATTATTCTTTTATATCTTCCCTAATAAAATGTTTCTCTTCTAGAGAAGTCAAACTGAAATGTTCAGGAATCTAGTTAGGTCATGTAGAAAGAAA
>VXAY01002457.1:1064461-1101557 GCA_013399855.1 Oxyruncus cristatus | reverse complement strand
CGCTGCGGCAGAAGGCCTGGAGGCCTGGGCAGGAGGGTGGGGACAGCCCCAAGGGGGCCAGGCTGGGCTGGCTGGGGACAAGGAGGGCAAGGGGGCCCAGCCGGGGCACGTCCGCTGGGTGCTGCCGGCCAGGGGCAGGGGCAGAGGCAGGGCTGTGGGCCAGCCCGGGTCCCCTGGGGCCCCAGCTCTTTGCGGCAGGAGACGGGCACCACCCCTGCCAGGACTCGGAGTGGGGGTGTTATTGATAATTAGGCCCAATCAATAAAAATTTAATATTTTATTGATAAAATATAACATAGAAGTAATAAAGAGGCAAGAAGCAAAGCAGCGCTGAGTGCGCGGGGAGTCTCCGCTCCACCAACACGCGCACGGGACATTGTGCAAATTTCTTTTTATCCTGTTTCAGTTCTGCATTTCCAGGTAATCCCCTCCCTTTCCAGGAAGCCAGTCCCTTCTCATTTGCATGGCCTGGGCATGCGAAGGTGTGCTATTTTGAGGGTCTCGGTGGTTGTGGGGATGAAGGCTTGCAGTCTTCCTCAATGCCCTCTCCTTCACCCTTTTGGTTAACGCTTGCGCAGTACTAAAAGATTATATAATATTCCATATAGAGTATAAACAGCTGCACAACTAGTTGAACAACTTACAACTTAAACAGGATATTGTGGTTTTGACACTCGCAATTCATCACTGGGCTTATCAAGCTTAGAGCACATGTCTTGCTTAACTAGCAAATTAATTCTTAAATTTATTACAATAGCACGTGAAAAAAAATCCATCAGGGAATAAAGCGCAGGTTTATACCTGTTTGGATCTTCCTTCTCAACTCTCTCCTAACACTACGGTCTCTGTAAAACTCTCGCTACTTTCATTAAGCTACAAGAAGCTCTCCACTTTCTTCTCTGTCCCTCATTCCTGGTGTGAAAAGAGCTTTTTTTCGAGCTAAAAATAACTTTTAACATTTGTACACATGGGTACGGCAACCATATGACTTCTCAGGAACGTGACTTGCAACTTGTAAGACCTTGTGATCGCTCTGTAAATGACAAGAGTTTAACTGTACAAGCAACACCATTTTCTGCGACACATTCTTGGAACGTGGGGCAATTGTGACACCTTCTGGCTGTTTCTGTAATGACTGTCAACATTTTAAGGGTGAACAGATTGAAAATCAGAAAGTTAATAGTTTGAAATCCTGGTTTGGTCAGAGGGTACAAGTAATTCACCCACCACCGCAGCTCTGTGTCCCAAAGGGGTTCTCCAGGGCAGGAGTTCCCACCAAGACCATTTTGTGCCTGGAGAGCCTCCTCAGGGCTTCCTCCATGCTCAGCCAGGAGGCTGCTCTGGGGAGTGCCCAGCACAAGTGGTCAGCAATGGGCTGTGCCCCCAAACATTCCAGTAACCCACTGTTACCATAGCAACCTGAACACGTCCAGGAGAACAACCCATTATTGCCACAGTCACACAAACGTGTTAATGCCTGGTACATCCTGGGCTCCTCAGCATGGACTGTGCAAGTTCATTCCAGCCTTTCCTCAGAAGCAAAAAGAGATTATCCATAAACTAACATGCAGAAAGTCACCACAATACTCACTTTCTGCTAAATTTCTAGCAGGGCTCACAGATCATTTACTGCTGCCCCAAGAACACTATATATACCCTGCCCTTCCCTCAGGACATGAATTTATCCATAATGTTGTGCAGGTGGCTCCCATGATGAGCCAGAACATCTCCAGCTGACTTAGCCAGTTAGGTTTTAGCTTATAAAACCCTCCACAGGAAGCTGGGGCAGCTTGAGGAAAGGTGGTCTGGTTTGGAGAGGTCCTGTACCTTTTTAGGCTGTATTAGTATTAGAGAGGGCCTCTTGAAAGAAGAAACAGTGTCATGTCATCTTTGTCAGGCTTTTTCTAACAGGTTTGAACCTTTACACAATTTCACAGAGTAACTTAGATTGTAAGAGGTGCTTAAGATCAACAAGTCCAACACTGAACTATGTGCCAAAGTGCCACATTTTAACTTAAGTGTGCACTTTTTAAATCTCTCCAGAAATGCTGACTCTACTTCCCTGGGCAGCCTGTTCCAGTGCAGAAATTCTTCCTAATATCCAATATAAACCTTCCCTGGCACAGCTTGAGTTTGTTTCCTCTTATCTCTATTATCTGGGAGAAGACATCAACCCCCATCTGACTGCAACCTCCTTTCAGGTAGTTGCAGAGAGCAGTAATGTTATGGGTGATCAATAAATTTGCTCAATCAAACAGAAGTTGGTATAAGCACATTGAAATAGTTAAAAGTAGATGCTTTAATAGCAGGCCCAGACTTGCAAAAGGGAGGGGGAATGGGGGTTCTGCTTGCTGAATCTAACGTGTTATGTTTTATCTTGTAATGTTGCAAATGACTAACCTTAGCGACAGCTGACCTTGTGATTCTGTAAGTTCTTTGTTCTAAGTATCTTAATAGAAATAGAATGCATTCACAAGCGAGGAGTGAAAGATTGCAACTGCAACAATTTATTGGAAGCTTCATGGACCAAAAACCCCCCCTCGGACTGAACCCTAGCAACGGGACCTGGCAATAAGGCCCAGCAACAGGACAGAGCCCGTGAAACCAGAACCAATATTCTGGAAGCCTGTGAAATGGAGTCCAATAATAGACTTGAGGGGGGAGGAGAGTAAAAGGGGTATAAAAGATGGGTGCTGACTTGTACTCGGGGTTGACTGCTGGCGGAACAGGAGGTTCCCCCGGTCACCCAGCGCGCTGATTTGCTCATTTGTCTTTTTAATAAACTTTTCCTATCTTTTTAAATTACAATATCTGGTCCCTTGACTATAACAGTAAGGTCCCCTGGAGCCTCTTCTTTCCCGGGCTAAACACTCCCAATTTTGAGAAATTCTGTCAGTGGGTTAGAGCCCTAAAATATTCTTTCAGCACAAATGTGAGAATGGGTAGGTGGGGAGATGAAGGTTCAGTGAGAGTCCTTGCTGAAGAGGGGTTGCATTCTACAAATGCAGAAGAAAGATGACTATTTACAACTCTACAGCTGGTTTCTGACAGAGAAGGATCTAAAGACTGCTTCTTGTTCTGATTTGGATGCAAACAGCAGTTCTTTGGCCGTGCTTCTGTAGGTTCATAATCGCTTCATTTTCTCATTTGGAATAAATACATGGCTGGATTTTTATTTGTGGGGGAAGAACAGTACAGTGTATTAAAACAGATTTATTTTTTTAATTGTGGCAGATGCACCTGTACCATAGTGAAACACAATGTTAGTAAGGTACCACGGGCTCTTGGACTACCCATAAACACCTTGAATTTATTCACTTATCATTCATTCAGTTATTCATAAAGCAATTCATGTTCATTAGAACTAGAATAATTGTTGAGGTATGGCAAAGAAAGGGGAAAAAACTCAAGAAGCTTGAGTTATGCTAAGCCTCATATTTCTAAGGTTGTTTGGGATTTTTAAAATTAAATATTGTAGATATTTCTAACTTGTGTTGGCTTATAATTCTATCCCCAACTGGTTCTAAGTCTAATGGTGGATGTAGATGAAAACCCAGCTGTATAAATTCCTGGAAATAAAATACTGTACTTTAGGCTTAGGTGGATTAATATTTTAATTATGTGTTTTATTTACGATAATCCTCGTTTCCACTATTTTTTTCAGATCACAATGAGAGGAAGCGACAACATGGCAATAATTTTTCCCTTGAGTTGGAAGATACGATGCCACAAATCAAACGTATTTCACAGGAGATGCAAACATCATGGCCTGGCTGCTCATACAGTGGAATCACAGTGACGTTACTGAGAGTGTGATTGACTCAAGGCAGCAAGTTGTCCCAATAGCTCAAATCAAACAGGTTCATTTCCAGACTGAATCCCTCCTGTGTTAAATTCCCACCACTGTGTGCTACCATGTATTTGCTGATGGATCAAGGAATCCTTAGTTATTACAAATCTCACCCAATGTAATCCAGCAGGGATGTTAACCAGTTAACCTCTTCTACCTTCCATTGCCTCCTCATGCTTCTTTGTGATTCTGAGCTTAAACATGAAATCTGCAATTGTTCTCTGGTACCCTGCAGACTATGTAGAACCTAAATTGAAGAACCAAAACATTCCATCCTTTTTGAGTGTACAAGCAGCGACATGTGTGACAAATGGCTGTTACAGTTATTTAGCTAAGCACTGGATATTTTATTGAACTTGTTGGATCTTTTGTGCTGCAAATCGGTGAGTGCTGAGAGTCTTGTAGGAACAGCTCACTGTTTGCTTACAGAACAGTCTGGTTTTTACCACCAGCCCATGAGATAATTTTAAAAACATGCCTTGTTATTAAAATATTTTTGGATGCAGATTGTACCAGAAACTGTTAAGCTCAGTGAAAAACAGAAGCTTGACCTAATCTACAAAGTATGAAACTACATCCATCATAGCAAGACTGAAGCACCTTACTCAAAATGAGAGAGGGCATTTGGGCTATAGTGGCTGAAACAGATGGACCTCAAAACAGGAACTAATATTTTGATATTGGAAAATTTTTCAAAAATCAAAAGTCGGCAAATTTGAATATGTCCCATTATACATCCCAATTATTTTTTCCAAAGCATTTTTCTCCTAGTATCCAGGTTGGTGCACCACTCTCGGCACTCCATGGACAGAAAGAGCTCGCTCTGCTACCACTCTAAACCAGCAAACATAGGACCAAAGTCTTGCATTTCTTCCTGTTGCAGAAACTCCTATATGTGTGGGAAGGAAAGAGCCATGAAAGGCCATCTCATTGGACCGAAGTGAAAATTACACTTGTGGAGTGCTCGTAGAATGTGCATGCAAGCCATAGCATGAGAAAGCAGCAGTGCACATCAAGGCTAAGAAATCCCATGGGACTTACGTACCAGATCATGATCCTGCTTAGGCATTTGGAGTCGATTTGGGATTATTTCACTCTCTCTGTGGAAAGATTGATGCCATCCTTGGTGAAACGCAAACCCAGTCTTGGCTCTTTGAGAGGAAATAGAGAGGAGAGATGTAAAGCTTGTCTTCTTCCCCTCAGGCTGACAGCCAATTTCACACCCTCAAACCTGGCCCATGTCTCCTAAAGCACAGCTCCCCTCTGCACCCAGCCAGACTGCTTATTTCCAGGGAATGGCTCCTGGGCACAGTTCGTGTTCACACACGCGGGCTCCCTGCGCTACCAAATCCCCTCCCGTTAACCCCTGGCGAGGTGTCAGCGCACCCAGCACAGTCAGAGTTCAGCACTGTGGCTCTCTCCGAGCCTGTGTTAGAGAAAGACTTGGCCCTCAGGGGGAAAACACATCACAGAACAGAGTTGGAAGGGATCCACAAGAATCACAGAACCCCGGAATCGTTAGGGTTGGAAGGGCCCTCTGCAGATCACCCAGCGCAATCCCCCTGCCAGGGCAGGGCCCCCCGGAGCACGCTTGGAATGTCTCATGAGACGGAGACTCCAAGACCTCTCTAGGCAGCTTATTCCAGTGCTCTGCCATCCTCCATGTAAAGTTCTTCCTTGCGTTGAGGTCAAACTTCTTGTGGTTTAGTTTACAGCCATAAATACGCATCATGAAGCCCCTGAACAGGACCATCCCCCACAATCCCACCCCGTGCCTGATGGCGCTGTCCAGACGCCCCCTGAGCTCTGTCAGGCTCGGTCCCGTGCCCACTGCCCGGGCAGAGGTGGGATATATTGACCGCCTGGATGCGCACGGAGCCGGAGGGACCCCACTCTGCCCCCGACGCGAGGCCGCGCGTCCCGCACGCGCTTTGAGCCGNTCGTGCCCCGCGGGACCCGTTGCGCCTTCCCGGCGGCGGCGGCGCTGCCCGGCCAGGCCCGTTCCCGAGCCAGTCCCGGCCTCTTCCCGCAGCCCCCAGCGGGAGCCGCCCCGCCCCGCCCCGCCATGCCCCCCAAGAAGCAGCAGCAGCCGGCGGGGGGCAGCAAGAAGGCGGACCAGAAGAAGAAGGAGAAGATCATCGAGGTGAGGAGGCCCCGGGGCTGCTCTCCCGCCGCGGCCTCGCGCGGGCCCGGCCCTCCCGCTCCCGGCGGCTTCCCGGCTGGAGCGGCCAGGGGGATGGTCACACAGCCGCGCACTCGGTGTTCCGGGGGGTGCCGGGGCGGTGCCGCAGCGCTGCCCGGGCTGCTCTGGGTCCAGCGGGGCATTGCCAGGCCGGAGCTGCGTTTGCTGTGACTGTGATCCGGCAGCGGCGCTCGGCCTTCTTCTCCCCTCTCCCACACTCCTCCACAGGCAGGTGCCCAGCGTGTTCCTGTATTCCCCGAGTCCGGCTCGCCGAGGTGTAGGTTTGCGTCCTTGCGGGCTGGACCAGATGCTCTCCAGAGGTTGCTTCCAACCCTTACAACCCTGCGATTCCTCGCTCAGTTTAAAATACGGGCGTGGATTGTTTTGCGGCTTCTTGTTACAATTTCACCCATGTGACCAGATTTTTTAAACATCTGCAAGAGCGGTGTCGGTGTGTGTGTGGCTGTGGCTGTGTCTTGGCTATTAAGGCAGTCACACACCAACCTTGTGCTAACAACAAAAGAATTTGTATTGAGAGCACAAGCAGGGCAGTTATAGAAAATTATATATTTGCCTGAATTTATTGGCATGAAAGACGGTAGCTGCTCAGTTAAGGCACAATATCCATGTGATGTAAGTGTTCTTTGACATCTGAGGCTACAGGATGTTGTTTCTATGCTCTTTGGAAATATGAAGTTAGAGCAGTTGGTCCTGTGTTCTCCTGGCTTTGGACTTTCCAAGGTTCTTACTGAATCCAGCTGCATAGGAAGATGCTGCTCATTACAAAGACATGCAGCTGAAAGGGGAAAAGCTTGCCTTGATTGTCAACAATAACTTACTACATAATTCAAATATAGAGGGATTATATCTTCCACGTGGCGTTTGCAGCAGAAATCAAGTGTGTGAATGATAGATTTTCTTTCCCAAATGATTATTTTGACTTCTCAGATTAGCACAAAGTAGCAGAAGACTGGTGTTGATAGGGGATATGTTGTAAGTGAAAACAGGGTGACTCTGGAAACTCAGAGCTGTTTATTCTGTAGTTATTTTATCATAGATTTTTGGGTTGTAATGGCTTCCGAAAGTATGTTTGAACTGAAGTGTTATCACTGTATGAAAATCTGTTCCTTTTTTCTGGAAGGAAAAAAAAAAACATTGGTATCAAATCAAAGGCACAGATGGTTTTTTAATGCAGGTATTTCAGTAACTGCTGCCTCAGAGACTTGTGTGAAAGTGAGCCGTATTTTTTTTTTTTGTAAGTTGCTTTTACTAGGTTTGGTATAGAAACATCTCCTTATCAATAAAATTGAAGATCTAGAGGAAGAATTGGTTCAGGCGGTAAGCAGAAACTTCTGGCAGTGGGGTTTAGGAAGTAGAAACACCTGTCAGGATTTCATGTAGGGGAAGGACTTAACTCCGAATTAGTACAGTTAGAAAATGAAAAGCTTAAAATAGTTGAAAATAAAAAGTGGTATGTTACATGTGGTAATAGGCATCTGCATAACACACATCACATTTATATGTAAACACTTGAAGATAGAAGTAATAAGTGATTTCAGGTAGATAGAAGGAGAAACAGCAGCGTTTATGGCTGATCAGTCTTCATATTTTCTCAGATGTTACTTGGGTAGTGTCCAAAAACATCTTGTCCTGTTGCCATGAGAATGCTGTGTGTACACACTGACACTGGGACACAGGAGAGCTGGTGATAAGAGCTCACACAAAGCAGCATTTAGGAGGTTCTGTCAAAGGTTTGTTCTCAAGACATTGTGAGGAGTCCACATTTTTTCCATACTGTTTCTTGGATTACTTGTGTTGCTGGAGGAAGTGATCTGTGTTTCACTGAAAACTTGAAAGGAGTGGCAAGGGTGGGGTTTTTTTTTTTATTGTTTGGTTTGGTTTTGTTTTTTAATTCACGTGGCTGTGTTTATCTCTTGATTTAGGACAAAACATTTGGCCTGAAGAATAAAAAAGGTGCAAAGCAGCAGAAGTTCATCAAGGCTGTGACTCACCAGGTGAAGTTTGGTCAGCAAAATCCACGTCAGGTAAGCATTTATTGTCCAGTGTTTTCCCTCTATACAGTCAGATCATCTTTCGCTGTACATACAGATGGTCCTGTACTGAGGTAGAAAAAAGTTGAGCTGTTCTTTGCCTCATGTTGTTGTGACTGGCACAGATCTCACTAACACACATTTTTTATTATTGTCCTAGTCAACAAGCTCACAAAGCTTGTTAAGCTGAGAATTATGTACCTGTGTCAAGGTGGGACAGAGTGGGAGGGTTTGATACTGTTTTGGAGGTTTCTTTTACTTTTTGTATATAAGGAAAGGGAAAACAAATGCACCCCAACCAAACTCAGCTAATGAGGGTGGGAGCTTTTGTCTACTTAGTATTCTGATGGTAACATAATTCTACTTAAGGTATGCCTGAAATTAAATTGCAGGTACTGGCTGTCAGCTGAGTACAGTTGTACCTTTTTTCTCTTTTTTTTTTGCTTTAATTCTCACCTTATCTGAGAAATAGTGAGCGATTAAAAAAAAAAGTAGTTGTTACTAAAACTGGAATTGGGAGAAGATAAAAAAAGTATAAGCTTGTATGTGCTTGTGCTTCCACTTAGTGAGGTATTTATTGTAATTTTAAGTGGAAACAAGTCTGAATCTATTTGCTGAACTGTTTGGTCCAAGAAAGTGAAATTTTGAGCCACTGTCTGCTACTTTGTTCTGTATGATGAAATAAAAGGAGATACAGTGGTTAGATTATACTTAAACAGAAAACATGGATTTAATGGAAATATTATAATGGAAATTATGCAGGTCTCTTATTCTCGCAGTGCTGGGGAGGCTGGTTGTTAAGTATTTACAGAGCTTTCTGTTCTGTGAATAAGCCTGTGGAATAATTACATTTTGTCAGCTAAATTCATGATGTCATGATGCATTCCCTGAATAACATAAGGATGAACTAACAGATGTCAAGTACAATTTGAAAAGTAAAGCTGATATTCAGGCCATTAGATCCTAGTAATTTCTTGTAGTGGAAAAGATTCCTTGGTGTCACTTGAAAAACACTGGTGATGTTCAGACAGTTCTTCTGAAACTTGTCCATGAAATCCCTGGATCTGTGGCATGTATGGGAACACCAGTGTGTAAATGAGCCAGCCTAAAATCACTAATTTCTTAAATGCTGGTAGCTATTTACTGATGGATGGCAGAAGCAAATTTTTAAACCTGATTATACCTTTCCTACCTTATAAAATAGCTTGCACTGAGGGCTGTCCCTGAGAAAGAGAGCATTTTAAAGCAATTTTCCTTGTGTCCTGAAATGAAAATGAAAATGCTGTCAGAGTTCTGGCCTTGGTGTTTGGTTTTTTTCTGTTTGGTTGGTTGGTTTTTTTGTTGTTGGTTTGTTGTTGTTTTGTATTTTTAGTTTCTTTGGCTTTTGGGGGTTTTGTTTGATTTTGTTGTTTAATTTTTTTTAACACAACATGCCTTTAGAACCCTAGGGTGAAACAAAAGCATTCTAAAGTATTACTCTCTGGAGTTGACTTACGTGGGTCTGCATGTTGTAAAGAATAGCATTTGTTAACCTTCAGTATGATAACTGGCCAAGCTGCTAAATTCACTTCTAAAACAATTTGGTGTATTTTTTGAGAAATGCACCCTAAGAACAAAGATCCTTTTTTTAACATTACACTGTATTTCAGAAAAAAGTATCCCACGTGCTCCTACAGTGGTGTTAGTCTCACCAGCTTCCCATAAGGATAAGAGTCAAACAATCACAGAATCATTAAGGGTGGAGAAGACCTCCGAGGTTGAGTCCAGCCATTACCCAGCACTGCTGTGTCCATCACTACACCCTATTCCCAAGTGCCATACCCACACGTTTGAACACTCTCTAGGAGGATGACTCCACCACATCCCTGGGCAGCCTGTTCCAGTGCTTGACCACCCTTTCAGTGAAGGAATTTTTCCCAATAACCAAACTAAACAATCTCTGGTGCAACTTGAGGCCATTTCCTCTTATCCTGTAACTTGTCATCTCGGAAAAGAATCCGCCCCCTCACCTCGGTACAACCTCCTTTCATACCTGATCTAATAATGTTTCTCCCATATCCTCTTCCCTCTGGTTTCAACCCACTCTGGCATGGATACAGGCCTTCTCTGACTTCTCCAAAAAGAGTGAGGCACACTCACTCTTTTTGGAGAAGTTTTTTTCCTTACACATAAATTTTTTCTTTCCTAGGTGAGGTTTCTTCCCAGTCCTTGGCCCCTGGGGCCTATAGAATGTGCTCAGTTAGAAGCCACTTGAGGATGTGGAATTGTTGGAAATTGCAGTGGTGTTTTAAAAGCACTTCCTAGATTCTATGGAGAGCTTTCCTGGAACTGCTACTGGTAAAAGGAAGAGAAAGAGGAAAGCAGCAGAGAGGAAAAGACTTTTTGCACAGATCTGGAAGGAGCTGCACTGAGTAGTTGCAGTGCAGAAGAGCAGTGAATCTCTGTTTCTCAGTGACTTTCCTGCCTTAAAGGTGGAGTGGAGGTCACTGTGGCACTAAAGGTATCTGCCAGCATCCCACTTCTCTGACAGATTTGCAGTCCCTCCTGTGTGACAGTTCAGTGGCACTGCCAGTGCACACCAGGGCAGCAATTCTGAGCCTTCAGGCATCACAGGTTCTTTCCCTTCTCCCCTCGAAAACCGATTTAGAATGATTGGCTATTTTAACGTGCAGTTCTTGCGAAGTGAGTCCTGGCATTCTAACTTTATATTTAACTTCGAATTCGGGGTTGTTCTAGGCTGCTCAAACAGAAAGTGAGAAGAAATTAAAAAAAGAAGACAAGAAAAAGGAATTACAAGAATTAAATGAGCTCTTCAAGCCTGTGGTTGCTGCACAGAAAATTAGCAAAGGTATGACTAACTGATTTCTCTGCATTTGTATTCTCTTATTCATACATTGAATACAGCTACTTGACATAGAATAACCCTTCAAAAACACCAGTTGATATTTTAATAAAGTAGATGTGACTGTTTCCTTCCCCATCTAATTTACCAAGTAGTTTGTCAGTAATGATTTGACATTTTTTTTAGGAAGTTATCTGGGGTCACTAGATCATTAGACTATCAAAAGCTATATTGATATTGACTGGGCAGCTGAAGATGCTTTGATGTTTCTGGTTCATCAGTTGGATGTTTCTGGATGTGTGGCATGATTTTGTGTGTGTGTGGTATTTAAAGCAGCCTGTCTCCTCAGGGAAGGGTTAACATCCGGATACTGCAAGGAATACAAGATGCTAACTGTTGTCTTCACAGAAAACTCGTACTCAGATCAGAACAGTAAAAACTTTCCAGTTCCTCCTGTCTGACCTCACAATTAGCAGTGATGTTTGAGTTTGGAAGTGTGGTTTGTCTTGAGCGTGGTTATTGAACAAACTAGTTTTGTGATGAAATCTAAGTTGTTGTTCAAACAATTCTGTGTTTGACACTTCTAGGAAACTCTGCAATTGGCTGCCATGTGTGAGGAAGAAATATAATACCTGTAGGAATGAACTAATTGTTTTCAACTCTTTATTCATCTTCTGGAACACATGAAATCATGTGCAATGATTTTTGACAAAAGAAGTGTGATTTCCATGCATGTTTTTAAGGCAAACCTGATACTTGCTCCTTGTGATCAGCAACAAGGGGCAGTTTCCTGCTTATGATCTGCAGTGATCAGCTTTCTCTAGATAAAGCAGCTTTTGATTTCAAGTTATTTCAGAAGACTAATGTTGCCCGGATTTTTAATTTACATTTTAGACAGGTGTTGCTGTACATACTTCTGTCACTGGTGAGCCTCACCAAGAGTGAAAGCAAGTGAAAAACTCGAGCTTAAAATCTCACATGAGCATTTACTGAATATTACAAGTCAAGTGTTTCTCCTTTAGTCATGTCTCGTAAATACATTTCCACCTGCTTTCATTGCTTTTCCTAATGACCTCCTGATGGTCAAATAGTTCTTTAGTGGCATGATTTTTACTTAAACTGTAGGTTGATTGAATTGGTTGTTTTATTATAAAAGTTGTTAATTTTGGGGACTGTGAACAGCCATCTTATTTCTATTACTGAAGAAAGTGATCTGAATGGGTGCAGGTTAAATTGTTATTTTTTCTAGTGTTTTCTTGGTAACATTCGGAAGCTGCTTTACTGTGTATTAGACAACAATAGGGAAGAAGTTGCACTGTGATCTCTTATGTGTTGTATTATATAAATAAATAATTTGCTCAGGGACACTGCTGTCCTTATTTCTTTAACTAGTCAAGTGCCAGCTTATGCCAATATCATGCAATAAAAGTATGACATGTTATTTTAAGAAGGCATATATATTCATGTTATTTTTAAAAAGCATTTTCATTCTCCGTAAATCCTAGATATTGTTCTCAGAATTTCTGATATACAGCTTTTACTAAAAAATAGTGTTAAAATATAAAACCTTTCTTCACTCAGGTGCTGACCCCAAATCTGTAGTTTGTGCTTTCTTCAAGCAAGGACAGTGCACTAAAGGGGACAAGTGCAAGTTTTCTCATGATTTGTCTTTGGAAAGGAAGTGTGAAAAACGGAGTGTCTACATTGATGCGAGAGATGAAGACCTTGAAAAAGGTAGAATACTTTTAGAAAATTACTGCTAAGCTATTCTGGTTCTGAAACTGGAATTTTAAGATGAAGGGTCTTCTGTGTTGAGGTTATGACACTGAAGAGCCTGGTCAGTGGCTGAGGCAACCCATCCCACACTGTTCCAAGTTGTGAACAACGCTGAAAACTGGCTTTCCCAAGCGTGTTCACGGGTGTTCTTTAGACCTTGTTTAGAAAAAGATGTGACCTGGTGGTTTTTAAATGTGATGGATTGTGTCATGCAAGCAGCAAGTTGTACAGTATTTGATCTTTCTTGTAGTTACTAATTCCTTCTAAGAGCAAAAGCAGAATGTGTAATGAGCAACTGGAGTTTCTTACCTGTTTCGATCCTCAGGTTATATGATCTGACCTTCTGGACATTACTCCTCCAACCTTACTTTTTTTTCTTCTTCTTTTCCACTGTCCATGCTGAGTACTGTACAGATGGAATGACACATTATTCAGCCCTTAACTGAAACACATTCTATGCGCTTCAAAACATAAATTTCTAAGGCTTCTGAGGAAACTGTCTTGTGGGCAGCACTGGTGAATTTGAAAACTTAAAGAGCCTGCATTTATTTCCCATTGTTTAAGCTAGCTAAAATAGAAGAATTGCATACTAAAACTGTTACTAGGCAGAAAAGCAGCTTGACAGCGGTGTTCAGTATTCTGAATTTTTGTGAAACCATCTGTTGTCTTCTTCCAGATACAATGGACAACTGGGATGAGAAGAAGCTGGAAGAAGTGGTGAACAAAAAGCATGGTGAGGCGGAAAAGAAAAAACCCAAAACCCAAATAGTAGGTGGTCTGTCTTTTTTCTTTTTTGTAATTGAGCTGTAGTAGAGGGAATTAAGTGCAGACTGGTATTAGATATGTTAATCTAAAGATTTTGAATGGAATATCATAACTATATTATGAGGGCTGGGCTGATAGTATTTCTAATAATATATGGTTTAAAAAAAAAAAAAAACCACAGAAAACACGCAACCCCAAAGCTCTTTTCAGTCATCGTGAGGTGTGTTCTCATGTAAGTTACAAATGGATAGCAGGTAAAGTGCTTTCAAAATAGAAATGCTAAAGGACTCAGTAATAATCTAATGCAAGCTACTTGTTAGAAGATTCACATATTGTAATTAATTAAGTCTGTCGTCTCAATGCAGTGACTGCCATATATATATTGGCTTATTTTGGTACTGGGTGACGTACAAGCATTAGGAGTTCTAAACCTTTCTCCTTTGTGTTGGAATTTGCTAACAGAGTCATTTGTAATTCCTGGGCTCCAAGTTCAATAATATTCTTCAGTTTTGCACTAAATGCCGTAATGTGTTAATCCCTTTCTCATTCTTTGGAACTATTTCACCTGGTTTTCAGTACCAAGAATTAAATAGTTTGTTGATACTGCCTAAACTTGCAAAAAGTTAAACGTTAATACTGGTGAGCATGAACTCCTGAATGGCTTATCAAAGCTTCCACAATGGCATCTTTACCTCTGGATCGTGAGCTGGGAGGTTTAATGTCTGAGGCAGATGCCTGTTGTACTTAAAACTGCACTGGTGTTAAGCATCGTTGTTGATCAGCATTGTTGAGATGATGTGCTGCTGAGTTGACAGCAGTGCACAGTTGCTAGTCTTCTAAGTCGTCCTGTCTTCTTAAATTTGGATTATTTTGGGGTGGGAGGGGAAAGCCGTTGACTACCTGAGTTTTAGGTAATCAGTTGCACTTCTTTGTTCACTTTTTTAACAGCAATGCATTTCACGTGTTCCTTCTCTTTTGAGCACAACTGAATTACTGAGCTTCTGTGGTGGGAAATGCTGGGGATGAAAAACGAACACAGGGCTAACCACCGTTGTTTTATCCAGGTCTGCAAATATTTCCTTGATGCCATTGAAAACAACAAATACGGATGGTTTTGGGTCTGTCCAGGCGGAGGAGACAACTGTATGTATCGCCATGCCCTGCCTCCAGGCTTTGTGTTAAAAAAAGACAAAAAGAAGGAGGAAAAGCAAGATGAAATTTCCTTAGAAGACCTAATAGAAAAAGAGGTAAAGTTGTCAGACAGGTACCTTTTGGTGGTAGTTGTTTTTACTGTTGTTCTACTCTGAAGAGACAGATATAAAGAACCTGCTAATTTCTGATTAAAAACAGAAAGGTGTTGTTACAGCTGTAAGAGCTGGGGGAAGATGTGTAGTATTGATTCGTGGTTTTGTTTAGAAACCATTACCTAGTGAATAGAACTGACTGTGGCAGCCTATGCAGCTGTTGCTTAGGGTTTTTTAGGAGGCTTCTATTTCTTACTGCTGTTTCTCATTTATCTATTACAACAAAGGCTTCTGTGGCCTTTCTCATCCCCAGCTCAGTCTCCTGAGTTCTCCCATAACTCTCCAATGAGGAAGCAGCACCAAGAGAACAAGGCCTTCTGAAGGTGTTGCTGCTCTGCTTATTTCTGTTCCCCTTGCTTGGCAGTGTCACTGTGACAAGAACTGAGCTATTATTGTTACTTTCTTTCCTCTTTCACTTTTCCCTGTTAACTTTCCCTGTCAACTCATCTCCCTAATTGGAAAATCACATGTTGAGTCAAACGGTAAGATGGTGGTGCAGGTATGACAGTGCTAAGAGTCAAGAAAGAATCGGAAAGAAATGCTTTCTCTTAGTTTCTGGAAAAGTGTAATTACATTTTAATTTGTTCTAGCCTTTGGAAAGGGTTTCTAGCATTAATCACTCTCTTTACTGGACAGCGTGCTGCCTTAGGACCAAATGTTACCAAAATTACTCTAGAGTGTTTTATTGCATGGAAGAGAAGAAAAAGACAAGAAAAAATTGATAAGGCTGAGCAAGATATGGAGAGGAGGAAAGCAGATTTTAAAGCTGGCAAAGCATTGGTGGTAAGTTCTACAGTCCATTTCTTAATGTAAGAAGAGGGAGTAAATACAGTTTCTTAATAAGGTAGCTGGCCTGGAATTACTTTGCTTTTTGTGTGTCCTTTTCCTTGCTTTTTTGTGGTTTGGGGTGTTTTTTAAGCAGTGTGAATTCCTTGAAGTAATAACTGAAGGTTTCTTTTCCTGCGAACAGATTAGTGGACGTGAAGTCTTTGAGTTCCGGCCAGAGCTGGTTGATGCAGATGATGAAGAAGCAGATGACACCCATTATGTTCAAGGAGCAGGAGATGATGATGAGGTAAAGAACAGGATTAAATCAAGTAACATTTCAGTTGCATTTGAATTTGAAAGCTTTTCATCTGAGAACTGTTACAGTGCAATTAATGAGCTTGGTTCTCAATTTAATACTGCCACAGAGTAGCTTTTACCAGAACGTTCATGTTTGAAGGTGGAAGAGGTTGTAGCAATTGTGCAGAAGTGAGGACTTCTGTGGAAAAGCAATTCGTGCAGGACACCCTGGTTTATTTTTCAGATGGAAGACCCTGTGTGCATAAATGATGTGGATTTGAACCTGTATGTCCCCAAGGCAGTGGAGGAGACTGGTATTACAGTGGCTAGTCCTGAGCGATTCAGCACGTACACTTCAGTAGAAAAAGATGGTAAGTTCTTCCCTGAGGCATCACTAGCAGAGGGTTGTTAGTTAGGAGATGGCCAAAAGGCAGATGGCAGTTCGACTCCCCCACCCTTTTCAAACCAATAGTTCAGTTCCGTTAGTGGTACATGTAGTTACTAAAGCAAAGGCTTTTAGTAAGTGCTACGTACTTACTTTCTTAAATTTGAGTTTAAATCAAAGGTAGTGTTTATGGCCACTTCTAGTACATCTCTAAGGGGCTTGTTCTAAGTTCATCTCTTTGTAAATCATGGACAATATAAGAAAAATCCAAGGTTTTATTTGAGTTATTTTTCTATTTAGCTTGTAACTTCTTAGAGCAAAGTCCTGATCTTGGTGCACTTGTGGAATTCATGCCCTGATCTTTAAGAGCAAGAGTCTTTCAAGTGCAGACATTGAGCAGGAGCAGCTCATTGCACGACCCAGTTATGAAAACAGCAGTTTGAGGAGTTGGGAGTTGTAGTTGTTTTTCTTTTTCCAACCTGTTTTCATAATTGATTATCCAGACCTGCATGTAAATCAGGTACATGCAATTTAATCACTATAAGTCTACGTGAATTTCAGATAAAGTAACTTCTACACAGTCTCAAAACTTGAAAGCAAGTTTAGTAGGATTGTGAATTTGAATTGGTGACACTGAAACCCCTAAGAATTATGTTTATTTTCAGATAATAAATTAAGTGAAGCTTCTGGTGGTGATTTAAACAGCAGCGAGCAAAATGATTTAGAGGAAGATAATGATGGAGATGGGGAATTGGAAAATGGAGTAATTGATGCTGTTCCAGTTGATGAAAATCTGTTTACTGGAGAGGACTTGGATGAACTAGAAGAAGAACTAAACACTCTTGATTTAGAAGAATGAACTAAACAGCTCAAGTGAGGAAGTAAATCTATGTGACAAAGTGAAAACTGACTACATTTTTTCTCCTTTTTGAATAGAATTCTTAAACAGGATTTTTGTGGGTATGCAGCTGAATATGATGGGCACGTGGTATCCCAGGAATGTTTTCCTTCAATCTCATCTACTCCAGTCTTGACTATGCTCACAGTAAAACTTTCAGAGTAGGTCAGAATTACTCGACAGCTGAATTTGCAGACAGTGAGATTAGAACTTTCAACTAAAAGTAAGAAGTGTAACTGCTTTACCAGTATGCAAGTGGGCAGTTTGACACCAGGTACAGTATAAAAATCCAAGTATTCATTCTTCACAGAAGTTGCATTTTTATTAGTGATTGTGATGATTTAGAAACTGCCTGAAGTGGTTTTTAGGCAGGACACTCTAATGGATCTGATGCAGATGATGCTTCTTTAAGTGGTGATTAGCTTTACTTGATCAGCTGCATACTGAAGATTGTCAACTGATAGATCATACAGTACAATGTGGTGCCCTCTCTTTAAAATATTTTAAACTTTCACCACCTTTTGCCAATAAATCTGTAAATAAAAACTATCAACTTTAAAATACCTGTGTTGATTTTTCTCTGCTAAGTTAGGATATCATACCAAACTGTTGAGAACTGGATTTTCTAATAGAGTGGTAAATGTTTTTTCTCTGCAGTCTTGATACATAAGTGATGTTGGCTTCAGTTAAATTTGGACTACCTGTAATTACAATTTTTTCACCTACTCTTGATGCCGTATAAAATTCAGCAGCCAACTTTTCTCCCTTCCTGTTCTTACTTGTGCCCACCCATGCACTGCTGTGCATCGCTCCCTGCTATTCCAGTCTCCTCCTTTCCCCACTGTCTTTTGTAGACTAGAGAAGGCTCTGCAGAGCAGGGATGTCCCATTCCAAGCAATGCCTGGCATGCCTTTGGAGTGCTGGAAGTAGCAGGAGGTTGGGCGGGGCTGAGTTGCCAGAGGGCAGAGTGCTGCTGTCCCCTGCGGGCAGCACTCACTGTCCGGCTTCCACCCTGGCACTGTGTCCCTTCCCAAAGGCTTGAGTCCCTGCCATGGAGGTTTCCCAGTAGTGGTGCTTTCACAGGGAGCTGTAGGCCTTGTCTCCTTGCCATGCTACCAGTAATATCTGCAACAACATTGCTGTACTAAAGATATCGTTTGTATCCATTTTTCCAACGCTTTTACATTACTACTAAAGGCCATTAAGAGTGGAGGTGTTATTAGGGAGCTTTCCCAAACTGCTTTCAGGTGGGAATATTGGCTCTAATGGTTATTTCTGGCACTGCTGAATTGACTCTTGTATCTTGAATGCTATTTCTAAATTAGCTGACTTAGACTTTTTTTTTTTTTTTGCCCTTTTTGGGATCTTTGTGGAATTCGTTTTCTCCTTTAGGAACAAGAAGCAGTACTTGGGAGAACGAGGCCTAGAGAAAAATTGACTTCTAAATGTGTGTAAGGAAAAGCTACAGTATCAGATGGAGATGTTTATTTATGCAGATTTTTCTCCCGTGGTCATAAATAAACAGTGTTGACGGATTGTTGTATTAAACTGGCCAGCAATAGGATGCCTGGCTATCAGGACACTTAAGAATGCAATTCATTTGAATGTATGTTGCATAATTTTTCAAAGTTGTATATTTTAAACGGGAATAAAAGTTAATTTAATCATTATCAAGGATGAGAATGGCTTTTATATGTTGTGACTAAAAGGCTGGTTTATTGCAAGTAATACTCATTTCTGTAGCACTGATCTGCTTCACTGATATAAATAGGTTGAGCCTTTGCCGAAATTGTGTTCATGTTACTTATTTGCATTTTGCAGTGGAGGAATGACAGGATGACTCATACTGATTCCAGCTAATAAAGCACAGATGAGCAGAGAGTGTCCTTTCGGGTCTAAAGGGCTTGGTTGTGGTGCACAACTCCTTTGTGTGGGTGTTGGTTGAACATTAGGACAGTCAACCTTGCATAGTCCTGAAATACACTGAATATCCGTGAGTTACCTGAGGAAAGCCTGATTTTCCTAGGCAGGAACTGTTGACAGATGGCTTCAGGTGGGCAGGAAACAATAGTTCTCTGTCCCTGTTTGGTTTTCACCCTCTTTCCTCTCAACTTACTCTGGCCCAGCTCCTGGCTGAGCTTGTTCTTGCCCCTTGGCTTGGTTGCTCTGCCTGGATTTCCACCCGTGGAAGTGGTGACTGCTTTCAGAGAGTTTTTTGTTATTGTACATTCAGACAGACTCCTGAAGGGGAGTTGCAGAGTGTTGCTTACACGTTCCTTCTGCTGACATATAGGCTTGAATGCGACCTGCTAAATGTCCTGAGTCTTCAGGGTTAAGGAAGGCCAAACTTGCAGCTGACGGGGAGTTTCAGTCATTAAATGCTCAATTAAAAATGAATGCAGAGGCCTTGCTTGGGGTAGATGAACTATCAATGTTTTGGAGATGAGCATTGTGATAGAAGGGAGTTCACCTGGGTATGACATCACTAAGTTGTTCCTATTGATGCCTACTTCAAATTAGTCTGATATCAAGTGAATCACTTCTGGAAAAACGAGATATAATCTGAACCCTAAAATAATAGTGTTTTCGTTTCAGTGACTGTCCAGTTATGGTCAAAAATATAGTATTTCCTTGTTCCAGGAGCAGGAAGGCTCAGTTCAGGACACACACACTGGGTTCAGGTCAGGCTGCAAAGCACCACAGGCTGGGTGAGATTGTGGCCCTTGCAGCCTGGGCCCTGTTTGTGTCATCTTGGTGTTCTCCTACCTTAGGTGAGCGCTGCATGAGCAGTGTAAGGTAGCTGTGGTTTGAGCATCTCCTGAGGAAACACGCTGCTGTAGCACTCTGCCTTCACAGCACCTTTGGTGACGTTTCAGTCTCACACAAACTGCTTGGCCTGCTGTCACTGGCTAGCTTTAAATCCACTCAAGTTTGGGGGGTATTTTTGAGACCTGTGTGATGTAGTTTTATGCTTGTCACTGCTTTGTCATTCAGAGCCACCCTGCTTTTATTATAATAAACACTGTGCACAAAAGGGCTGGAAAATATTTGGTTAAAAATTAAAGGTAAAACCTGACCTTAAATATTACATTATCTATGAGTTGTTTGTAATGGAAACGTTGCTGCTTTTTAATGGACAATGCTCCCCAGCTGCTTTTTATCCAGGGGAGGTTTTACTATTGATAAACTCTGGACCAAGCAGTGGTACTTTCCTTGGCAATCCAGTATTGTCATAATAGCTTGTGCTTCTTTGGTGTGTTGGTTACAAAAAGAATGTACACATACAAATTAGTATGTTTATTCATCTTTCCTTTCACAGTTCTTTAGTCAGATGTGGAATAATAAGTATCAAAAAAAAAAAAAAACTACCTGTCACACATTCTAAATGCTGAGTTCTAATTCTTTTGCAGTGCTAATGGCTCCTTTTTAAAAACCACCTGAATGTGGTACGTACTGCAGGCTTAAATATTTTGTAAGCTTATATATCTTGCAAATAGCCTACTTGGGAGTTTTACAAACAGTGTTTGTTATTCCTGTTCCGTGTGCTGCTTTGTAATAACTCACTGAAACTGCAGAGTGATCAAACAAATGAACTAAAAGGTTGGGTCTTTGTTTTCCTCGCAGTGAAATTATGAGAGCCCTAAGCTGAGAGGAAGGATGCCTTTGACTTGATACCAGCTAGAGAAAGTGTGTATAAAAAAAGGAGTTCATGTCTTTCAGTTGTGAAGAACACAGTCTCTTGATGTACTTCAGTGCTAGAAACAGGTTTTTTTCCCGAAATGAAAAGCTTTCTCTCTAAACATATTTCATTTTTCTGCTACTAATGGGCAAAATCTTTCATAAAGCAAATACTTCATGAATGAAGTATTGGAATGGAGTCTTTGCTTCTGGTTAGGTACTGGGGTGTTTTATGTAGCTCTCATCACCTAAAGTGCTTTTACAGTGATATCTGCAAATGACCCTTCTCTTTTTTTTCTCTCACACTGGTATTAGAGGTTTAGAAGAGACCTTGGCTTAGCCTGTCACACTTAGTTCTTTCCTTTGAATGGATGCTCTGTCTCTTTACAGAGAGCAGCTGTTGCTGGTGTTAGCAATAAGGCCAGGATGTTTTATTCATTTATGATGTTACAGCCCTAATATGTGACCACAATGGGCTCCTTCATAGCACATTATTGAAATGAATGCCAAAAATAATCACTTCTTTCAATCATAAAATGGCTGCAGCATCTCATTTGTGTTCAGGGAAAGAGACCTCAGAGATAATCTCATCTTACATTTTTGATTTGAAAATGCTTATGGAGTCTTGTAATACATCTGGACATAAATTTGAGCAAGGCTGGCTTAACACTGAATAGATGTTCCAGAAGTTACCCAATCGGACTTTAAAAGCACAATGGGCTCCTAAATTAAAGGAAGATAAAATGGAAAAGAAAGCACCATAGCTTTCCTTTAGGAAAGGAAAGAAGCAGAAGCAATCCTGTTGGGAAGATAGGAGAGAATTTCTATAGAAGCTTCCCAAGTCAAAACAATATCCTTTGGACAGTCACCCTGTTTTGTTCCTTGATTTACCTTCTTGTCTCTGAATACAGCATATAAAGACTGGATTGAAGACATCGGGGGACTTTGGGCTCTTCACAGTAACACAAATCCATTGCAAGCTCTTAGTCACTGTTTTCTACGTATCTTTGTGATGTCTGACGTGTCAAGTAGTTCAGTTGACTGCTTTGGGAGCAGTGGGCTACTTCAGAAAGAGATTACTTGACCTCCACTTTCAAAATTCCATAGCTACAGCTTCAGGCCTCCTTAGAATCAGCCAAGTTTCTGGGCAAGAAACCTTTAATCTTTGCTCTTCATCACTTCCCTTTGCTGTCTTCTCCCTGTGCCAAGCATGAACACTGCAGAAGGGAGGCTCTTCTGACTGACCTCTCTGATCCATACCAGCTCTCCTGGCAGTGGCTGTGGAATCCAGCTGCTGCCTTCCCCCTCTGCACTCCCTGCACGGAGCAAGGCACAGTCTCACCCAGCACTCCAGGGCTTTGTTTATCCAAGGGAGACAAGGAGGATTAGGGAAGAGGGACAGAATGAATAGAGCAAAGCTCTAGTTCTTCAAATGTCTGGCAGACTAAAGTCAAAATGAGAGGGGACTATAAACTGTGAGGGGAGCAATAGAAGTTTAACTGCTGTCGTCTCATCTTTGTGAACTATTTCCTTGAATAACCTTCTAGGAGGTGTCCGAGCTGCACCTTGTGGTGGTGCTACCAGCCCTACACCACGAGCTCTTCAGTCTTTTTTCTTGTCAATACAAAAAGACTATTCTATAAATAGTGGTTCTAAATACTGTGTCCCACACAGCGCCTCCCACGAACAAATACCGAGCTGCAGTTCTGCACACTTGCTGTACATGAATAATTGCCCATTCTTTGTGTGTTTGGGGTGCAGGGAGAAGCAGAATGAGGAATCTTTCCCCAAGACAGCAAGGAGGAGGAAGCTTTCAAATGTGCTCTTTATTCAGGGCATGGAAGTGTCTGCAGTTTCCACTTCTGATAGCTGCTGTCAGCATTAACTGGCAGACCTCAGTTTGATGGCTGCAAAAATAGTTCTCTCACCAGCAGCACCCAACTGGGAATGGGTTGGAGCGACCTCCTGGCCATTGCAGGCTAATGGCTTAGAAGCAAACAGTAAAACCTTTGGGAACAAAACAGATCCACACCAAACACCCCCACCCCTCACCCCCTGGGCAAACCCTCTGTTAGAATGGTTGAAGATCTGATTCTGAATTGGTTAATGTTCTTTAGCTTTTATTCCTTGAGGGAAAAGCTTTTTCATTTAACTTGGCAGACATAGTCACCAGTTTTATAGATAAGGGCATGCCTTGGTTTAGTATTTATGCCAGACAGGACAGTATTCCATAGACACAAAGAGGCAAAATATAATGGCTTCAAGGTGAGGGTGAATTGGGGTTCTTTGGGGAGAAATGGGTATTTTTGCACGGGGAAGAGGGAGAATGTTTGAACTCTGGGGCATTCTGTGAGATGGTGTCTTCCAAAGGCAAGAGGCTGGAGCTGATGGCTGAGCTGCTGTCAAGGCCTGGGGTGCCTGGGCTGAAACACTTGAAACATTTCTTGAGAGAGAAGGGGAAGGAAATCTCTTTCCATGTCAGTTTGTCTTACTGCCATCTCTTAGTGCTTTTGTATTTGAGTAAAAGAATATTCAGAGTATAGGACAGAAAGGAGCTTGGCCCTTGTTTGCTTCTCCTCTGCCTTTCGATCCTACTTGCCCTGCATCCTGATATTATTTTGCTGTTCAAGTCTTCAACATGTTTTAAGTCTGAGCTTGTTACTAAGTACAGAGCAGTCTGAAGAATTATTTCTTTCCCAGGGAATTTGTAAGCACTCGAGGACAGATGCTTCCAGGCAGATGTGGCTTTATGTGCCTGGAATGACAGATTAAAAAGTCAAGATGACTACTCTGAGTCTGACCTTTGTTAGATGACCCTGAAAGTGCATGATGGAAAAAAAAAAATCAGTGAAAAATTCCCCAAAAGTAGAAGGATGAAAAAGTTGTACAGAAGAAGCTGTCACTTGTACTAAATAGGTTATTTGCACTAAAGACAGGGATGGCAATATGTCAGGAATATGACAGGAAGCAGTGGTGATCTCTGATGTTTCTGTATAACCAGAAGCAGGCAAGAATGTAACAAAACTAAAAAATGCCTCTTGTCATCTGGAAATTCTCCATAAATGGAAATCAACTAGAAAATGACCCCTGCCTTCAGTGCCTGTAGGTGGTGTCTGCAGGGAAAGGCTCTGTTTCTCTTTGCCCCAGCAGAATACTGGTCCTCAAGTGTTCCTGCCAGAAACAGTCACTTCCACTTTCTAAATGAAACCTCTGTGTGTGTGTTGTGTGCACAGTTGCCGTGGTTGATGGTCTCAGCAGAAAGGACAGTACTTCAAACTGTTGTGAAAACAGTAGCAGGCACAAGAAGTGAAAGGTTCTTAGGAAAGATACTGATGTGCAATGTCTCTTTTCCCACTCTGGAAGCAGGAAAACCAACTCTACACTCTCTAGATGAGCAAATTCTCACCAGCCCCTTCTGAAAAGTCTCCTGACACCTTTCCCAGCAGAAGACTCATATGCCCCTCTCTCCCTGCCTGTGTCCTCTGAGCTCCATCACTGTGGTTAGCCCTGGGCGCTGTGCTGGTTCTGGGATAGGTGTGGTGACTTCCCAGGCTTTTCCCTCTGGGTGGGTGTGTTCATTTTCATTGAGATTGTGCAGAGAATATTACAAAGCTTGAGGCTTTTTTGGTTTGTTTTTTTTTTTTTTTTTCCCCTGATCTGTTTCTCCCTTATTACATTATTTCCTGCCCATCCTTTTCTCCGGAGCGAAAATATTGTTTAAAAATATCTTTTAAAAATATTTAAGTCTTCAGGGGCGTTACTGAGCAACATCTGGATATGTTTGTTAATCGGCTGAAGTGCTTTGTGAAGCAAAAAATGAGTCACACGTGTGACTTATACTGACGAAACTTGTTCTGACGGAAGAAATATGAATCCTTTGGTACATCAAGCAGTGCTGTCCCTGCAGTTGATGCTATGGACTGCTAATATAAAAAAAGGCCCGGTGAGTAAGGAGTGTTCTATAAAAGGAAAAAAGGGGATGGTGGGCAGACATTGACTAACACTGGAGTAATACAGATATCAGTATTGAGCAAATCAGAAGTGAACCCTGGCACAACTCACTTCCTTTGGAACTGGGAGATTTCAGGCTCCCTGCTGAGAGCTGTTCACCAGCAAATCCAGCGATACCTTTGTTGTCCCAAGGTTGTCCTATAGCCCGGGGCTAAGGACAGCTTTTGCTCACAGCTGAAGGAGATTGGGCTGATGTGGTGCATTGCTCATAGGAGCAATAAAGCAAATCAAGCCTGAACATCTCTACTGGTTTTCCTGTGTTTCTCAACCAGTAATGCTTCCATAGCTTTCAGATTTATTGTGGTTTTGTTTTGTTTTGTTTTGTTTTTCCAAGGAAATGAATGTTAAAGATAATATTAAACAAAATAGAAATAAAAGGCATCCCCTGAGCAAACCAAAGTAATATGTAAAGTCCATCTCTTCCGTTAGGTTAGGTTTATTTTCTACTGCCTTGTTAGAAACTGAGTTATTTCTTGAATGATCTCTTCAGAGCAGCTGAGCCTCCTCACAAGTCCAAGTGTCAGGATGGCAGCAGAGCAAAATATTTACTAAACCTCTCACATCAGTGGAAGCTTTTCTGGGAGAGTAACAGCAGTGTTGATGAACAAATCAGTGGGGATCCTTCCTCTGCTGCAGGTATTCATCCTGCCTGGGCTGTAAAGCACTGGATCTGCCGAAAGGCTGAGGCTTATTGCTTACACACAAGACATCTTGCTGGGGCTTTTCAAGCAGGACCACTGTGGTTTGCACGTGTGCAGTTTTTACTGAATTGCAGCACTTTGTCCACTTGCTGCTGTTGAGTGTAATGCCATGAGGAGGAGACACAATTGTGAAGGAAAACGTCCTGAAATACCTGATCCATGTTGGACATTGAAAATACATGCTGGACACTCGGGAATAGGGAAAAAAGTAATACCTGTCCACTGAAGGCGGTTTGTATCTTGCAAAGTTTTATTCAGCTGTGTTAATAATTTATTGTACAAGTTAAAAACTAACAAGACCACTAACCTGAGTTTGAGTAAAAACTAGCAAGAGCAGTAAGTTGTAACAGAAATAGGAGCTTCCTCTGTTGAATAATGGAGAGCAGTTCTTTAGACTCCAAAGAATTCCAAAATAATTGTTCTTAAAACTGAATACAGACAAAAAAATTGGTGTCTTAGAAGGAATCTCAGTCCTGCCCCCTTCTTAGTGATTGATTTTCATCACTGAATATCTTAGTCTATCAGTCAGAAATGCAGGTACCAGGAGAGTAAATATGGAAGCATGCAATTAATTTGTTTACATTCTGTAATACAATCTCAGTGGCTGTTGCTTATCTGTTTGTTAGTCATGCTGAGAGCTGAACCAGCCAGGAAAGACAAAATCCCCTCGCTGGAGGGGTGTTTCTTGCTGTACATTAATACCAAAGTCTGGTTTTGGCTCTCACCATGATATTGTCAGACAGAGCAGCCCGATGTAGGCCATGGAATCAATCCCTTGGCCTCTCCTGTAGTAGAAAATACGTTCCCTCAATGTATAGACTGGCTTTGATTGAAAGCACCAAACAGCTGCCCAAAGAGCAGCCATCTGGAAGGGAGGAAATGGTGTGAAAAGAGACTTCCCGAGGGCTGAGTAACCCCTGGCTCTGTGTAAAGTCTGAGTTAAGGCTGAGTTACTCCTCTGGCCCGTCTCAGCAATTTGTTGGCAACAAGCAATAGGGCTGCACAGCCAGTTCCTAGGAAGCCAACATTTATCATATGGTAAAAAAATTCTAATATCTTAAAAATAACTTGTCCTTTGCTGCTTGTGTAACGCTGTGAAGTTATACAATCAAGTACAGCAAATAAATCCTCCCTTTCCCTAAGCTAGTTTCTCAAGGTACTCATAAACCCCTCTTTTCTTTTCTCTTTTATTGCCCTATTTGCTTGAGTTTGGGAACTTATTAACCCATATGCTTTGATCAGGTCTGTAGTGCAAAAGCTGTGGGAGAAGTCAGTAAATAACAATGAAAGTTAGTCTTCGGTAATGTTTCTTTCTTTTGCCTATAGGGAGGCCACAAAGTTATTAAAATTAGTAACAAGTATCAAGTCCAGGTATAGGAACTCTCCCCCACTTCTTGATAATAAATGATTTTTGAGTTGGCCTCCTGAAGGAATTATTATCAATTAAGAGGAAGAACAAGTGACTGGAACACAGGATTACCTGGTGGGTCTTGCTGGCTCTGCCGTGGATTTACTTGAACAAAACACTTCTCTTCTGTGTGCTGCTGTTTGCCAAGCTGTGACAGACCTTCCTGCAGACAGGGGAGCTATGGGAATAGATAAAGGAAAATGTTTGGGAGTTCTTCCTTTATAGATCATGAGATTGCTTAAAAACCTACTTTTGAAATATACTTTCCTGGAAGTATAAATATATAAAAAATACGTATTCGTATATGTATTAAGTATGTGTAAAATATTCCTCCAGCAGACAGTGCCGCAGGGTTGTGCAAGTATGAAAGTGACTCATGTCTTTTCTAGATGGGTGGAACCAGATCAGACATAAAGCATTTTTAAAACAGAAAACCCTTCATTCACAACCTCTTTCCAATTAAATTCTCTCTCACTTTCTACGCTTTTATTTTTCCCCTTGTATTGGTAATTTTTCTGAATGAACTTGTAAAAAAAAAAAAAGAACCAGCAGGTAAGTAGCAGCAGGCGAGAATCCATGGTATACAATCCAATACAATACATATTTTACATCCAGCTTTTCGAAGGTTGTCATGACTCAGCCTCTTAGTCTGTTGTGCTTTCTGACAGCTTCAAGACTACTTAATTTACCTTTCATTGCTAAACATAAAACCTGACTGTATCAAAATAGAACAGTCAGAGCAACCTGGTGGAAGGCGTCCCTGCCCATCAGAGGTGACCTTTAAGGTCCCTTGCAACACAAACCATTTTATGATAGTACTGAAGTTTTTAAGTTAAAGCAATTTTCTCCATTCATTTAGTGAGAAACCGAAGAGATCACCCAATATGGGTGTTCAGTGCTTGCTCTTGGAACCTTTACACGTGACACGTTTTTTTCTCGTGAGCCTACACACCATGGCTGGGTGAGGGTAGGCTGATGGCCGTCACTAAAGAGGAGAAAACGCAGGCAGGCAACAGTGACTGTGGATTTCCGTTCTGAAGGAAAACGGGAAGCCGGTTCTGAGACGTGCTTCTTTGTGTTGGTGATGAAGAAAGCACTTTGCTGACTGTTGGGTCCTTGGGTTCTTTGAAGGAATAATTAATGAAAAGGAAAAGACAACGTTAATGCACACAGTTCAAAGTTCTAATATGCTACTTTTGTCTACGCTGAATTAGCCCAATTCCAGCACAACTTCAGGAATGCTCAATGATTACTAAATCCTGTCTCTTCGGCAGGTTAACTAGGAGTTCTGTAGCAAGCATCTTTCTTCTGACTGTATTAAGTGGCCTGCCTTTATTCCTGATTGCTTTAATTATTTTCTGCCATGATGATTGTTCTCCACTGAAAGCATTCTCAGTAAGTGCCTTCTAATTTTGCTCACTCTGAATCTTGTTGGCTCTGCCTGATGCATCTGGTCTTTTTAGAACTGAACCTGTAAAAGTCCACTTACAGCCAATTTAACAGATTTAGAAGTAAAATGATCTCTTTAGAATCTCAGTCCTAAACTTCACCAGTGGCTCCCATATCCGGTTCCAAAGAGCCTGTGGGAGTTATACCAGTATTTTAGAAAGTCTCTCTAACTGGTGTAACTTCCCTTCTTCACACAGGCCCCTCACATTTTTGTTGCAGCTATTGTGCTACAATTAATCCTCTCTATTAGAGGCCTCAGCACAGACTCTCTACAACCTGATACTCTTTCTGAGACTTTTTCTTGGATTACTTTGTGGATTCTCTTGTGCTTATTGCATAAGTATTTTTCTTTCAGGACTCCTGTAATGCTGAACCTGTCCCTTGGTAAATATGTGTGGGGTATTTTAAACTTTTATTTAGGGCTTGAAACATCATTGTTTATTGCTACTTTTTATTATGCTCCCATGAAAAAAAGCAAACCTGGAAGTTAAGACTTTTTGTGGCAATAGGGGAAAGGTGATTAAACTACAATCCTGTTACATTACACAAATGAATATTCTGAATTAATATGAACTATTTCCACTTGATAGGTGTTCCAGCATGTTTTCTTTTACCCAAAACACTGCTGTACTGAGCAGATGTTGAACTCGTGTTGGCTGACGATGGGTTTGATAGCAGCCTCCAGCTGCCTGAGCTTCGCTGATAGTGCTGGGATGTTATTAGTGACAGATGATCCAAGGGCCACAAATTGTGACTGCAGAGATGCTGCACCAGGTGCTGCTTCCCCAGGTGGGTCGGAACAGAAGCCAGGATACACATCAGGGAGGATTTACAGAGTCAGCTCTTCCCAGCTCTGCACCTGCTGATGGGGAGGAGCTGTGATCCTGGCATTTAAAATTACTTCATTTAATAGCCTATGTGCTTGGAAATATGGTTTTAGGGTTTTTTTCCCTCCATGGCTGGGTCCACACTTCCTTCACTCTTTGCTTGTGTTAACAGCTTTCCTTAAAGACCATCTCCAAGCCTTGTTCAGAAAGGCTTTACCAGAGAGACTCGGTGAGATCAGGCACGCATGTGTCCCACTCCAGCGCTACTTCAGAGAATTGAGTTGGAAGAGACCTGAAAGATCATCTATTTCCAAACCCCCTGCCCTGGGCAGGGACACCTTCCACCAGGCCAGGTTGCTCAGAGCCCCGTCCAACCTGCCCTTGAGCATTGCCAGGGATGGGGCAGCCACAGCTTCTTTGGACAACCTGTGCCAGCGCCTCCCCACCCTCACAGGGAAGAATTTCCTTCAGCTGCGGCAGGATAAGGCCGGGGAGCCCCAGCCCGGCGGCCCCCGGTGCGGCAGGGCCGTGCCCCCCCGGCGCTCCCGGCGGAAGGAGCGGCGGCCCGGGCGCGGAGCGGAGCAGGGCCCGCCCCCGGCACCACATGATGCCGCCTCTCCTTCCTGCCGGCCCGTCCCGAGCCGAAAGNTCCCGTCCCGTCCCGTCCCGGCAGAGCCGCGCCCGGAGCAGCGGGGCCGGGCCATGGCGCGGCTGGGGGCGATGCTGCTCCTGCTGGAGGCGATGCTGGTCCCGCTGGTGCTGCTGAGCGCCGCGCTGCGCCCGGCCGGTGCCTTCAACCTGGACGTGGAGCGCCCGGCCGTCTACTCGGGCCCGGCGGGCAGCTACTTCGGCTTCGCCGTGGACTTCTTCGCTCCCGACCCGTCCTCGTAAGTGCCTGTCCCGCTCCTGCCCCGCCGAGCCTCTCTCTCGGCGCCGGAGCCGCGGAGGTGTTGTGCTGGCGGAGGATGGGGAGGGCGATGCGGCGGCCGGAGCAGCCCCGATGCCGCTGGTCCAGCCGGGCCGGGAGCGCCGGGGCCGGGGCGGCTGCGGGGGGAGCGGCGGGAGCCTTTGCTCAGGCCCCCGGTGGTGCCCAGCAGGGACCGGTCCGCATCCCTCCCGCCCCGGGGCGGCTCTGGATGCCCAGACCCCCTGCCCGGGGAGCCAGACCCAGTCCCGGGCTTCGGCGCCGCGGCATTCTCTGCATAGCCTGGTCTCATGCGGATGGTGGTAGTGGTAAATACAGTGTAGGAAGGTGAAGGTTATGGGATTTTGCTTCCTGAGGTGGCATTTCGGGAGTTCTGCCGTTCTCTGGTTTGAGTGCGCTTTGCGGTAACACCTTGTTTGAGTTGTGCGGTGTCTGTGCGGGTCGCTGAGCTGCTGAGGAGGCAGCAAGGGGAAGGAAAAGTTCCATGTAAGCACCTTCCACATCTGCTTCCTGCCTATGTTCCCGTTTCACGTTAAAGATTAGGCAGTGTGTAGTAGCTGGTGCGTTTCAGACCTTTGAATCCTCGTGTTGCCGGAATGAATCAGGCTGAGGTTCTCAAGTGCGGGGCTACAGTGACATCCAGCTTTTGCAGCTTACCCCGCCACCCACACACACTCCTTTCCCATCTTATGAAAGGGCTGTAAAACTGGAAAAGCTGCTGGCTTTTGTCGTGCTGAGGGGATATTCTCTCTCCCCCTCTTAATCTTTAGGTCATAAACAAATTCTGTAAGTATTGAGCAAGTCTTTTTGCAGTACATCATCTAGCCTTGTTGGCATTGCATTAATGCCTACATATATTAGAAGCCGTCCTGTCTTAACTTGCACGTGTTGCACCATCGTTCTGTGCTATCTTAACCCTGGAAGTCTCCTTACTAAAAGAAAAAAGGTTCTATTTTTGTCCCTCCCCGTATTTTTAAGTCAGCATGTGTGGCTGCAGAGTTATCAAGAGACTGGTAAATGCCCGTAATAAACTTTTTTTCTTGCTTTCTGATAAGGAATTATGTGACCCACGTCTCCATGAAATCACTATTTGGAAGCTTTCCATTATTTTTATAGGAACTATTGACCTCCAAGTGCACTGCTGTAAAAGAGAACAGTGTGGTTTTCAGGCAGCATGGTCGACTGCTGCATATTTGTAAGGGAATTTTCTCCTCAGCTTTTTTGTTGTCACTGAAGGTTTGTACTTACTAAGCTAAGCACTTTGTCTTAAACTCTTAATTGAAACAAAGTAGCTATGCAGCTTTTACAGGAGCAGACTCCAGTGGTGTTCAATTTTGAGTTTACTCCCGTGGACACTGATATTTTGCCTCCTGAAATAGCCAGAAATACTTGTATGCAGTGTCCTCCAGGCATATGGGTTTTATTGAGCATCATGTGTGTCACTTGGTTGGCTCCTACGCCTTTCTCTTTGCTTTGGTGAATTTTTATCACCTTTTCTTTACACGAGTGCGAGAGATCAAGTCAGTTTAGTCAAGCTAAAGCTGTTTGGATTGACTAGCCTGACAAAAAAGGCATTTTGGTTCTTGAATGCTCAAGCTGCTGTTTCATAGTCTATTTTGACCTGCTGGATGCCAAACTAAAGCATATTTAGAAGTCCAGGATGGAAGTCCTATTCCAGGAGTCAGAGTGGTGGTGTTGTGTCGGGGGGGCACAGCTGTTGTACCAAGTGATGGAATGTCACTCTGTAACACCTGAAACAGGCTGCTCATGCACGCTGCGTTCTGAAGGAGTTGCACTTGTTAGTCTGCCTTCCAGCACACACTGACATGGAAATCCCAGTTCCTCCCCTGGCCCATGGCAGGGGATTGTTCCTGCGAGCACACAACACTGAAGGTGCCGGAATACTCCCAGTGTGGATGGTTGCATCATGCAGGGGATAGATCGGGCAGTATCAAAGCATAGCTGCTGTATTCCCATGGAAATAACAATTTTCTCTCTTCTCCAGAGCATGTGGATTAGAGACCTCTTAGTATTTGGGTGACTATTATAAGACCTGTGACAAAATCTGCTTTTTTGGTCTATGATGATAGAAATGCATTTTTTTACTTTGGGAAATGAGGTGACTAAAGCCTTGTTTTGTCCCATAATGATTCCTGTGTTTTTAATCTTACTAATAAACTTCATCACAAAGGTTATCTTAAGAAAAATTTTAAATATATTATTAGAATGGTAGAAGATTTAAGTCTTTAAACACACATTTTATTTGGGGGACTTCTCAAAAGCTAGCGGTGCAAGAGTAAAAGAGGCTTGGTAGCTCGTTTAATGGATTGTAATTATAATAATTGATGTGTTTTTTTACTTGGCATTATGATGTTTATTTTTAAGCCCAGAGAGAACGTTTTAAGGTGACTTAAGTGTTCCAAATTCCCGTTCTTGAAATCTAGACAATCTATGAATGGCAACTCAGGAAAACAAACGGGTTGCCAACGAGCCTGGATTTTCTATCAGGGTCCACACCAGGAAATTTTTAGGGTTCTGAAAATTCACAGAGGTTGAAAACTAGTAGCTTATGTTGGTCTTCATAGGAATTGAGCTTTGATGAGGTGCTACGTGTTTATACCTGGTATTTCCATGTTAAGAAATGTAAACTCAGCTCTGTAATAGCAAGAGCTTGGAGCTCTTTCCATCTCCAAGCCTGGAGATGACTGTGAAACCAGAGCAAGTTTGATAAGCCTGGATTTGCTTGCCTGTAGGCGTTCTCTCCAACCAGTCCTGCAGCTTGTTCAGCTAAACCAATTTCAAAACTAAAGAACCATAGCACCTGGTAAGACTTGCTCTTGCGAGCTGGATCCCCTCTTGGGCACTCCAAGGGGAAGCAAGGAGCAGACAGATTCTGATGAAAGGAAGCGTTTGATTTTTTTTTTTATGTCCTCTATACACATCTTTATGCTTCAAATTGACTTCCTCAAGTAAGTGCTGATGAGTGAAGTACGTCTCAGAGGTCCTGGGGTTCCTGGCAGATTTTGGAAGGCACCAAGAACCTCGTTTGATCCGTTTTTTACTTTGCAGCTTCTGAATTTTGCCACCTGTGCGGGCTCTGTCTCCTGGTGGTTCCTGCTCGGGGTGCTCTGAACCCGCCTGTGTAAGCAGAGATGTAGAAAAGCGCAGCAGATCCTAACAAGAAAATGATGACCGAGTAATGAATTTCGGTAACGACTCATTAACATACAAATCTGTGGTTGACAGTCGTTGGGCGCTCGGGGATTGTTTTTACAAGAGCGCTCTCTCACAGGAGGCTGACTCATCACGTCCAGGACATGCTGAGCTCAGGGTGCGCTACTGCTTTGTTTATATGTTGCTTCCATTTTTGACTGACTTCCTTGAACTACCCTTACACACAAAATTAACCAGAAATTATGTCAAACTGATGGCTTTCGTAAATTACAGAAGTACGTGGTTTCCTGTTCCGCTGCAGGAACACAGGTTGTTTTAGATATCATTTTAAGTAGGACAGGACCGTTTAATTTTCTCTGTCTTCTTTGTCTCTTCTTTGTGGTAAATGTTTCGGGGGGCTTTTTGCCTGCTTAAGGACCCAAGACCTCCTGTGAATTTCTCTGAAACTCAGAGTAGTTCTAGTCAGATTTATATTTGAGTGGGCAAGGCTTTTGCTTTATTAGCTCCTCAGAAGTCATAGAGAAGTAACATCTGTGCCTTAGTTGTCGAAACCTTTGTTTCATTTCTTCTTTCTCACTGCAGGACGTATCTTCTGGTGGGAGCTCCGAAAGCAAACACCACCCAGCAGAACATTGTGGAAGGAGGGCAGGTGCTCAAATGCAACTGGAACTCCAACAGGAACTGCCAGCCCATCATATTTGATGACACAGGTAACCTGGGGGACACTGTGAGGGGAGATTGGGTACCTCTGCTCTACTGCTGCTGTGGGGAAGCAGGAGGGATTCTGGCTCACGTGGGGTTTCTTCATGGTCAGTGTGCATGTGGCTGTTTTTGGACTGGCAGCTCATCAAGGCCTGTTTGTTTTTCACTTTTCCTCTACTCTCTTTTTTAGAATTCTGTTGTCCTTGGTATATACTGAAAGCCTGAGTGAGCAAACATTATTCTTCTCGTGTTTTAATCTATTTATATTTCCCCTCTGTACCTTACAGCAATCCTAAAACATTTGGCAACCTAACTCCCAATAAACCCCGAGGGATTTTTTGCCTATTAAAAACGTGACATGTGAGCAAAGATACTTTTCAGTATCAGCAAAGGTGATATGGGCAGAAATAGAAGTTTCATCTGAAACCAGGAGCATGAACTAAAAACTGTGGAAAAATATGTGTGTTTTGTTTTTTTTTTTAATTTTTCCCCTCAGATGTAGCTTTATAATATTTGTGGCATCTCTGATAGCAGCAGTCAGGTGCCTCAGGTCAGAGGCATTCCTCACCCATTTCTGAAGCACAGAAAAGCCGAGCAGCAACACTGTGGACATTAAAGATTTCAGTCCCTCTTCATGCTCTGGTGCACACGGTGATTCCCACAGGCTGTGGCAGGTCATATGAGAACACACTGCGTGTGCTTTTCTGCTCCAGCCACTCCGTGTTGGATCCTGTTTTCCACAGCGTGTTTCAGGCCAGCGGAAAAACCTTCCCGTGTCATGGGAGTGGATTAGCAAGACCCATGTGGTGTAGGGCAGAGGAAGCACCTGCGCTGTTAAGCTCTGGTTGGTTATAATTCCTTCTTGCCTCTGCCTCTGTTTTGACTTGGCAGTCTGAAGGCTCTTAGCTTGATGCAGCCTTTGTAAATCCTGGCAATCCAGTGGAGAAGCTCTTCTTCCCATTCCATTGCCAAGGTACGCCGCCAAATGTTGGTGGTGTTCAGATTTCTGAAATCTCCATGTCTTTTGGTGACAGCTATTCTGCCACCAATTCTCTTGCAAGAAGAAAGAAAATAAGGTACTACATAATGGTACAGACAAAACCCAAGTTGTCATCAGTCTCCTTAGTTCACCCTGCAGGAACATTGCTGTCACATTACTTAAGATCTCTCCTAAGCTGCTAAGTGTGACATTTTGTCTGACCAGTGTAAGACAGAAAAGTTGGTTTTAGTTTGTTGTTTATTGTTTGCTTTATTTCACTTTGGGCTTATTGTTAAAAAGCACATTTGTATTCTAGTAGGTTGGGGTTTTTAATCTAAAGAAAGAACCTAGATGTCCCTAATTATTAAACATCACTAATAATACAACAAAAATTGGGAATTGCAGTGCATTTGTCTGTTTATACTGTGAATCTTTGCTTTTACATGTGCCAGGCAGAGTAGGTAGCTACAGGGCCTGTGCTGCTTTGCTGTGTATCTGTGATTAAGGTATTTGCCACCGGGCAAACAAACAATGTTTTGCTCATCATTTGCCTGTAAGTACCAGGCATGGTAATCACTTGAAATGTAACAGTAAAAATAGCAGGTCATAACGTCTTAAGAGGATTTATTTCAGGCCTACTTTAACTCATTCCAGCTTTGAGGCGGTGAATGGGGAAATAATGCATTTGTCAATTATTCTCCCGATGAAAAGGGGCATTGTATTTCAGCACGATAAAATAATAAATGCCCTGAGACAAAAAAAAAAAAAGTCTTTTTCTTTGTGCATAATGACAGTGGTCGATTCCCTGCGTCCTGATGACAGTGCCACTGCCAGCACAGTGTAAACCCCCCACTCCTGCCCGCCCCTGCCTCCCGAGGGAACAGGAGCTGGGGAACACTCGGGATCCGCTCTGAGGAAACAGGAAGTGGAAGATTTGACCACTGACTCGTGGTGCTGATGCACAGGGGATTTTGGAAGATGACTAAATGCAACCTCTGCAAGAATTCAGGTTCATCCACTGCTACTTAGCGTTGGTGTAACGCAATTTCTAACTCCGGAGATATTGCTTAGCCCTGCAATACAAGGCAGATTTTTTATTCCCATCCCAGATTATTTAGCTGTTTTGTTAATGGAAGAAGCAGCACAGGTCCTGCATCATTACTTAGATGTGTTTCTTCAGAGTTCTTTTCTAATTGTTTATGGCTAGTGGGAAACCTGACCTGTGAAAATAGGTTGTACTCATGACTTTCCCCTGTTTGCTCGTCGATGCCAAACCCCATATGTGGAGCTGGATGCCCCATAATTACTAGGAGCCATGTCCCTATTCCTTCTCTCTGCCAGGTGGCACAGCTGGAGATGCTGGACCAGGCCAAGGCAGCGTTTCTTGCTGGCAGGGTGTGAGCACGGGGCAAGGCCGTGGCTCTGTGCTGTGAACGTGGGAGTGGAGGAAAGAGCAAGGCTTGTTCTGTGTGAGGTCATGTTTGTCCCCTTTGTCTCGTGGTTGTATCACAAATAAATATGAGAGCAGGGTTTTAGAGCAGTCCAGTAAGCAACTTTTTTTCTCTCTCTATTATTATTACTGTAGTATTAGTATTACTTCTTCTTTAACATTCCTTGGTTTTTATTGAAGCTTTTCTTGAGCTTTATGGGGCCTTTTCTCTTCCCCATCTGTACAAAGGCCACACTGAACTCAGCTGCACAGCAGTGACTGCACAGAATTGAGTTTTGTTTTCTGCCTCTTGCTTTTGGCTTTAACATATTTGCGCAGCAGAGTGGTCACTTATGTGAGCAAATGCCAAAGCTCTTACATAGCCCAGGAGGAGAGGTACCAGCTGCGTGATGTTAATCTTTGGAGGAGTTGTTCCAGCCCTAAGGTTGCTTGTTGCTTGCATTTGCCCTCACCCCAGCTCCCCTGGAGGAAAGGGAGAAGTCATTAAGCTGATATTTCCTGTAGTATGGAATTTACTACTTTGTTTATTCCTTCCCGTGGGTGACCTCTCAGCTCTGCCAGGACAGAGCTGGGCAGTAGGAGTCCAGTAGTGGAACTTGTGTAGCTCTCATCCTGAAAATACATGTATTTCCCTCTTCCTCAATCCCCCCACCACCAAACCTGTAACATAAAAA
>VXAY01002457.1:1023277-1064427 GCA_013399855.1 Oxyruncus cristatus | reverse complement strand
AAAAAAAAAAAAAAATAAAGCATATATTATAATTTTTGAACCTCTGGCTGAAAAAAAAAAGAATGTTTTTTTCACTGGTCCTACGCAGCAGATTTTCTCACTCGAAAAAGCAATATATTTCATAGAATCATAGAACGGTTTGGGTTGGAAAGGACCTTAAAGATGATGTCGTTCCAACCTCCCACTGCCGGGGCAGGGAACATTTGCAAAAGGGAAGGGGGATCTCCCTGCACAGTGGTTACACTCACGTAAAAGTACACTGGAGAATACTCTGTCTGTGTGTCTGTGTGTGTGTTGCTGTGCATGTTACACTAATTGCTTTTGGCATTCTGGTCTAGACGGTGGCTTTGGAAGGCAAAAATGTTTGTATCACACATTAACACTTCCCAAATGTAAAGATGCGTCGCTGTGGGGCTTCTCAGCATTTCGGCATTGACATCAGTTGGGTTTGATTTAACATGGTTATGACTATGTGAAAATTACACAGCAGACGTGTGTGGCAGAATATGCCCTCAAATTCAGGGGGTGCCTAGAACTGTGCTGCACGTGCTCATGGCTAGGTGGCCAGAAAGGGAGTATATTTTTTTTTAAAAGGCTTTCGAGTATCATTAGAAGTGTGCTTCAGGATGCCTTTTGCTCTTAGAAGCGTGTAAAGATTAAGGATGAAAAGGAAAGCTGGCAGAAACCAGCTTCCTCACACCTTCCTGGGTCCTGGTGCCAAACTGATCTCTGAAGCAGTGCTGCTGTTACTGTAACAGATTTTGTCCTGCAAGTTTAGGCAGAATCTGATTTGAAAACTTTTTTTTTACTTTGTTTCTGTTTACCTCGTGACTTCAATAGCTGAACGTGCCTCTGTGACAAAACTGCAGTTTCTGCTCTTTGTGTTCTTGTATATCTTGACTTTTTGCTGCGATTGCCTCAGCATTACCACAGTTTCAATCGAATCATTATGGAAAATCCTTGGGATTTTCCCCCTCTGTCTCAGTTAACTTTCAGGGTTTCAGAATCTGTAGGAGGCCGCATTTTTTTTAGGACAAGCACTGAGGGGAAATTTATATCCTCAAGGTAGCATGTACTTCAAAATTGTCATAAGCAGAATCAATAACAATAAATCCCTTTCTTTGCAAGACGTTGCAAAGATTTCACGGTCGAATTATCAAAAATCACAGGTTATAGCTCAAGCTGGGTAAATATTTATCTTCATTCATTCATTCCTACCCATTCTCCACACTAGATAAATTTGTGACAGAAAACTTAGGGGTTTTTTTTGTTTTGTTTTAATCCACAAAAAATAGGGAAATGTTCTGAATTTTGTCAAGGAGAAAGTATCTGGGAAAGCAGTTGGTGAAAAAACCTGCTCTTACTGCTGTCCAAGCCCTTGCACTAATCTTTGTGCAAGGCTGACTGGAGAGGTGGCTCCACTCTTAGAAAGCTGCACTTCATCTGCCAGCTGCTTCACAGCTTTTTCCACGAAAAACATATTTCCAGTGGGTGAACTGTAACGGGAATTCACTTCCTACAGCAGCCCATTTTCTGTTCCTCATCAGTTCTGAGACAAAGGTCCAAAACAATTTTTGAAGACACGTCAATCTCGCTTCCCTTGGGTCCTTCCACAGCCTTCATGGGCTGGCAGAGCACAGTTTTCATAGGTAGTACCAGATATTACCGACAGTCTTCCAGTAATCTTGCTCAGCAAAGAGATTCTTGAAAATTTAAAGGGTTTCCCACAAGCTTCATTTAATTTGTATAGTTGTCCATTTTCTGTGTCTAAAATTAAGTGTGTCTTTTTATGTGCAAGCAGTGGATCAAAAGTTCACTGAGCCAGACAACAAAAGCAGTGAGCAGAGGTCAAATGTGCTTTTTAGGAAAATTGACAAGTCATCTTTATGTTTTTCCGAATGTGCTTTACAGTCTGGCATGCAAGGAATGGCAGGGTTGATGCACTTAGCTTGTTGTCTGACATCGACATAAATACCTCCATTATTTGGCCGTGGAATTTTAGAGAGCAGAATCACCCTGAGTTTCCATTCCAACAAACAAACAAAAAAATTCTTCATAGACCCATGTAACTAGTTGGAGTTAATCAGGCTGTACACGTGTGTAGCAAATTAATGTAAATCAAAAGAGTTTCCTATGTGCTTGTTTTCCAAAAGGAAACAATCTTCATAATTATGCATATTATTTCACTTTTCATCTTTGGGGGTCCTAGCTCTTCATCAGTCAAGAACAGTGGGAAGTGGGCTGGTAGAAAGAGCATTTCTTCCTGTTCCCATGGCTTTTCATAAAAATATAACAAAGTTATTTTGTTACCTGCTGCTTTTTAAAAGAAAACTTCAAGTGAGAAATGTACCTGCTGCATTACAGGACGCTTGAAAACACAGCTCTTGATGTCAGCGTCAGAAAGTGCAGTGCTGAGACTGTTTCAAGCGCTGCTGCCTTTAGAATGATGAAATGCAGACAGCTCTACTTACAAAGGAAAATGTACTCATAAAACAACTTTGAACTTCTATGCTAATGGATTGCAGATTTCTCGAGCAGATTCCGTGTTTAGCCCAGAAAGATTTGCCGGCTCAGACAATGTGTTGTTTTGCTCTTCTGAGATGTGTGGTAAACCGTGGATGCACGGCTGAATGGTCTTCCCTCCTCCTGGGGAAAGCTTTCCCTGCTGCTTTCATTCTCTGTGGCTCATCTCAAAATTCAACACTGGGGAAACTCAACAGAAGCTGTTGAATACTGAAAACTGGGAGCATCTCAAACGCTTTCAGCTCTGTATGGTGTGTTTTTATCGCTTTGGAGAAAGAGTTCAGCGTGGCCTATGGCTGGAGAAAGTTTTGTCACTGACAGTTGTGCTGTCCCTCCTCTTGCCCCTTCCCACGTGTTTTGACACAGCAGAGTGATTTTAGGGAAACGGCTTGTTCTTAAATGCTTTTGGATAAAATTCTTGGGAGACTGATTATTTTGATCTGTGCTGATAGCGGAGAAGGAGGCTTGTGAGAAGAAAAATGTTTTTAAAGAACTCTCCTGATTCCTCCTTATGTTTACACATTTGGCTTTTTTTCTTTGCCCAAGTGGGTGATTCTAAACAATAGGAGGCTTTGTTTGGAAGCCTAAACCACCAGTTTGGCATGGCTGGAGCTATCTGTGACCTATTTAGCTTGAAGTGGGTATTTTAACTGCCTTGGGCAGCTCTGACCTGTAGGATTGCTCAGCCTAAGATCTGCTGATGTTGAAGTTGTGACTGGAGCGGGTGCCGTGAGCTTACATTTGCCTTGTGGAGATTTTGATTGTTCGTGCAAACGAGTCAGTTGTTTGGAACTCCATCATTTCCACTTATGGAATGAGGAAGAGTGGGATGGGTGAAAACAGCTTGCTTTAACAAAGTAGTGTTTTACTTTTAGCTGGTTGTTTTACTGGTATCAGTGTGCGATCCCTGGGGATTTCAATCTCAAAGGCTATCGATTTGGTCAACAAGAAAGCGATAAATCTTGCAAAGACCATTCATTCATCTGTAGTGAAGTGGACTGCTTTTTATCTTGCTAAATCTGTCACTGCCTCAGTTCCCATTGAAGTTTGGTTGCTATCCTTGTCGGGTGTGCTGGGTAAACGGAGTGTGCTTTGGGATCTGGGAGCAGCTCTGAATGCAGAAGAGGGCGGCGGAACGTATCAAACCTCCTCCTCCGCGCGTTGTTAGAGCTGACAGTGGAGAAAGGCTCATGCTTTTGTGATTAGGTAGACTCCTGCATGAATACTCTTGGCTCTGTCTGTGGGTGGCTGGATCTCAGTGGTATGACCAGGTGGAAAAAAAAGTGGCTTACTTACATTAGCCAAGGGAAAAGACGCTTCTGTTCCAGCACCGCCCGGGGAAAGAACGCAGGATTCTTCCCTCAGGAGAGGGAACGGGAGCAGTGGGAAGGGCTGTGTTCTCCCTGAGTCATCACGAAACGCTGCCTAAACCCAGGTTGCTAAACCATCAGGTTTCTCGTAGCATGGGGAGTTTCCAGTAAAGATAAGCTTAATAAAGATAAACTGGCTCCTGCTGGGTTTGCTGAGGTTTGGGATGGAAGATACTTTATACCACATCAAGTTCTCATATTATGAGAGCAGGGCGCTTTCTTTTGACTGGCTACGTAGTTTTCTTTTACCTAGAAGTGTCGACATCGTTTGCTTTGAATTGGCATCGTTACAACGAGGCTTATTTTAACCTGAATTCTGTGAATTAGGTGCCTACTTACATTGCACAACTTCTTAAGTATTCTTAGTATGATGACACTGAACCCGGTTTCATCAGTTCAGAGCCTCTTGACTCGTAATTATCTCAGTTAAGTCCTGCACCGAAGATCAGGGGCAAATGTTTTAGCTGAGTTTGCTCATTACCATAAAAACAGGCGGGCTGCAAGTTACAACTCGATCCACTTACTCAACAGAGGCATTTTGTAGTAATTCCATTGTTTCTGCAACTGATAACATTTACCTTGGGAAAAGAAGGTGCCAACTATCCAAAGCTGATAGCTAAAAGAAACCCGGCACTGGAAAACTTTTGATCTCTTAATTATATTTGGAAGATGGGTAAGACTATTATTTTTTTTTCCTTTTTCTGAAATTTCTACCCAGCATCTCTCCGCATTAATTTTCATTTATAAATTTAAACCCTATGTGGTGCAGTAAATCCATTGATCCATCAGCAACAACACAACTATTTTTTTGAAGGGAAAAAAAGAAAAATCTGTTCCTGCCTTGACTACCCCATCACCCCAGCTGGAAACTACTTAGTGAGACACAGCACTGTTGGCTTGACATGTCAGCCCTTTTTCCCTAATGAAAGAGTTATGTAAAATCATCATGTGATGCCTGCTGCCATGAGAAGGAGCAAAGGAAAAACCACAGCAGCAGCTGCTGTTGAAGAAATAATACCCTCTGGTCAAACGACATCATCCTGGAATTAATGACCCATCCAGTACAAGTCCCTGTAGTGGCTGCATTTCAGTCTGACAAATAGCATTGTATAAAAGCTCTGAACGTTTTCTTGAATAAATCTAGTGAGAACATAGTTTGTCTTGCCTAGGTCTATTTGTTTGAATTTCTTTTACAGGCCTTTTCAAGGCCAGGCTGGATGGAGCTCTGAGCACCCTGGTCTAGTGAAACGTGTCCCTGCCCATGGCAGGGAGGCTGGAGCGAGATGATCTTTAAGGTCCCTTTAAACCCAAACCATTCGGTGATTCTGTGATCAAAATGTACATCATTGGTTTAAAACCATTTCTAAGGTAATCTTGAGATATTCAAAGAATTTAGAAATGCCAGAACAGCAGCCATGGCTATGAGAACCCTTATGGTAGTAAGGCCAACTATAATACATCAAGATGTTGGTCTGGAGATTCATAAATCCCTGGGCGTTTTAATCTTACCTGTATTGCAGTTTGCTTCATTTAAGGAAGGTACTCTTTTAAAGGGTATGGGGGAAGGCTTTTTTTTAAGTGTATAACTACCACTAAAAAATTATACCAAGATAAAATAATAGTGAAGTTCAGCTCTTTATACCAACACACAGAAATGCTGAGGTTAGTCCTGTACTTCCCCATGACACATCTACTTTATGGTGTAGCTAAATACTTCACTTAACCGTGGTTTGCTTCAGTGAGGGCTCATATTTAAGTGTTTTTATGTTTACTTTTCCCAGTCATGTCTTCTTTAAATCAAGGGGATTTTTGGCAAAGGGGTGTTTTCCAGAAAATCAGTTTCTCTTCTGGACCTGAGGGAAAACCTTATAATCTCTTTACACTGTTCTTCCCAGGGAAAACTTTGAATGAGACATCTGTCAGTGTTCCCAATGTACATACTTTCTACCTGATCTAGTTTTTTATGTCCTAATGCACTTTTCCAGTGTTACAGCCGATTTCAAGGCCCTCTCCCTGAGACACCCCCCCTTCCCCATTTAGCTTTACAGAACCCAAAGAGGCTTTGAATACAAGATAAAGTCAATGGAAGGCATCTTAACCTTGGAGCACATGTTGGTTTGTTGTGTGCATCTGCACTGACACTGGACAATTTGACTAAGATGTTGGCAAAATATTTTCACGGTAGTTGTGTGCTATAAATAAATAAAATCCATTTAGCCAAATTGCCTGATGGAGCACATTTTACTATGTGGTGTGGAGGGGCTTTGTAAGCATAAGAATACCTAATTTGTTATTTAGGCATCCAGAAATTATGATGCTGCCTTCTGAAAAGTCATGACACTTGGAACATAAAGTACATTTGGCACATAATCAGCTTTGTGGTCATGTTAATTTGCTTTCCGGTTTGGAGATTTGGGTTTTTTATGTGCCAGCTTCTGACTAGAGCTCAAAGCCCAGGGGTTTCTAACATTAGCCTCGATTTTGAGCTGAATCAGGGCTCTTTCAGCTCTGTGGAAAAACACTGTTGTCCCTAAACGCTAATGGAGAGACAGGTTGTTAAAGCTGCTGTCCTGGCCACTGATCCTTCCTTGCAGCTCAGGAATGCACAGGCAAAAGGCACAGAGGGGCTGTTTTGGCAGCACGTGCTGATTAAGCTGCTGGTTCCCCTCTTCTTCAGAGTAGTCAACACAGACTATGGGCAGGGGGCACCAGTAACCAGTGCTCTTGTCTTCTTTCTTTAATTATAATTACAATTTTTATTTTAGCTTTTACTATTGCTTCACGATGATGTGTTCAGCCAAAAGTGGAAGGAACTAATTTCCTGAACATCTGTGATAAAATCAGATTGCTGATAATGCCAAATGGCTGCTGCTGCAACACTACCTTTCCTTCTACTTGCTGCCTTTAAACTGAAATGAGAAGTTGGCATCCTAGACACTTTTATAGTGCCTAGGACAATGGGATTCTGCTTTACACGTAGAACTGCTATACCAGCTCTCATTTTTGTCGTAAACATGTAGTGTTGTATGTCCTGCCGTAGTTATTCCCAAGTTTTACATTGTTTAAAACTTTGTTTGGCAAGGGAAACTGAGAGATATTTTTGTATCCAAGAGGAGCTGGCCAAGGAGAGGGCAGAAGGCAAATCTGTCTTTCGGGGCTGCGTAACCTTGGGTGTGGTTACGAGATGTATTAACCATTTTTAAGTCCCTGACGCAGGTCTTCAAATCGCACTGTAGTCTGTGCAAGGGGGAGAGTGTAAATGTTCAAGGTGCAGAAATCCATGCAGATGTGCCTGTCATCAGACCCTCCGTGTCTTTTAACATCAGTCCAGTAAGAGTGGAGGGAGGGCGACAGAAGGAAGTGGGATTTTTTTAATCACCTTTGATGAAATTAGAAAGAAAAAAAAAACCACAATAGTTCTCTGGTTGCAACACCCTTGGCATTGGTTTCTGCCTAGTTCTAACCTGAGAGCAAAAATAGTCCAGATATTTGCTTGTTTTGGCTGAGCTGGTGGATTAGAATCTCTTTTGTATTTGTTATGGGATTTTCCTAAAGGAAGTAATGCAATCTCTGGAGCCAAAACAATCTTTACAGGGTGGAAAACAAGCAAGGAAATTTGGATTCAAGTGGTCACAGGTCTCTGATTCATAATGGGCTTGGGGCTGGGGATCCCCCTGGCAATCTGGAAGTGACATGTGGCTGTTGATCTCATTGGTTCCTATAGCTTTAGGCTCTGGAAACCAGTAATTCAGAGGACTTTTAAGGGATGTTTTTCAGAGCGTTACCTCCATGTTCTCATCAGGCTGCCAAAGTTGCCATCAGTTTTCCGACGAAAGCACTCAAGAAACACCAAATGGTTCAAGTTGCTGTGCTCTGTGCACAGCACTGACACTCAGAGTAGAGATGTTGTCACCAGAAGAGGGGAAGAGTCCCAGTCCCTGTTCTAGCACAGCTCACATGATTCCACGGGGACATTTCTTCTAGAAGGGTTAGTCCCAACTGGGCTTTGGCAGTGCTTGAGGAGTGCTGTCATCTGCTTGGGAGTCAAATGTTGTCCCAAGTATGAGGTATTTACTGTGTCGCTCTCAATCATGCCTGAAACTTTCTGCTTTTGCAACAAGTCAGCGTTGTGCTAATGCTTCACGTGTAAAAATGGCTGCATTTCGCCCTGGATATAAAAAAGAAGGATAAATCCTTGATAAAACCTTTTTCTGTCCAAGAGCGATGTCCTCCAATGTTACTGCTTTCTGGTTTTCTGTTTATGTGTCAAAACCAATGACTTAAGATTTTTTTTTTTTCCTTTTAACTGTGCAGTTTCTTGTGAAATTGTGCTTCTTTTTTATTTTCTTTGTAGGTAACAGAGACTTTGCTCCCGATGATCCGCTGGAATTTAAGTCTCATCAGTGGTTTGGAGCCTCTGTGAGATCCCAAAATGATAAAATTCTGGTGGGTTTTTGATGCCCTTTCAAGGCCTCAGCATGGAGATACTGTAGTGGAAAAAAATGTGAAAAGATAACTTAGAATTTAAACAAAATCACACTAATCAGCATGACTTGTCTTTTTTTATTTTTTCAAAATTTCTTAGCTAGGCTTTGCTTAACTCTTTATAAACAAAGGCTGGAGCATTTTTGTCTTGTTTTAAGGAAAGTAGTAGCATTAGTTTGGTGAAATTAGAATGTGTTATAAATCCTTGATGAACTCTACAAAATATTTATTTCTGAAATTCTTGACGTAAATTATCTATTTACAAAGTACAAACTGGTGATGCTGCTGCCCCAGTGCTGGTAGTATAAATCTCCTCTAATAACACATGGTACATCAGCCAACTTTTTGTTGTTGCTCTTCTGTAGAAAATGGGAATTCTGTGGAAGAGGAGTTTGTTTCCTCATTGCTGTGTGTTCTTCCCTAGGCCTGTGCCCCACTGTACCACTGGAGGACTGAAACCAAACAAGAGAGGGAGCCTGTGGGAACTTGTTACCTGCTTGCTGGCTCAAAATTTGTGGAATATGCTCCCTGCAGGTCCAGTAAGTACAGAGCACTTGTGTTGCTTTTCCGTTTGGAATTCTCCTTGTGTTTGTATTTCGTGTACATTTTGAAGCAGGATGTTTTAGAGGTATTTCCCCCTTCCATGTGGAGCAATTAGAACGAAACCTAAGCTGGACTCGGGCACGTGAATCCTCCTCCAGCTGATGTTCAAGATGCAGACCTTGCTTTCTTCTAGGGTGAAAATATCTTAGATCCAAGTGTCACTGGAACTGAGGACTTCTGTTTTAGAAGGGACCAGTTCTGTAGTAATCATTCAAGAAAAATTACGCAGCAAGTGCTTTTTCAAAAACGAACTCTAAAATTTTATGAAGCTCAAGTATTCTATTGTTATTCAAATACTTTAAAGTTCTTTTGGAAAACAAGGTTTGGCCCAAGTAAGTTCTGAACTGTGTGTACACATCCACAGAGTAGTGATGCATTGTTTGAATTATATTAACCATTGAACATTTTGACTCATGATTTCCAAGTGCTTTGCATCCATGTCTTCTAGTTGGGTTGGTAGATTATTCAGAGGCTTAGAGCCTTTTTTAAAATACAGAAGTCTAGAAGTTGAAGTTGAAGCTAGGATTGTCTCTTTTTTTGCTGAAAGTCATTTTTTTAACAGCAGGAATAAAATCCAGTGTGGTCCAACATAGCAAGAAGTTGAATAAGCATATATTAAACTAAATCATGCTAGTTCAGTGGTCACACTTTCAGATAAGGGGGTCTCAGCATTTCTACTCTGGAGCTGTATAATCCTAAGATTAATTCAGTCATAACAATTCTTGCTGGGATGAGTCTCAGTAGACAGAGATTTTTTCAGCCAGTTATTCCCCTTTTTGTTTTAAGCCAGTTCAGATTTTTATTCCATACCAAAAGAAAAGCTTATTCCCTATTTTCCATATACCTTATTTCCCGTGTATAAATTGCAAATATTTTTCCCCCTCAATTTTGAAGATGAAATGAAAGGGAATGTGGAGTTGCTATTCCCTTTGACTGTGGTAGGCTAGAACACATACTAGTGTTACAGGTAGCCAGCCCTGAAGTTGTTACAGCGTTTGCTTCTGAATTGTTGGTAAAGACAAAATACTGATTTAGGAGTAAAGTATTCCAAGATTCAAACTGAGGAGTGAAAGTTTACGTAAGAAGAAAAGTATCCACAGAATCATCTGATCTAGTACTGGTAATACTTATTTATTTTTCTCCTCTTTCTTTTCTATCCTTTTATTTATTGATTTATTTATTTTTTTTTTTGTCAGCAACTATCGATGCAGATGGGCAGGGATTTTGTCAAGGTGGATTTAGCATTGACTTTACAAAGGTATGTGGTTCTTTCTCAATTTCTGGGGGGCAACAGACAAAACACCCCTGATGCAGAGCACTGACAAGCACAGCTATTAGGAAGCCAAACATAAACTACCATTTCTGAGGGGTGGGGAAACCCCACAACCAGCCAAAATTTGTAAATAGAACAAAAATAACTTCAAACCACTCAAACTGCAGTTCTAAACCTGTTTCTCCCTGTGTCTTCACAGCAGCACACTTTCACCTCCTGTAGGAATCATGTCCTGAGCAGATAATCCAGTTTTCCGCTCACCCTCAGGTGGAATCAGCTGCAGTAGTCAGGATTTTTGAGGCATGTGCTTTCAAGGGGTTGGTGCACAGCAGTGTTACTTCTTCAGGAATAATAACTTAGGGAAGTTAGGTAAACAGTGTTCTTGTGAGTCATGCTTGTTTTTCTCATCAGCCAGCAGAAGTGCACTTATGTTTCTTCTCCTTTTGTGTTCTCCTTGCCTTTTAGAGTTCTTCTTTTTAGTTTTTTGGTTGGTTTTTTTTTTTTTTTTTAATTCATGATTAGTTCTTTAATCCAAGCACAGTAAAACTGTGCCCAGATCTGAGAACTTACTGTAGTTTTCATACTGTGCAGTGAAATTGTTTAGCACAGACTGGACATGTCAAGACCGTGCAAGTCCTGCTTGTGATGTGACTATTTTTTGGGTAGTTCACATCTGATGGTTAGGTCATGGCCCTTCACTCTTTGCCCAAGACCACTCTTGTTTTCCCTCCAGAGGAAACTGCAAAGTGCAGGATAGGACTGTAAGTGTTTGTATTATTTTACACCCCCCCCTCAGGGCTACTGTGCAGACTCCAACCCCACTTAAAACCAGCCTAAACCCTCACTGAGTGGGCAAGCCTGGCTCTAAGGTATCTCCAAATCTCTGACCTAGATTTTTCTGGGTGGTGAATACGAGACTTTTTAGGATTAACACCTGAATAAGTGCTTTAATTATTCAGCAAAGCCTGTGGCCTAATCCAATACTTACAGAGCAAGTTCCCAACACTGGGATAGCTAATGAGGTTAAAGCTTCATAAAGTGGTGTGTGGATTGCAGTTGTGCCAAGGAATAGGGAATGGGGGAATTAGATCACAGTTATTCTGAGTTAAACTTTTCTAATGATAAGTTAAGAAAAGTGGCAGAGGCAGAAGATGAAACTAGGTTTGGCTGCTGACCTAAAAACATGCTATGATTGTCGTGTAGCAGTCCTAAATTTTTCTCCTAATTGTATTCCTGTTGCCTTAGATTTATGTGGGAAGGAGGGTCTATCATAACCAAAGCAGAATTCTGTCTAGAATTTTCAATGGATGAAACAGAGCCACGAGTCACTGAAGGCAGATTGTTTGTTATCTTACCATTTTACAAGATCCATTTGTAATTAATCGCTCCATCAAGAAATAAAATGGATGGGGGTCAGTGAAGCTACAGTGATGTACATGCATGGGATTACTTCCCATAAACATGGGACATGTTCTCTTGATTTTAGATGTGCTTAATGGGTTTTTAATTTTTGTTTCTGTCTTTTTGTTTTTTTTCTGCCCTTCCCCTCCAAGGGAGACAGGGTGCTGCTTGGAGGACCTGGAAGTTTTTACTGGCAAGGTGAGATAAATATTATTTAAGTCACAGAGCAGGTGATCTCTTTGATTTTTCATTTTGTTCTTTTAATCATTTTTATTCACACTCTTCCAACCACTGTCAGAGTCTTTGTCAGTAAGAAAACTAACAGAAATACGTTCCTTCATCCTTCAGAATATCTCGTGAACGATCAGGGCAACCACAGATTAAAGAAGGACTAATAATTGTGTAGATGTCCTTTGTCTTTTAAATAACTCCACGGTAAATTTAAAGGCAGGTAGGATTTGTTTCCATCAGCAGGATAAGTTTCCTTTAGGATATTTTGCTTTAAAATCGACATGTTTTGTAATTTCTGGCACACACAGAAAGCGTGCATTTTCAAAGAGAAATGTCCCCTCCAAAGAGAACTTCATTATTTTCCCCTGACAGCAAAGATGGTTTGTGTTGGTATTGATTGGTTTGTGCCACGGGGCACGTTCTACCTCTCCCTGCACTGCTTGCACAGAGCATTATTACCTGTACACTTGGCTAATGTGGACTTGGTCAGTATTTGCAGGATCATTCAGCCTTTAGCTGCAGCTCTCCACTCAAAAGGGGGTGCTGCTGTACTCAGGACACGGCTGCCACGCTCTGCTGCCTGCCTTTAATGTAAATACCAACGTTTATTAATAGACTTTCTGTGTCAAGCCAGCCTACATGAAGATGCAGCAGCCCAGGAGGCTTGCTCCAATCCTGGGCTTTAAATTCTGAACAGAATGGAATGGTTGAAGCTAAACCTGTGGATACAATACAATATAGATTATGTTCCTGTGTTCGTTTTTGGCTAAAGTCACCCCTCATCTGCCAAAACAACCTTATTCTCTCACACTGCATCCAGAAAAAAAAAAATCTTGGCTCTGAATAGAAGACAATACTACACTCCTAAAAGCTAGATTTTTCATCCTAAACTCTTATTCCACGTTCTGAGGTGCCGGAGGAGTAGTTTTTCCCTACACTTCATATATGTTTGAATATGTATATGAAGTAAGTGTTATTCTGCAAATTTTTTTGTGATGATTCAAGTTTTATTTTCAACTCAGAGAAAAGAATGTAATGCAGTCACCACCTAGTGGCTAGTGATGTGAGAATGGAGGATGTGGTAATGCACTGGGCTCTTCTCATTTGTGGTCATCTTCCCAGCCTCTTGTCTGCCAAAATAAGCTCTTGTGTTATGGGGTTTAGGAGCAATGACTCAGTTCTGCGATACCATCATCGTATGAGAACTGAGCACTCCCATTTAAGTCCTGCCTTATATGTAGGAGTAGCTTCTATTTTCAGTGAGAGCTCTCTGTGTGCTTTTCTTTGTCAATATGTGCACATGTTATTTTTTGAGGTAGGATGCGAAGTCCCACTTACACCCTTCCTGGTGCTGCTGCTGTCGGCTGCTTTCTGGTCAGCGCTGTGGAAGAGCTGTTGCTTCAGAAGGCAGCATCCTGTAAATGAGTCCTGTAACTTACTGGCGGAGGTCACACCTTCCCTTTGTGGTTTTAAGCTGTTTTCTTTCTCTTTAGGCCAACTCATTTCTGATCGAGTGACGGAGATCGTGGCTAAATACGACTCCAAGGTCTACAGTACCAAGTATGATGACCAGTTGGCAACCAGACCTGCCAGTGCTGCTTTTGATGACAGCTACTTGGGTGGGTAGTGGGAGACAGGAAAACCCAGCTGTTCCCGGAAAACTCCCTTGCACTGCTCATATTTCAGTCTAAATGGCAGGACTCTTAACTCAGCACTGGACAGGTAACTGAGGAGCGGCATACCTGACAGTGCAGTCATTCAGGTATGGTGGAACCTCAGTTATCTTGCCATGGGCTTGGTTGAAAAAAGCACCTGATGACAAAATAAATGGAAATATTTCCATGACTCTTCATGCTCTGTGATGCAGGCTGAATATGGGAATGGCCCAGGTGTGATTTTTATGTGAGAAGTTAGTCACATACCTATTTTTTGAAAAGCAGCTCTTTCTAAATAATCTACCAAAACAAAATGAAAATGGAAAATAATTATGTTTGGGAAGAGAAACCACAAAGAGAGTCCCATAGAGGAGCGGGCAACCATAATTTAACTTCCCAGATGTCTAACTAGGTTCAGAAGAAAACAAGGATAGACCAGGGCAACTCCCAGGATGATAATTTTAAAATTTTCGCGTTCTGATCTCAAATTCCTGGAGCTGTTCATAGTCTAAGCTGCTCTGAAACAATATTTATTCCATTGCATTTTAAGAAGAAGAAAGGAGGACCGTGCACAGAGACATGTGAAGAGTATGAAAAGAGATGAAAGGTTTGATGAGTTTTCAAAAGTCTCCTCTTGTCTGTTCAGGTTACTCGGTGGCTGTTGGAGACTTCAATGGTGATGGCATAGAAGGTAAGGCCATTTGCTTCACTTAAAAAAAGATCATATTAATAGGCTGGGCAGATCTTTCAAATAAATGATAAAGTGCACAGGAAAATGCGTCAGGGACTAGGAATGAGCTGCTCTGTTCAAACCAAGTCCCTGTGCTTTGGGACCTGAATGTTACCTGTGTCTTGCTTTGTGTTCCAGACTTTGTGTCAGGAGTCCCAAGAGCAGCGAGAACTCTGGGAATGGTAGGAAATTTGAAATGTTAAACTTTAAAATAAGTGCAAAAGGTAAAGGTTGTTGGTGTGCTCTAATGTGTATTTATTTCCTCACGTGCAGGTGTCTATTTACAACGGGAAGAACATGTCTTCCATGTACAACTTCACTGGAGAGCAGGTGTGTAGCTCAGCTGAGTGCAGTGGGTGACCTGGAGGTTATTGCTATGTTGAGACAGTGTTTAGGGGACTAGATAATATGATGCCCTCTGTGTTATTGGCTTAATTGCCAAAGCAAAAGTTTATATGGTCTGTAGGAATTCCAATCTTATTTTTAAACAAGGGAAATGCCCCCTATTTTGAGAGCTGGGAGAGAGGACTGGATCGTGAAAAGGGGAATGGGGAAGGGAACCGATCTGTTTACTTCCTGAGTAAGAAACAGAAAGGAAAACACAAGGAGAAAGGAGACCAAAAAAAGTTGTGGTGTATATTATCATCTCCCTGAGGTATTTTCTATACAGATTTGTGTAAACTAGTTTGTGTTTGTATCACTACAATCTCACAAGTTTGGTTTGAATTTTGTTTTTCAGATGGCTGCCTATTTTGGGTATTCAGTGGCTGCCACAGACATCGACGGGGACAAGTAAGTGCCCTTCTCTCACCACTACCACCCAGCTTCTTTCTGGAAAGAAAAGAAAAAGATGCTTTTATTAAAAAGTCTTCCCACAATCTAGATTTCTGTCTTCATTACTGGTTTAACACGTGTCTGCACAACACTCTTGCCAACACTCAACGTTTGTTTTAACAATTGCGGGGTTTGGTTTTGTATTTATCTGCATAAATACACGTGTGCATTCACATACTTTAAATGTATTACATTCTGGTATATTCGTGCTTACTCTGTCAATAAATATTTGCCTTCAGTGGAAATTTAAAGACAGGTAATTTGGATCTTAGTGTTGACTTCAGTGCTGAGTTAAACCTACTAGCAGATGCTTAAGAGACAGAATTTTCATGCTGCTACTGAAGAACCTTGTCCTTCTCTGGTCCAGCTATACAGATCTGTTTATTGGAGCCCCCCTTTTCATGGATCGAGGCTCAGATGGGAAACTTCAGGAGGTCGGCCAAGTGTCCATTTGCCTCCAGAGATCCTCTGGAGGATTCCAGACCTCCAAGCTGAACGGCTTTGAGATCTTTGCGCGATTCGGCAGCTCCATTGCCCCTCTGGGGGACCTGGACCAGGACGGCTTCAACGGTAGGACATCCTTTATTGATCGGTGGTTCCTGTTTGTAGAGGACTCGTAGCCAGCACACTGACTGCGGATTCTGCACACAAACACTCGGCATTCTTGCCGTGGCTGAGTGTTGGACACCGAGGTCTAGACTCCTTTCGATGCTTGTATGCTACTCCCAGGAATGCCAACAGGAGTTCCATGGATGCATCGAGCAGAGACTATACCATTGCAGCTACAGCACGGATTACTCGAGCTGTTACACTGAGCAGTTCGCTGCTTTCTGGGTGATAACTGCAACAGAAACTTTGATGAAATACTCGACTCTCCTCTGTGACTCGTTAGCACATCCGCAGTAGAATCTTCCTGCTTCCATTCCACTCCAAAGCTGACTTTTTGCTCCAGAAACACAGCGATGACTGAAGGGAAGGTTTTGTTTCAGAGAGCTGGTTAAAAATGTTCTGATAAAAGAGATTTTCCTGGGACAAATCTCTTTCAAAATGGAAAGGTTTGGTGAAAATATTTCATAACAACTACAGCCGGCTGTCCCAAGAGCTGAGTGTCTCGAGCGAGTAATTGGATGCGAAGTCTGAGTCTGACACAACTGAAACTGAGGACTCTCAAACTCGTTGCCTGTGCTTCTTGTTACTTTAGGAACTTGTTACTTTCACTTAGGAATTAAGAGCAATGAAACAGGCAATTATGTAGTTTTGGGATGGAGACTTCCAGGAATCCCAGGGAGAACACCTTGTTATGCACATCATACTCCAGTGTTGCCTAAAGAGTATTAGGAATTTGAGTTTCACCAAAAATGCTGATTTTGTCCAATCTGCTTGCAAGATAAATATTTTCTGAAAGATCAAAAATGACAATATTTCAAATTCTCAGGTAGCTCTTCATTTATTTTCTATGAAATCATAATATCATAGAATAGTTTGAGTTGAAGAGACCTTTTTAGTTACTAATAATATGCAGAATCAGTGTGAAGATGTGATATCACTGCACATATTTACAGAAAGATTGCAGCTGATAGCCAAGACTCTAGTCCCCTGCTGAAGTTAGCCCAAAGCTGTTTCTGTCATACTTCAATCTAAAATAAACTGCAGGCAGGAAAATCATAGCAAAAGCTGCCTCTTTTTAATTCCTTTGCTGTTATTTAGTCCCTTTGTTTTGTTTATTGCTCTGCCTCACTTGGGGAAGGTTAATTAAAATACTTTCCATCCCAGTATGGTGCCAGATTGGAATTTTTACTGGTGTCGTAAAGTTTGTAAATACATGGCAAAAATACAAACCAGTAAATTTCGAGTCCTTACTCTTTTCATCACATTTTCTCAAATTTAAGTAAAGAGGAAGGAAAAATGAAATTAGTCTGTATAGTGCTTCATGTTTGGTCGTTGACTGGTGATTGTTGAGTGTACATCATATTTGCAATTCTAAAGCTGTCCTTGCAGTCTAATTAACCTTTTGTTTATTGCTGTTTTATTAGTCATTGAAAATGAGTACTCTTAAATTTATTAAGCTTTAAGAGATAGAATAATTGCACTAACTGGGAGTTCTCCATAAAATATATTGCCAAATCATGATCAGGATAGACTGGAATTTCATATTTACCATTGGTTTAGGATGATTTAAATTGTCCAGAATTATTAAAACGTCACACCCTTCAGAGGAACATAAGCATGTTAATGAAATGGGAAGATAGCCCCGCTTCGTTTTGTGATTTGGCACCAACAATTACTCATTCTGTGTGTTTTAGTCATCTCAAAAGCATCTCAAATCCATAAGATTTGGCTGCAAGTCAGTCACTGAGATGCAGAAGCACTTGCAGAACTATTTCTTTCCTTCCTCCCCCCTTCAAGTCTGTGAAGGGTTTTTGTTAAACATTTACACTTTCTAGAAAAAACAGCATCCAATTAAAAAATAAACAAGCAAAGGCTGATGGTGGGTGTTTTAAAGGCTGGTTGCATTTCCTCCCTCCTGACACACGTTGAAGCTGTAATGTCAGAAATGACTGACTGATGTAAGCACAAGTATGTTCCCCCTCTCTGTATCTGGACAAGCTGACGATTCTTCTCTTGGTTTTCAGATATTGCAGTGGCTGCACCGTATGGTGGAGAGGACAAGAGAGGACTTGTCTATATCTACAATGGAAGAGCAAGTGGTTTGAATGCAGTCCCATCCCAAATTCTGGAAGGGCAGTGGGCCGCTCGCACTATGCCACCCAGTTTTGGGTACTCGCTGAAAGGAGCCACAGATGTGGACAAAAATGGATATCCAGGTCCTTTGCTCTAAATGCACTTTCAAATAACTTGACCCAGACAAACAGCATATTTAAAAAAAAATAACTTGTAATATGTCCCCTTTTCTTCCTAGACTTGATTGTTGGAGCCTTTGGTGTTGACACAGCTGTTCTGTACAGGTGAGGGTCCCGCTGTGCTTTACACAAGTGCAAGCAGAGGGAAAGCTCAGGGGGGTTCTCAAGCTAAGAAAGAAGGCAGGATCAGTCTGAACTTCTGCTGCTTTACTCCATTCCAAAATGCTGGAGGTGAAAAAAAAGTTGCACTGCTGCTTTCACTGACCATACCTACAGTCTGCTGCCTAGAATTCATCTTTCTCAATAAAGTATAGTTAAGAGGACATAGAAATGAGCTGTCTTTAAGGCTTTCCGAGTGACAGTTCCCACAGTTCCCTAGATTCTGACACATCCAGGGTGCTGCTAGCTATTACACTGAAATCCCAGGGTTCCCATCCGGACTCCCTCATTTTGGGACAATGCCTAATTTGTTAGTGCTAGAAATAGATAGGACTTTCTCTTTACACTGTTGTCCATGTTCTGACTGATGGGAATGAAAGGGCACAGAAAAGCTTCCCATTTTTCCCTCATCTACTCGGTGATGATTTGTTTTTCTTGCGGTTTCACTAAATATTGTGTGTTTGTATATATTTCACAATTTGATGGGGAGGGTATTGTCTAATGTGGTGTCGAATGCTGTTCCAAGAGGATGTTTTCTTTGCAGGGCTAGACCAGTTATTAGAGTAAATGCTGCTCTGGAAGTTAATCCAACCATTCTGAACCCAGAAAACAAAGCCTGTTCACTGGGAGATGTAAAAGTTTCTTGGTAAGCAGGGTATCTATGTTTTCCTTTCTTGGGACTTCCTTGGGTTTTATTTCTGTAAGCTTCCAGCTTTAAAGGATTCAGGAAGTCCAGCCAGCTAATAAGAAAAAGGACAAACACAGATGAAAGAACAGACAATACAAAATAAGACCTGTGAACAGAAATAAACAATGAAGAATTTTAGAAGAAAATGAGAGAAAAAGTGTATGAAATAAGTATTTTCTTTTCCTCCTAAACAGCTTCAAAGTAAAGTTCTGCTTAAAAGCGGATGGCAAAGGAAAGCTCCCGAACTCACTCAGTAAGTTCTGCTTGTTTAAAAGCTTCAAAGTCTTTGGGTACTGTTAGCAGACATGAGCACAGGTCATTGTTATTTTCACTGTTGAAACAATTGCCTTTCACAGCACACTCCTTCCCCCTGGGTAGCCACGTACATCTGTGTGACTGTCTTCAGCAGGGTTTTTGGGCTGCGGTTGCGTAGAACTTGGTGGCATTTGGTCATGCTTGGCACTTCAAGCATATGTTCAACCACGTGGTTAACTAGTCTTGGGAAGTCCTTTGTATTTTACAGATTTTAGAGAAACTCTCACTGATCGAAGTTTTAGTCAGGAATATTCAATTATTGTTGGGCCTGGAAGATTTTCTTTATGGCATGTGTAGAGGTGCTGTGATCTGAGAAAGTTCATTTTTTAAATTTTATTTTCTGTGTCAAATATTTGAAGTAATCAGATTAGCAATAGAGTTTAAATATACAATTCCTATATGCAAGATTGCTTTAAAGATTTCTGGGGGAAAAGATTTGACTTTTGTTCTTGCAGTTCTATAGCAATTATAAATTATACATGTGTCAGTGCTCTTACATGTTTCTAGATTTTTAAGGAAAAAGCAGAGTCCAATTTAGGACAGCAACAGTGCTTGAGAACTAATGTAGTAACAGATGTTACACTGGAAGAACTGGAAGTTTTAAAAGTGGCAAGTACTGCGTTGTCATTGTGGCTGAAATCAGTGTTCAGCTCCATTTCTGGTGGGAATCTGCACTGTGTTTAATGGAATGAAATAAGCCTAACCCAAAAACGCTTTGCACTGGACAGATTTCCAAGTGGAGCTGCTGTTGGATAAACTTAAACAGAAGGGAGCTATAAGGAGAGCTCTCTTCCTCCACAGCAAACAGCCCAGCCACTCGAAGAACATGACTATTACAAAGGGGGGCAAAATGAACTGCGAAGAACTTGATGCCTTCTTGAGGGTAAGTAGCCATTTATGTTTTAGGCAAACAATCTTTGGTGCCCTCTCTATTTATTACAAGTTCCTTGTGTCAGTTATTAAAAAAAAAAAAGAAAAAGAAAAAAATGCTGGAGAAACTTGATACTCAATGGATAGACCTGAAATTACTAAGGCCTTATGTCTCTCCTGGGTTATTGCTGCTGTCAGAGGATGAACGATGGATATTATTGGGACTGAGGTCCTGGTCCCTGAATGGCTTGGAAATTTAATTCAGAACTTTACTAGCAACTTCTTGAATGAATCATTGAGGCACCAAATTAATTGTCATTTCCAGGGAACATGAAACTCAAAAACCAAAGGTTGTCATCTACTTTAAAGGTAAAAAAACAAAGAAAAATAGGGATCTGCAACTAAAAAGCCGAGATCAGCAAATAAGAGAGGAGACAGAGAAAGATAAAATATTAAGCTTGTTTTTTCTCAGTCTTTCTGTTTAGTCCCCACAAATGTGAACAGGTACTAACACAATTAAAAAGTGTAACCCAGCAGAAGAAACACGGGGTGTAGCTATGTAAGTTATATGCAGCTCAGATTTATCTCTGTGTCCTTACAAATCAAACATAAACATGACTTACTTTCCTCTCAAAAAAGCCCTAATAACCCAATAAAAATACTAGTAATCAATAAGGATTCATGGTGGATAGGTAAAACCTTTCTTTGACCTGCCTTGTGTGTGGGATATTTACAGAATTAGACCTCTCAGATCTCTGTGTCAGTAAAGCTTTAACACATTTCCACCTGAAATTTTCATAAAGAAATTAAGGATACATGATCTCCATGAAGTTACCTTAAATGGAATGCAAAACCAGTTGAAAACTATACGTAATCAATGGGTTTCTGCCCGCAGAAGATATGAAGTAAGATCCTGAAATGAGCTGTGCTACAGTCAGTAATTTCCATTAGTCTCAGAAACGAAGCAGAGTTTACACTGATCAAATCTGTGACTAACATAAAGCTAAGAGCTGGCTTGTAACTGCTCTGAAAGGCAGGGTCAACATTTGACAAACGGGACGATTCGAAATTACCAACATGAAAGTCAGCAACTCCAGAGCGCAAAGCAATGATTTTAGGAACGGAAAAATCGTAAGTCCACAGATGAGGATCTTAGAAGCCAACTGAATTTTGCCTGACAGGAAAGAGTGGAATTGTTGTAGCCCTTAGTTTCCTTGCTATTGGAGTTCTATGGCTGAACACTCCTGTATGCTCCTGTTTTCCATTTGTTAAACAGGGAGGTTACCGCAGGTTTCCTGACAGGAGATTTTCTGGTTTGGAAAGAGCTCAGAAGTTTTCGTGTCGTTTTGACCTCCTCATCCCTACTACATTTTAATTGTAATTCAGATCCTTGCTTTCCTCAGGATGAATCTGAATTTAGAGACAAGCTAACCCCCATTACTATCTTTATGGAATATCGTCTGGATTATAGAACAGCTGCAGATGCAACAGGATTGCACCCTATCCTCAACCAGTTCACCCCTGCTAATATGAGCAGACAGGTATGTTGCTCACACACTCTGTGATCACAGAACTCGGCTTTCAAAACTCATGTTTATCTTGGGACTTCTGGAAAGATCCCTAAATATACATCTAGGCTTTGGTCTTTGAATTATGGAAATATTGACGGTTATTGTAATTTGGTCTTCTCTTTTTGATTTTTTTTTATTGTTGTTGTTGTTTTTCTCATCTCTCTGGCTGTACTTCCTTTTCACACATGCTAATTAACAGTTTCCTGGAGAAAAGCAGTTAAAGTAGTACTGAAAGTGTTAATCTTGAAGGCTTGGAGTGTTTCATCCATTGTTCATACTGTGCCGCTCTGTGTACACTACGTTTATGCCTCTAGTTCTCTTAAGGTAATAAACATAGGGCTTTTTCTATTTCTGCCCTTTACACAAATTTTTTTCACTTGGTTGTAAAGAGGATAGCGAAGGAGCAACTCCAATATGAACAGATTATTCAAAGTATGGAAAGATGGTTAAGGTGCAGACATCAGTCCTAGAACTGCAGTGGGGCAGGATGAGGCACAGTGCCCTTATGTACTCATTTGTTCTCTTCTGAGACTGATGACATGAAAATATCTCATAACCAGCTATTCAGAATTTTTTTTTCTCGTGGTGGTGAAACAATATTATTGGAAATGTACGTTGGAACAGATGCAGGAAATTACTACAACAATATGCATTTGATTTCTGCATAGGCACACATTCTGCTGGATTGTGGGGAGGATAATATCTGCAAACCAAAGCTGGAGGTGTCAGTAGAAAGGTAAATAAATACATGAGAAAAATACCACAAGGAAAAGAATTTCCCTACTTGAATTCTAAAATTGAAGACCTCGTAATACTTTTGTTTGAAGGATGTGTTGAAGTGAGGACTCCTCAATGTATTCTATCTAAACTCATGCTTATATATTTTAAAGAAAACCCATTTTCTGCTTTTGCAACCTGAAGTCTTTAGCATGTAATGCTGGGAGAGCACACCCCTCACTCCCACCTGGCCTCCACTCTAAGTACACCATCTTTATTTGTCCCTTTGCTAAGATGGCCATGCATAGCAAGAATGACCTGGTACTGGCTGCCATTGTACCACTGTTCTGTTGTATAATACTAGATAAAATCACAAATTCATGTGTCTATAAAAGAAGGGGAGAGTAAGACTCAGTTGTCACATGTACGAAAAAAAAAATTGCCAGTATTGGTAATGTGTTTTCTCACACCTGGAAAAAAATCCCCAAGTTTTAAGTGATAATTCTTTCATGAATCTGAGCATTCTGTTCTTTGCGTGCCCTAAAGCAACTCTCAATGTATTATCTCTACTCATGATCTGGTTTTTTATACCCTTAGTGCAGTGCTATTGCATGTGCACATGCATGTAGGTAGGACACCTCACAAGCACATTCATTCATGCAAACACTTCAGGAACATTGTACGTCAGCGCAGGTACAGTCGGGTTTCCTTGTAGCTGGTGGAATGAAAATACATTGTTTGGGAAGACAGTCTCTTCCTGCCCTGGAACAAACCCACTGCAGAGGTCTTGGCTGTATTCTGCAGTTGAGTTTTGTTATAAATATGGGCTTGTACCTCTTCAAAGTGGGCATGACATTCCAAATGTGCACAGGGATTTAGGTGCCCGCAGTTGTTTGTTCCTTGTTACAGAAAGTGGTGTCGGTGGTTTGCTTTAACTTTGGTAGAAAGGATTCTTACAAAACAGCATGTAATATTTGCTCCATTTTTGTGATTGTAGATATGGGATTTTTTTTTTTTTTTAAACAATTTAGAGCTTTCCTGATGCTCCTCAAGCATTGGTACTGCCTCTAGATTTCTCTAATGTCTTGGTACGATTTCAGAATGTCTCTTCCTTCTGTAAGTTCAGCTACTTCAGTACCCTTAAAAACGTGAATGCAGAGCTCATTTTTATTCTGTTTTTGTAGTGATCAGAAGCAGATCTATATTGGTGATGACAACCCCTTGACACTCATTGTCAGTGCTCAGAACCAAGGGGAAGGAGCCTACGAAGCAGAGCTCTTTGTCGTTGTTCCACCCCAAGCGGATTTCATCGGAGTTGTTCGTAACAATGAGGTACAATTCCAGCTGTCTTCTTGGGGTCGTCATGTTTCATCTGCCACAAGTCTTGGTTTGAATGGGGCCCTTGTTAATTTAGTTTAATTTAGACTTAGCCTGTCATGTGCTGAGTAAAGAGCCGGGAAGCTGTGAGGCAAGAAGGGATGTTGGATATTACTGTCCTCTTCCACCTAAGTACGTAGAAAATCACCGATTATCCTGACTACACAGAATATTAAAATCTCTTCCCTAACTTTTCTTATCTGTTGGACCATGCTTTGGTTTGGTTCTCCAGTTTATCTCTGCTACTCTAAACCTTGGGATGTGGCTTTATCCAAAATCTGATAGCTCCCCCAAGACCTTTTTTTGAGTAAGCCAGTAGGGTTTCATGTTATTTTGGATTGGAGATTCAGTTGTCTTCCAATCTTTATTTTCTTATTGAGAGTTTGCCCAATTGCCAAAGTTCTTCACACAGGTGATAAAGAATCAGGTGGAAAAATGCTTTATGTCACAGAAATCATAATTGCTGCCCAGTATAAGAGTACTGGAATTTCTCTTTCTATAACCTTGGAAAGAGATCTATCTTGTGTGAAAAGCATTTGGCTCCAGGGAAGCTTTCATACTCAGATTTTATTTGATTTTAGTACTTGACTGACTTCGGGCTGAGAAGTTACGAGTAAATTAATGCAGCGTTATCTAGAACTTCTCTCCAGATTTCATCCAGGTGTCCAGATGTAAAGAGTGATATTCCTTAATATTTCTTTCTGGTTTGTTGCAGGCTTTAGCCAGGCTGTCTTGCGCATTCAAAACAGAGAATGAAACTCGCATGGTAGTTTGTGACCTGGGAAATCCCATGAAAGCAGGAACTAAGGTGAGGTTTGCTCCAACAGGTGTCTGGTAGCTCAAACAGGAGGGCAGGTGGCAGTTTTCTTAATCACAGTAGTGTTTGGGCAGGATGTTTACTCCCAGGAAACTGAGATCAGATCTAGCTGGCATTTAGCTGCCCACATGTTTGGTTAGTACGGTGGTAGCTGGTTTCAACTTTCTAGCTAAATTAAAGGCTGAAAGGAGTGGTCCTGTGTTTTATGATGCAACTCAAAAATGACTAGTTCATTAAATACTGGAATTAGTGAATTCTGGTCCCTTGTGAGTTTGTCTTTTATCTGACATGTATTTTTCAGTATATAATAAAGAGCTAGCTCATGGCACACTTTTCTCTTAGTTCATCTCTCTGCTGCTTAATTTTGTGAAGACTGAGAGAGAGCTTTGTCTAGTTGAGACCTCTACAATTCCACCAAATGTAACTGATGTTGGAAGAATTAAAAAACTATTAGTGGGACTTGACAGATTTTATGATGATACGATGTAGTAAGTCTTATTTTCTGAGGAAATCAAGTGAAAAATCTCACTTATTATCACTTTATTATCACTAAATATATATATCACTTGGATGATGCTTCTCTTTCAAGGCTCATTTTGTATAGGTGAATATAGATAAACTATTTCCAAAGTGTTTTGAAGTATATCAAGCTGAACGACACAGATGTTAAAGCAACTATCAATCACCGACTTAGTACAAACCTTGGGAATGAATTTCGAATCATTTAAGTGTGTCCTGTTCTTTAAACTACAGCACTTTTTGCAACACACGGGGAGGGTGAGTTATGTGTAAAAATGGCTGAAGCAAGGGCAAGGAGCATGACGTAATCCTTGCTTTTCTATTTGCCTTGGCTTTGATCTGCAGAGAGGGAGGTGCATTTCCAGTCTCGAGAAACTGGGCAGGTTTTATTTGCCAGTTCTCTGTGCGTTCTCTCATGGCCACAAGTCTCAAGCAATCCCATTGTAGTGTTAAGAGCATTAAGAAGCTGTTTAGTGTGTGTTTTATGGTGCTTGCACTGACCCATGGTGATGTTTCCCTCAAGCTGTTAGCTGGCCTGCGTTTCAGTGTGCACCAGCAGTCTGAGATGGACACCTCTGTGAAGTTTGACTTGCAAATCCGAAGGTATGGAAATCCGTGAGGATGTACCTCACCTGGTAGAAAACATGCACAGAAATAACCTGTGAACTACTCAGGTTCACTCTCGACTAATTCCCTGGTCTTTGCCTCACATTTGTCTGAAAAATAAACACAGAAGGCATTTGTACCCGCATACCATTGTGCTCTCTCGACACTCTAGCAGTGCCACAGAATAACTTTGGGTTTAAAACTGGTGTTTGAATTCCCTATGATGCAAAGCCAGAATTTCACATTTTATAGATTTTGAGGATGAGAGTCTCTCAGAACTGGCAGTGCATGGGGTGCTCTGAGCAGAAGCAGCATGCAGTGAACCATCACAGTAGACAGTATGAAAGAGTCTGACCATTAAATGGAGCAAAATGTCAATTATCAGATAAGCACAGCACTGTCATATATATATATATTATATATAAACCTGAATTTATACCTTCTGGGGATGATGTTTAAGATTTGGAGATGTAATCATTAGGAGTATCTTTACCTAATACAGTTTTGTGTTGCTAGTGGACAGTACAAATTCAGCTGTTTTGTTTTTTCCCCACTGTGGACCAAAGGCTTTTTTTTTTTTTTTTCTTTTTCATCCTCTTTTTAGGGCTTCATTTTTTCTTTTAATGTAGTGACTAAATTATTCTCCTCCACAGATGCATTTTTCACCTCCAAGAGTTAAACAAATTTCAAGCTGCCATTCTATTTTAATGGTATAAATAGATTAAAGGCCTTGGCAACATTAAATATCTCTTTGATCTCCCATTGCTGTCTGTTCAATTCTGGTCCTGCTACCTTTCTCTGGGTCAAAAAGAGTCAGTGAGGTTGCCTAAGTCATGCTTGTCTTCTGATGGAAGTTTCTATAACATTTTGCACCTTTTCTGGAAGCGACTTCCTTGTGTGACTCCTGAAGGCAGGAGCAGCAAACAGGGATGCAACTGAGCGTGGTGATCACGGTTCCCAGAGACAGGAGTTGCCAAGGTATTATCCTGAGGAGGTTTTAAGGATCACGCCAGTTGTCTTAAACTCACAGAGCTCCATTTCCAAGGCTGGCACAGTTCCTGGCAGAGCAACTCGAGTCTCTAAAAGAATGAGGTAATTACAGGTCAGGAGGAAAGCCCTGTTGCACGTATGTTTTAATTACAGCAGCAGTAAAGAATAATTAGGGGATTTAAGAAGGTCTTTCTAAAGGCAGTTGTTTGATTAGGTGGACAGAATAATCAGATGTGTCATTTAGGTGAGAACTTACTTGACTCTGCTCCTCAGTTTTTAGCAATTGTGCTCCTGAGTCATGTTATGATGTTACATAGAATTATTTTAAGGTGTGTGGGGTTTTTATTAAATACTTCTTTTTTTAATAAATTACCTTTTATTTTCTCTGCAGTTCCAACCTGTATGACAATCTAAGCCCAGTAGCATTCTATCAGGCTGACCTTGCTATTTTAGCAGCTGTTGAAATTAGAGGGTAAGCACTGATACTATTTTAATAAACATTTTTAATGAGATTTGCATATTTTCTTCTTTATATTCACTGAACTTTCAGGTCTGCATAAATATTCAAGGAAGGCTTAGGGAATTTTTAATCATAAAGATGACACGGTTCTCTCTAGCCACCCTTCGGACTTTCAGATCTTAAATAATTCTAAATAATTAAAAAATCAATTTCAAAAAGGAATGTTGTGCCTCCACTACTGGACATTTTTTAGAAGAAAAAAAACCCACTCTTTGTGTTTGCAGTTGCGTGTTTCTCCGGGTCGCTTTCCTCCTCCACAAACTGACGGGGGTTTCATCCAAAAAAATCCTGACGCCTTATCTAAAACTGTATCTAAAACCTTATCTAAAGCCTTAGTCACGATATTTTCAAATTTCCATCATGCTGATGATTGTGATCTAATTTTGTTAGTAGGTGAGAGGTGGCGGCTGGCACACTGGGAAAGCCTGACCCACTGTTTTCAGTGCCTGCTGAATTAGCCTTAGGACTGGACTGCTGAGGCTCTACATCATCAGCATTTCTCATTAGCGAAGTATTTTGTGCTTTGTGGGTTTTTGGATGATGTGTATTTATCTTATTCCTGTGAGTGGTTTCCTAGATGTTGCAGGACGAATCCAAAATTTAGGGTAGGAAAAATATTCCTAATTACAAGGTTAATCTTTTCCTGTAGAGAAGAAAACCGAACATTTGAATATTCAAACCACTCAGCTTCCGTTCTTTCTGGTTTTATGTGAGGATGAAAAATTGGAGACTCTATGTTAAGCATGTTGATTTTAATTTTTTTTTTTTAAGATATTCTAGAGAATAATATTTGTCATTCCATAGCTGATAATAACAGCTTCCTTCCTGCCCTGTTTAGTGTGTCATCTCCTGATCACATATTCCTGCCCATTGCGAATTGGCAGCCGAAGGAGAACCCAGAAACAGAAGATGATATTGGGCCTCTAGTTCAGCATATTTATGAGGTATGGAATTGCTACTCATTTCAGTGACACAGTTCTGTGATAAATGAAATCTTCCAGTGTAGTTTTTCTCTGTAGTAAATTATGATTTTTTTTTTTTCTTTATTTTCATCTCGCATGGAAGGAAAGATGTTATTTTTTTGATGCTGTCTGCAAGAAGGGGTGGAATGCCTGCAGTTCATGCAACAGGAGTGGCCAAATAGAAGGGGCTGGTTACTTACATAATTACACATATTTTACTTTCTCGCCCTTTAATTCTAGATAAAACATCTGAAGTAACTTTTTCCACTCAGGAAATGGCTCATGGCCATAAATTATTCAGTTATCCTCATTTGTACTCCAGTTGTTCTCAGTCATTCTTGTGAAGTCTTTTGCCTTGAAAAAGCTCAAGCATTTAAAATTTCCGTACAAGAACGATCACAGCTTTCATTTAGATTGTTTAATTAAACAAAACTTATCGAGAGCTGTGTGAATAGTAATAGCTGAAAGTTGTCCTGGAACTTAAGGGATCATTTGTCTGATGAAACTTGCTGCGGTATGAATCTGTGCTCAGAGCATCTTGGCTCAGGCAGGTACAGGCCGTTATTCATCCAATAGACTTAAAAAAGCAACCCATGTTTTATCAATGAAAAACTACATTTATTCAAGGCAAAAACCCCTAATGCCGTGTAGCTTTTCTTCAGTTTACACTTTATCAAATTACAGAAGTTAATTTGAAGTTTTGCCTGTTGGGGAACTGAAGTTTGGCTGCCACTTTTAGATGAAGTTTTTGCTGCTATTGTCACACTTGGTAGGGGTGACAGCGGTATTATTTATGGCTCAAATCCAAAATAACAAACTTTATGCATATTAACAGAGCAAATAGCATTGTTTGGGGTTTGTTGTTTTGTTTTGTTTTTTTTTTCATCTGTACACTTTATTTTCATAATCAGCTGAGAAACAATGGTCCAAGTGCATTCAGCAAGGTGATGATGACTCTGCAGTGGCCTTACAAATACAAAAACAACACGCTGCTCTATATTGTTCAGTATGAGATGGATGGTCCCATGAACTGCACTTCGGACATGGAAATCAATCCTTTGAAAATTAAGGTAAGCAGGACTTTCCTTTTGTTTGTCTGGAATGGTTCGTTTGTAAGCCCTCAAAACCCCTGAGAATATCTAACACTGAGTTAGTTTTTCATCTCTCGCTGACGACGAAAGCAACACTCTTTGATTGTACATGTCAATGTAAATAGCTGAATTCTAAGACAGTTTAGAACTGTAGAAAAATCATTATATTAGTTCTAAAAGAATTCAAGCAAACAGGGAAGCTATTCCATGCACAGAACAAGAAAGAATACTCTTGTATCTCTGGTAATCAGAAAGCAACTTTAGTGAATGTACATAAATAAAAATCTGTGCTTCTGCTATACCATCTGCAGTAATATATTTTTTACAACTCTTTTAAGTTTCATCATATAAATTTGTTATGTAGAGGCCAAGGAGCATGGCTCTGCCTAGTCTAATGTGTAAATTTGTAATTTTGCATTGGGAATTTCTAAGGGATTGCTAAAATAATTAATTAAGCTACTGTACATTTCTTCAAGCCCCTGTTAAAAAAGATTTTGTGTGTGTCTGACCCTGTGTGCACATGTGCAGTGCTGCATGGTACATCAATATAATACTGCTGTGTTTTCAGAGTTAAAAACTGAAATGTTGAGGAAAAGTCTTGAAGGTTGCAAAACTGAATTATCTGTTGCAGTCTAAGAGAAATTTTTTTTCTATTAGTGGAAAAGTTTTGAGTTGAAGAAGAATTAAGATACCTGAGGTTCCGTGTTAGCTTCTGGTATAAATTTGCATCAGTGATGCAGAAAAGACAGGGTTAACATTTTATTTACAGCTGTAGGTACAGCCGGGGCCTGAAGAATAGCCAGGATAGAAAGAGAGAAATAACCTGCAGTGATATGTTTCCTCAAAGTTAGTTTTGAAGTCTGCAAATGTCTAACTTATTTTTTGGGTTCCCTTGGTGTACCTCAGATTTCTGCTTCTAAGGATGATGATAAGAATGACACAGTTGTCAGGGAAGATAATCGTGACCATCGTATCAGCCGCAGGGATTTGGCTGCCGCTGAAGGGGACGTGCACACCTTGGTAAGCTCTCGGCATTCCAGCACTCGGGGCTTGGCAGCACAGTCTTCTGTATGGAGCTATCTGAAAACCAACACTTACAGGAGCAAGGCTGGTAAAACAGAGCACCTGGAGGCAGCAGGGGAGCGCTGCAGGCAGCGCTTCTGCTCCAAAGCACAGCTGATTTCGCCACACGTGTTTCCCGGCGGATCAGTGGACCCTGCGGTGAGCACACGGAGGACCTGGTCTTTCTGAACAAGGCTGGAAATAATCTGTCGTAGGAAGTGAACATACTGCCTTATCACTGTCTTTCTAACTGCAAACTATAAGTAATTATCCGGTACCACAGGTTATTGAATGTATTGGAATGGTTTATGGTGCTTTGCCAGGAGAAGAGGACAATAGGTAAAGTAAAGGTGATAAAGTAAATGTAATGCCATTAATGACTTGTCAGATATTTTCATACTTGGAATATCTTTCCTATTTTTATATGCAGGGCTGTGGAACTGCTGACTGTTTAAAGATTGTGTGTCAAGTTGGCCACCTGGAAAGGGGAAAGAGTGCAATATTGTATTTAAAATCACGCCTTTGGACCCAAACTTTCATGAATGTGAGTTACTGTGAATACTCTGTCCCTGTTTCTGAAACATTAAAAGTGACTTTCATATCCACGTGCAATACTTACTTTGTTTTTCTTACACAGAAAGAAAACCAGAATCACTCCTACTCTCTCAAATCATCTGCTTCTTTTAGTGTTATCGAGTTCCCTTATAAGAACCTTTCCTTTGAAGATATCCACAATTCCACAGTAGTAAGTCACTTACATCCAGCTTGAGTCACTTACAAACTAATACAAAGACAACTGTTGTTGGGTAGCATTTTTGCGCTTGGTATAATTGTAATTTTACCAGCTATTTGATTCATATATTTATTTCAGTCATACACACACAATTGAGGGTAAAACTAAGACTAGAGTTGACAATATTTGTATCTTGAAAGACTTAATTGAAAGTGGAAAGAAATGATGGTGAGCAGTCCTAATGTTCCTGTTAATGCCATTGTTGTTAGAGAAATATTTTACTTGAAATTTGTTTTCTACTGTAGTAGCACTTAGAACTTGAATTAGACCTTTACTGTATTTTATGAAGTACTATGTGAATGTGGAACAAAAAGAGCATCTGTGCCCCAGAGGGTGTAACAGAAAGGAATATGTAGACCATTTGTTTGGGCTGCCAAATTAAAAGTTTTTGGAAAGCACTATATCATTAAAAGGTCTTAAGAAAAGGGTAGAAAAGGACTGTGATGGATGTGTTTTTGAATATGGTTCCCAATGCCCATTATTAACTGTTTTTTTTTTTTTCTCTCATAAGCCTTGTGGAGTTGATTTTTGTTTCAAAGAATACCACCTTATAATAAAAAAAAAAAAAACCCTGAATTATTTTTCTCTAACTCCCAAATATTTCCAGATTCCTGCAGTTTTACTGAAAATCATCAAGCATTACAGAAGATACGTTGCCACGTTATCACTGATTGCAAAAATGCAAAACCAAACCAAACAAACCCCCACCCCCCCGTTTTCATTTAATTTTAAAATCCTATTAAATTTGGGTCAGCGAAGTCTTTATGTCACCATTAATCTACAGCTTTTTACTCACGTTGGAGTGAAAAAGTAGTTTCTACTGGATTAAGATTATAATCGCTATGGGATCAAGATACACAAGACTTAAACTGCATGAATGAACTCAGCTTGTCACTGCGGTGCAAAGTGTGATTTATTGTGTTTTTCTATCAGGTTACTACAAACATTACCTGGGGCATTCAACCACAGCCTATGCCAGTGCCCGTGTGGGTTATAATTTTGGCTGTCCTAGCAGGGTTATTGCTCTTGGCTGTTCTAGTCTTTGTTATGTACAGGGTAAGTATTGTCTTTTTTTTCCCTACTAGTGATGTGTTATTTCCTACAGTGCCAGCAGTTTGCAGAAATACCCTGGTCCCCTAATCATCTGAATCAGTTAAGTTTTTGGATAACTAAAAGCTTTTCAGCTTTGTCAGGAAGAAGCTGAACGAAAGAGGATGTCTGTGATTGTGCTGACTTATTTGGATTACTGTTTCAGCTGATATTTACTGTCTTTGGAGGTCAAAAACGAGGGGAAAGAGTGGCAAGAAAAAATAATGTAATCAGTTTAGAAGGGAACAGAAAGGAAGTATATATTTGGAAAATCACAATGCAATTTCTTTATTCTCCTAATCACAGATGGGCTTTTTCAAACGTGTGAGACCACCTCAGGAAGAACAAGAAAGAGAACAACTGCAACCTCATGAGAATGGGGAAGGAACATCAGAAGCTTAAACAGAGTTTTATCTGTAAGACATTCTGAAATTTAAAATTGCCTACTTCTTGGTTACAACTATTGGCTTCCCCATCAACAAAAAAACCTCTCACAACTGCAGAGCTGCTGGCCTCGGCATCAACACCTGCAAAATAAGAGCAATATATTTAAATCCTCCTTTTTGTATTAATTCTGTTCATACCTGCAACTAACACAGCTGCACTGACTGGTGGGTGAAGAACTCACCTGATACGTAGTGCTTTGACTTCGCTTACTGGGACACAGGAGACATCATCTTTTTTGGTTCATATACTGACTTTCCATGAATTTCTACCTGGATTCTGCATCTTGAAGCCAAGCTTCCGTAGATACTTGTTGGATTACATGTTTAGTTTCGGTTGATTTCTGTTGGGGTACACTACATTTCGTTTTCTAGCTCCTCAAAGTTAGTTGCACAAAAAAATGAATGTAGCTTGTTTTACAGAACTGAAGAATGTTCTGATGACAATTTTTTCTCCTGCTCAAAAAATACGAAATATTCAGTGGAATCATTCACAGCTGATACCTGTTCTTTACTTGTTCCCCTGCCTGCTCAGTGATCTGTCTTGTGGTTTCCCTCTAGACTTTACAAATACTGTTCTCCAGGTCTTGGGTCTCTGACTGTGGGGATTGAGCCTACCAACACAAAATGAGCAATAGAAAGCTGATGTCCTTTCTGTGGGACCTAGGGAAAAGATTCAGGGCAAGATCCACAGACTCTGCTGTGTATTTCCACAGAGCAGGATCCAGGTGTTGCACAGAGTTCTTGGCAGCACAGACACATTCACGTACTGCCAGGGACAACGTGTTCGATTGTGGCTGCCAACAGACGTGTCTGAGAAATCCCGTAGCCTGTATGTCCACAAGACAAACCTCCACAGGGTTTGAAATGAAGTCTGTATATTACTTGGATTGCATTTCAGTTTCTGGCCATGGAGGGAATACTCTGTGACAGGATACCTGGTGCACCGTACGGGAGCTTGTTGTTAATTCTCACATTTTGTGGTTGATCGTGCCCAAGTGCAGGATGGAATAACACAGGGACTGTTTGAACTAGGCTATCTGCCAGCCATATGGATCTTGGCCACACTCACACCTGCCTTCCCCCCTGCCCTGAGAGAACAGTGAGCTTCTCAAATGAGGCAAAGCAGAGCTGGCAATGCGAAAGGGTTTGAAAAGAGAAGGTTGATTTGGCTTGTTTCATTTCACTCATTCATTGTTTCATGGGCTTGTTTCATTTCACTCATTCACTGCTTCATTCATTGTGTGTTCCATTGCACAAAAGACATTTCATTGCACAAGACATTTCATTGTGTTCAGTACATTTCATTACCAGAAAAGACACTAAATATTTTGTTTCATTGTTGTTGTTTTAAACTTACCGGCAGGTCAGTGGTTGAAGGCCACAGGCTTCCATCATTCTTAGCCTGTGTCCCTGACCACTGGTGTAGTAAAGTGAAGCTTCTTGCACTTCTGAGAGAACACAAGAATATTGTCTATGCACTTCAGTAGACAAGTAACTGCAAAAAAGGAGGTGGTTCAGCAGAGATCTTAGAGTGGACATCCTTAAACTGTTACAAAGGTGCCATCTGTGAGATATTTATGATGTAATTTATTCCCCAAAAGGGAATAAATAAACTTCCTGTGTGCAGCCACATACACAAAGGAAGTCTTCTACTGTATTTACACCACTGAGGTTTCTGTGTAGACAAGCTCTTAAAAGGACAAAAAATCTGGTTGGTTTGGTTTTGTACCTTGGGGTTTTTGTTCAAAGCTGAATCTCCCCCATAAATACTGCAAATCCTGCTAAACCCAGAATTATCTGAAATGAACAGTTTGATTCAAGTCTTATTTCTGCATCCTTTCAGAGATTTAAAATCCACAAATGGATTTTGCTGTTAAGTCCATTCTTACTCGCTGAACCATGATGGCATCTGAGTCCTCAAAGGAGACAGCACAGAGTCTGTGGGGGCCAGTATGTACACCAGATATAGACTTGCGTATTTATCCATTTACATGGGTTTGTTTTAGACTGTTTGTTTAGGTATAATTACTTTATATGAAAGGCCACAGGGCATAGTTTTGTTTTTACTGATTTTTCAGTGTGGCCAATGTTTTATTTTTGCCTTTACTATTAGTATTGTTACTAGTTTTATAGTAAAGAATCAGGAGTGAGGCTTTAATCCTGGCCTCAAAATGTGTCTTTGATAGAACAGCATTTCACTTCCTTACACAGGCTTGTAGTTCACACACTTTGTCAACTGATTATCTGTGTGCAAGGAGATTGGTTTTACCCAGCCTTAATCTTAGTAGGTTAAGAGGTTTAGGAGACTGTCAGACAGATTATAGCTCTAATTCTTACATGTGTGCTTTCATTACATGTACACACCACATTGACTTGAAATTTATGAGACTACTTGCATGTCTAGGTGTTATAAGGAGATTAAAAAACTATTTTAGAAGAAAAGCACGATTGAGATCTCTCCAGCTCACGTGGAAGGGGTACTGTAGCACTGTTAATGCCAGTGCTAACTGCGCCGTTGTTTTACTGTGCAAACTGGAAACTCATTTTGCTGACTTTCAAGATAAAAAAGGTACATTTTGTTGGTACAACTGCTGTAGCTGTGGAAAGTTTCTTCCATTTTTGAAGTTACATAAAGCAGTCCTTATTTAAGTGATTTTTATTTCCTGCATTCTACTGGACACTGAAAGCAAATAGTTGCTTCTCCCATGTCCACTGATTTCCAGTTTGGTTAAAAACCTCACATACAAGGTGTAAATGGAGTGTCCAGGTCACTGAGTGAACATTCGATGTAAAACCTCACATTCAGTTTAAAGGAACCTTTGTGCTTCAGGGAGGTTCCGAACTGGAAGTTTTCCTGAGGGGGCGTGCAGGAAACATTTGACAGCAATAAGATTCCAGGCTGTGTATGTACTCGTGTCAGTATGAATTTCATACTGACTTACAGGCCTTGATGTATTCTTACAGCAAATATTGTAGAATGATGTTAAACTTTTTTAAAGAAACTTTAGAAAATGTATTTTGGACTGAAATTAATGCCTTTGAGTCAAAATTGATGTGCATAAGATGCATACTGGAAGCATTTAAAAAAAATACAAGTACAGTAACAGAGAATTAGCTTTCTTTTGAGAGTTATGTTTCAGAAGCATATTTTTTATGAATATAAAATCAACAGCTATGTAATTATTTAGGCAATAAAAACATTTTAAGAGAGCTGTATCTTTTATAATGTAATATGACTTTATATAAGTACTCCAGTTTGCAATTATTGCAGCATCTCATGATCAGTGAAGTGATTTGTATTACAGAATGCGTATTATCTATTACTATATTTGACAATATTTTGAAAATGTAAAGCAAGGAACCTAATTTAGTTTCTTGCTTCTCTTTCAAGAAACTAGGAAATTGTGGAGATAGCTTTTTTTTTTTTTAAGCATGACTGTAAAGTCAAGTATGGGCTATGTTTATCAACATAATTTGAAATCTTTGAGGAAATTTTTGTATCAAGTATCAAGTTCATAATTTTACTTGTTGCATTTTTCTGTTTTAAATTTTGATTTACGTGTTGAACTTTGATTCACATAGTGTTCGTGGAAACTTTAAGAAAGTTTATTATATGTGCTCTTTCTTTATAAAGCATTTATTCCAAGGAAATATTTTAAATATTTAGTTGTTTCTAAACTTGTGTTCACACTTAAATAATCTTTAAGGTAGCCTGTCATGGGTATATTGAAAATATTTTGGCCATAGTCAGCATGCTCTTGGTTTGGAAGGATTCGTGTTGCACTGGCATTTTCGCAACTCTTGGGTTTGCTGTTGGTTACCCTGACAGTGTTTTTTTACCTACACCCTCACAGCCATGGAGCAGCATCGCCCTGGTGAAAATTGAGTCAGGTTTTGTCTTTGGTCCAGGCTAACGTGATCCTTTGTCTTCCGTGCTGCTGGCTGTTAATGAGGGGGGGGCGGGGAAAAAGGATTTTATAAAAGCAAAACAGAAATCCAAACACTGCAAAGGTCGTGGCAGAGCCCACACGAGCCTCATGGCAAAGGCTGTGGTTTGTCTGTATGTGAGACGGGAAGAACCCGTTGGTTCTCCATTGGCAGTGGCCTCCTGTCAGGACCAAGTGCCAGTTTGGCTCATGGTTATCTGCTGAATCTCATGGGCATGATCTGAACTCTTTTGGTACTGAATCTCGAGGTTCTAATTCCCCCATGCAATATAACCTGAGCAGACCTAGTTCGCTGCCAAGCTGTTCAATTTTGTTTGCCTAAGAAGGGACGTAGCATTTGTTGGCTTACAGTGGTCAGTGTCTGTAAGGACAAACAAAACCAGTGTGTCCAGCTGAGGTGATAAATGAATGGAATAGGCTGGTTTTGATCGCCCACATTGGGCGAACCACGATGTATATTCTCGAGTGTATCCATTACTAACTCTTGAGTTATTGAGGACTGGTACAATTAAGTCCATTGTGGAAAGTTTTGACTAGAGGCTACACAACAGTGGTTTTGAATCTGTAGTGTTACTACTGTTTCATGTGATTATGGTATTTAGGATTTTGGTGTATTTTTTACCAGTGTGTAGGATTTTAATATAACACAGGAAATCTAACCTTTCATGCAATGACCTCCAGATATGCTGCATCAAAGTTGAGTAACTTGACCCCTGGCTTTTGCAAAGTGATTGAAGATTTAATGTAGCATTTGAATCTTCAAAAAACTTGGACAGGTTTTACTTTTCTAGTTCGTGAAGGAAACCTGTATTTGCTATTATACAAATATGCTGAAAATGTAACATTTTATTTCTTCATTATGGAATTTTTTTGCCTTTTTTGTTTGTTTGTTTGTTTGTTTTTGCTCGTGCATTAAATTGGAAGAGCGTTGTTTGCACAAGCAGGAACTTAACACACTAACAAGAGTGCTGCATTTTGTGTTTCTTAGTTGTGTAGTAAATACTTGTAAAATAAATGGGAATATTTTCAGTTACTCTGAGCTTGTTTCCAAGGTCTTCGGTACATTTAAGGAGAGCAATATACGTTTGAAGTCACCTTATTTTGTATTAAATTATAAATTGTGGAAAATAAAAAGTGCTTATTGTGGCACAGTAATTTTGTACTGGTATGAAATATATAGCTATTAAGCTATGGTTTTCTTTTCAACCCATTTATTTCATTCTAATGCAAATTTAATTGTTTTTATTAGGTTGTATTTTTCTAAAAATGTATACGATTTCCAAATATTATGATTGGGTAAATTGCAAAATGTAAGCATTGACTTGATTCTGATATTTAGAATTTTGGAATAAAATACCTCCTAATCAACAGGAATTCTGTGTTTGTTTGTTGGGTTTTTTTTTTAATATTAGGTGTATTTTTAAAAATGCATTTCATTCACCAGCAAATATTTTGTAGTATATGTTTGTAATTTACAGGTATCTGCTCAATACAGAAAGGTCACATTTACAGAACTTTTACATTCTCAGCTCAAGTGGCACATATTGACCTTGAGTCAAAAAATGTTGTAATCACAAGCAGGAAAGAGGATCTATTCACAAATTATATTCTGACTCTTTGCATATATGTATGATACTTTATTCCATGCTTTGATAATTAGTTTGTAAATTAATTACTAATACATTAATACTTTCTGACATATTACTACATTAATGTTTTTAATTTGCCAGTTCAAGCACTTTTAAGAACACAGAGAACAACTGAAAATACTTTTTTTTTTTAAAGTATTTGTATGAACTTCTCATCATTATATTGTCTCTTACAAAGAATTAAGGTCAGTGCTGTCAGCCCATCCTCTCACAAGGTATTTCACAATCAGTTTTACTGCATCTTTCTGATAAACCTTATAAAAGTAGTGCTGTCTCTTGGCAGACATGCAGGCCATGCTAAGGCTAAGCTTGCAGGGCACAAATGCACAGCACAGAGCTTCCAAATGGGAGAAGCAAAAAACTGGTGTTTACAATCTCACATGCAGACCAGGCCTGTGTGTTACTGTTCTTCAGAGAGTTTTGCAGAATCTGTCTGCCTTTGTATTTCTGTGTCCTTTGTGTACACACTTTTCAGTCCCTAAGAAAATATCAGATGCTGTGTTACATCCCTTCAGTGGTTGATGATGATGGTTGTAATTTGGAGTTTGAAGAGCGTGTGAGCAGCCCTGAAAGACTGCAGGAGTTACTGCTGGACATAATTCCTCAGGGAAATACTCAGATAGTTGAAATAAGTTACTTACTATCAGCTTTCATCTCTTTTCAAAGAAAATTTGGTTAGAAAACCATAATCTTGATTACATTTTTGCTGAAATGAGTGTTATTGTGTCCTCCAATTTTTCTTTGTAATTGATCTAAATATAGTACAATTAATTTCCACATGTGTTATTCCCCTTTTGGAGCCATTTTCAAGAGAGCCTTTATAAAACATTTAACAGGTTTTTTTCTCCCAGACATTTATAAATGAATAATTGCACATATTCATGTAATCAACTTTAAAATGTTCCAGCTACCAAGTCAGTTCAACTATTCCTCTCCAAAAAAAAATTTATCTTGTTAAAAGCCCAAGTCTGAAAACATTTGGAAATGAGCATGTATGTGATCCACCCTTTCTCAATACCACAGATACTCATCAGATAATTTCATAAACAAAGGAAGCAAATTGGTCAAAGCACAAGTAAGTTTTTTGTAGACCCTTTTCCTCCACCTGAGACCACACAGTGTTGCAGGGAGTCCAAAATGAGTTCAGTTGTATCAGGGGCTGTGCAGAAACAGATGCTTTTTCTTTGCAGAGCCCAGATAAAAGGTTGAAATAGGAAGCTTGGGGAGAGGATATTAATTAGCCAAATAGGCACTAAGCGTGTTTGCTAAACAAAAAAGAGAATTTCTGCACTTTGTGAGCTGCTGGAGGAGTTCCACATCAAGTAAATGATTGTCGGGGTTTTCTGCTCTTTTGCTTTCTTTCAAGCAAGGCCCTGTCAAATGCAATCAGGTTTTCATGGCAAAGGGGTTTTTTTTGGTGGTAATGAAGAAAAGTGAGACTGACAATAAAGAAAAGTGTTGAAAAGTACCTGCTGAGGAGGGTGCACGTTTCCCACCGCAGCATCACCCTGTGAGCAGTGATGGTTCACAGTGCACAAATGGGTGAGGTCAGGCCATTCTTCAGCAGTCCCCAAATGGTGCCAGTGAACTATCAGCATCTGCAGTAAAAGTAAATTGTATTTTCTATGTCAATCCCAAATCTATTCGAAGTCACTGCTAACAGCAATGAATCAATGACATTGTACTGTACAAAATGACATTACATCATAAGGAAAAATACGTTAGTGGGTTTTTTTGTTTTGTTTTGTTTTTGTTTTTGTGGGGTTTTTTTGTTGTTGTTGTTGTTGTTTTTTTGTGGGTTTTTTTGGTTTTTGGTTTTTTTTTTTTAGATTTTATAACAGATGTGTTGGAAATATGCAGAGTAACCTGGCAGTTTCTCCTTTCAGTATGGGAAAATTTGTAGTCCTCTATAGTTTGTAACTCTATTCCTCTTTTTTTCCTGCAATGAAGAAGTGTTCTGTGATCTGAAAACTACAGAATTCGGCCTAGTATTTGTGTCTAAAATAAAAAAAAAAAATATTTGGCTAGTCTTTTTGTTTTATTAAAAGGCAGATCAAGTGATATAAACTTCTTTTCAAAGAAGTTTATATTCACTACTCAAACATACATTAAAAATTTAGTATCATCCAGTTCTGTGACACTGACAGTTACCATAACTGTATTTGTATCTCCTAAAGCTTTGATTCTCCACAGGCATCTCTTCACCTTATTCAGATGTTTACTCCCACTAACAGTCCTGATGTCGAACATTACACATATTTCAGGATAACGGATGCACATGGGTAAAATCAGAGTGGGGGTATATTCACGAATGCAAGTCCAGAAAAGGGCAACGGAGCTGGGGGAAGGGTCTGGAGCACAAGTGTGATGAGGAGCGGCTGAGGGAGCTCGGGGTGTTCAGCCTGGAACAAATGAGGCTCAGGGGGGAACTCTTCGCTCTCTACAACTCCCTGACGGGAGGGTGTAGCCGGGTGGGCGTCGGGCTCTGCTCCCAGGAGACAGGACGAGAGGACATAGTCTAAAGCTGCACCGAGGGAGGTTTAAATTGGATATTAGGAGGAATTTGTTCACGGAGTGGGTGATTAGACATTGGAACGCGGTGCCCGGGGGAGGTGGAGGAGTCACCGTCGGTGGCGGTGTTTAAGGAAGGACTGGACATGGCACTCAGTGCCACGGTCTGGTTGACACGGTGGTGGTCGGTCATAGTTTGAACTTGATGATCTCAGAGGTCTTTTCCAACCTGACAGATTGTGTGATTCTGTGGACCTGCGGCTCTGCGACTGCCAGCGCCAGAGCGGAGGCGCCTTTCGAGCTGACACGGGGCAGCGCCGGCCCCGTGACGCGCTGACGGCGCACAGGGGCTGCCACACGCGCCTCGCTCTCGGCAGAGAGCGCCGGCACTGCCGCACACGCTGCCGCTTCTCGGGGGGCCGACAGGCAACGAGCCCGGCTGCTGATTCCCCCGGTAACGGGGCGTGAGGCGGCCCCGCGGCCTC
>VXAY01002457.1:983995-1023040 GCA_013399855.1 Oxyruncus cristatus | reverse complement strand
TCAGGTACCGACCCCCTGCCCTCCGTCCCACCCTCCCTGAGGGCGTGGCGCCGCTCTCCCCGCGGTCCTGCTCGCCCCTGGAACCGGGGTGCCCTGTGCCGGGCGGGGGGCGGGCGGCGGTCGCGGACCCCAGAACGGAGCGCTCGGGTTGGATGGAGCGGGATCCATCCTCGGTGCCGCCGCGGTGCGATGGGGCCGGGGTGGCCAGGAACGGCCCCGGCGACCGGGCAGTGACCTGGATGGGGATGCGCCCTCGGGCGCCGGGAGAGTGGCCTCGAGTGATGAGGCTCCAGGGATTCCTGTTGGCTCGCAGGAATCACCACGGCAAGGTGTCTGTGTGTACATAAATATATATATATAATATTCATATATTTGTTTCTATATTTATATCACTGTAAAAATAAACCAGCTCATACGTGTGCAAGCGTCTCGAGCCTGTCAAATGAGCGATGGAGCTGGTGAGCTCATTAGGTTTTGCATCCCTTCTGCAGAACGGAGAAATAAATTCTTTATTGAAGAGTATAAAAATAAATGTGCTTATTTCGGTATTAGGATTTGGTAATGTGGTCAAATATGTGAGGTTATCCCTTTGCATGAGTAAAGCGAGTGATAAAGCTATCTGTTCTGTCCCTTAAGTTTAAAAAATATGTGTATATCCTGAAGTTTAGTGGCTCAAATTAGGATAAACCCAGTATTTCTTTCACCGAAGAATTTCAAGATGGTTTCAAGCATGAATTATTTAAGACCTTTTAACACCAAGGCTCCGCTTGGGCACATCACTAGAACATATGTTTCATTTTTAACATATATACATGCTTCTGTTTCCAGCTGACTTCAAGAAGGGATAAAATGTGCTTAGCTTTAGGCAGATGGTTAATATTTTGCTGAATTGAAGCCAATTTACAAAGCTGCCAAAGTACGTGTGTTAGTTAGGAAATATAATCAAAGATATTAAATTATGGTATTTGCTTGTAATTTCTTAAAGATTTAGAACAAGTAACTAGCATATGAACAGGCTTGATTTTTTCCTGATACGCTCTTGAAATGCCTTGGTTTGCTTATCGGTTTCTTTCTTGTGTATTGTTATTTTCTTTCTTTTCCAAACATTTAAACTGCAGAACTTTGAACTTTAAAGAACATCTTGGGTCTAGTTTTTCCTTTTGAACTGATGATTTTTCAGTAGTTTGTTTCTTACCATGCTTTTAGTAGCATATACCATTAATCACCAGCAAACCCCACTTAAAAGGCATTGGCAGCATTTCTAACTTGCACAGTGAACATTTTGCTCATTAAAAATTGAGAGGCAAAAAAAAAAAAAATCCCAGCACAGTTTTTGTAATGCAATGATCCTCTTTGGTTTCAGGTATTGATTTCTTTTCAAGAAGCTCCGTTCCCTTATTGCCTTCAGCCCTGGCCAAAGTCTTTGTTGGTATCTAGCATTTTGATGCTGATGCTACTGGTTTGCTGTTGTTGCTGTTGCAGACCCACGTGCCCAGTTGCTGCTGCTTTCTTTTATTTGCTTGTTTTGCTTCATAGGTTTTGAGGTATGAGAGTCCAGAAGTGTCTTATAGTACACAACTGTCATGATCGGTCTCAGTTTATGACTGTTAAAAATTATCACTTGAGTTGGCCCAGAGTGTGTGTTTGTCATGCTTAAATACAGTTCAAGCTTTATTTCACTTGTTGGCTGGATTTCTAAATGATCTTGATTAATTTTTTCCATTATAAAAATCGAAAAAAATTAGCAATCTTTTAAAAAGATTAGCTAATTACTGCTATTGAAGGTTTTATTATTCTGAAGAAGCTGCTAAGCACCTTTGTTTTTTTGTGAGGTGTTTTCTGTCAGTAAATCATGTAAGTAGTTTCTGCTTTATTGATATTTTTGAAAATTTTTAGAAGAAGAGCCTGACTCCAGGTATATGTATTTAGCTGATATTAAAGTCTTTTTAAGTGAAATCGTTATCTGGTGGTTTACAGCTGTAAGGTAGGCAGGATAAATGGCTGTTGCCTTTTCAGCAGAAGACTGGCAGTAGAGTAATCCCTAAGGGAAGCGCTCTGAAGAGGCCACTCCTGCAGCAGCTGCAGGTCCTGCACTGGGAACTGCCAGGCATGCAGTGGCTTCTGGAAGTAAGGAGGAGTCTGGCTGATTTTGCATTTATGCAGTGTGTTTATGACCCCAGAGTTGCTAAAGCAAAGGAGGCTTATCCTCCTTAACTAGGGAAGGTGCAGAACTAAGGCTGGAGTTCACAACCTTCTGCCATTTGACGTGTGTCCCTGTATCGATGTCCCTGTTCTGTCGAAGCTCATTATACCGTTTTACAGATCAATTCCCCCCGGATTAACTGACTCCTGCCAGTGTAATTGTTGTGCTGTCTGAGGAGAGATGCTGGAGTCAGCACAGCTGCGTGTGCCAAGGTTTGGGGTGTACACTCTGCTCCTGATGTCTCAGTGCAGCAGTGAGAAGGTAGTTTGCACATCACCACTGAGAAGGGTTTTTTGTTCGTCTCTCTCTTTTCCTTTAAACCAACTGCAAACTTACTGCTGCCAAGAGAAATAAATTCTTACAACAAGGCAGAGAACGTGTACGAGAGGGACCCAGTTCATGGAGCTACTCTGACTCCTGTTCTCTAACAGATACAGGCATTCTTCCAGATTTTAAGAAAAAATAATAATAAATTTTGAGATAGAGACAGACCTGTCTGGGTAGGGTGGTGGTTGCTGAAGTGGAGAAGCTGCCTTGATTCTTCCTTCATCATAGTGAGTTTCTCCATTTTCTATGGGGCAGTTTAGAAATCTGGACTCTGTGCAGGAGCAATTGAAGAGAAGTCACTGGGAGCTTTGAATATTCAGCATTAAGGTCAGAGGGCTTGAGCATGGAATTCAGTAAATTATAGTCCTGGCTTTGATCCAGGCAAATCTGGTTTTGTTTTCCATGTTCCCTTCTCTTTATTTTTATTGAGATGCATTCTTTACAGCAGATGAGGGCTGTGTTCTTTAATGTTCATGGGATATTCCGATGTGGCACATTATTTTTCTCTTAATAATACAGATATTGGGCTATAAATAGAGCAGAGACCACTAACTGAATAAGTATACTTATCTGCATCAGTTCTATGGCAGGTCTGACATGTACTGAATGAACAAGATGCTTCTGCAAAAAAAAGCAGCTGTGTAAGTGGAAACTGTCGCATGACATATAGACAGCAAATGGGATGCGATACAGCAACCTAATGTTGGATTTTTCTTTTTAAATAAGTGTTGTTTCTTCAAGTTTCTGTCATATAACTGCGTGTTCTATGCTGGGGGTAGCCCCCTGTACATTTTGTAATCCCAGCACAAACAAGAAAAGACATGTCATGCTATTTGTTTTAGACCATTCCCAATCTGCCTCACATTCCAGAACTCAGGGGGAAATTCAGTTTATTTGTTTGTGTTTTGGTTGGTTTTTTTTTTTTTTCTTTTTAGGCAGGTGGATTTGCATAGGATGGGAAGATGAGCTTGGTTCTGTAGGGTGAAATTCAAAAGCAGTAGGAGCTAACAGAGGTGCTGAACAAAGGAGAGGGGAGAATTGGAATTGCTGTGTATATTTATGGAGGTAGTTCTGTTTGTTGAGACAGATGGAATAAATACGTGATTGTTGTCAAACCCAGAAGAAAATCAGAGATTAGTTTTGTACCTGCAGGAGACAAATATCCTGTGTGGATGCTGCCTAAGGAATTTGATTCTGAGCCCATTCCTCAATGCAGTCCCGCTTGCATGTGGTGATGGGTTGCTGTGTAATGCAAAGCCGTGTTGTAGACGGGACATTTCTAGTTAAGATTTTTTGTAAACTCTTTTGTAGGTTGTCTTATTCTTCCTGATCATGCAAGAAGGATGAAACTTTCTCGTGCAGAAATGTTTCTCCCACACTTTGTTGTGTGACTGACTCCTTTTCCAGTCTTGGTTTTGCATGGGTTTTGCTGTAGAATATTTTTCCTAATGACTTGCATATTGGTGTGCAATTGGTACTTAGGTAGATAGAGGAGCATTTGGTTATGATAACTTGTTATCAAAGCTTGTGAGGCTGGGTTTGAATTTGAGCAATAATACATAATAATGCACTTAAAAAAACCCCAAAACATAGTGCAGTGTGACTGACCTGTTTGTCACTTGATGGAACAACCTTTATGGTTTACTCTCTCCGTAGTCACTGGATTGGGGATTAGTATGGGAGCAGTAAATCCAGTTTTGTTTTGGAACTTTTGTTGCTCTCAGATGCCCCAGGAAAATGAGTGAAGAGTTAAAAGCTGTATGGGAGATCCTTTAGCATTCCAGTAAAAAAGGAAATTCAGTAATTTTCATGGCTGAGTGATTATGTAGGATACAGTTCCTGCTCAAGAAGTCAGGGCTGTCTAACTAGGGACTTCTGGTCAGAACTGGCATTGTTTGACACAACCAGCAACACAACCTTCTTATCCTGTAGATTTTGGAATATAATTGGTGTCAGGGAAAAGGTTTATTTTCAAGTTAGAAGTGTTACATGCACAGCCCAGCAAAATGGTTTAGTGTAAGCAGTTAACTCCGCCTATAAGCTCAAAAAATGTCCTTTGATTTGCTGTTCAGTTTTCTCAGGATTCTCAGTCTCTTTACAATAGTGTTTTTTTCAGCTAGGTGAGGAGGAATCCAACACTTACACTTGTCCTGATTTATTGGAGCTGATGTGTCTTAGCTTTCTGTGCTGATCTAAGACTTAGCAATGCAACAAATTATCAGGAAGGACATTAGGACACTGAGCAGTGATAAAGCATCTGCAGTTTGAATAATGAAAGAGAAATAGCCATGGATTTGCATGTTCCATTATTTAGGTCACTCTGTTGCTAACACAAGAAGAAGAGGAATTTGGGGTTTTCTGTGGTAAAGCACACATTAAAAAAAGTAAGTACTTTTTTATTTTGCCAGAAGAGAATCTATAGAAACACAAAGGTACTGAGGAGTTCTGGGAACTTGGACATCTCTCCTGAGCTGAAAGCTGGCTTTTACTGAAGCTTGTAATATATTATACAGCATCATGCTCTGTACTTCAGAAAACTTGACTTCAAGAAACCTGCACTGAGAGTGGCTTTCATTATAAAGAACTGAGAGACAAGGCCAGACAGTGCCAGAGTTTGAGCATTCACTGAAACAGGACCCACAGTTACCTGGTGAGAAGGGGCAGAGAGGAAGTCAGGAAGGATGGCAGGAGGCTACCTATTGCAAGGTGGTAGTTTTTGTGGCTCTTGTTTGTTTTGCTAAAGTTTCCTTACTTCTTGTCGATCTGTTGGCAGAGAATACATCATCAAAGGCAAATTGCTATGTAAAAACATTCACAGAATTGCTGTCAGGCTGAGAAAAAGGCAGGTCTAGGAATTGGAATGCAGCTGCTATCTGGGTCACTGGGGATCTGTAGCATGCTGTCTCTGTGAAGTAGCTGAGGAGATGAAGCCTTTGAAGACAGAGGCAAAGATCTAAGAGGAAAGCTTATTCAAGATAAACTTAATTTTTGGCATGTCGAACTTGGAAAAACAGTGCGGGTTACTTTGTTGTCTTGAAAGTTGCATAGTTTTGTGCTGCTATATCCTCTAATGAATGGGTATTCAAGGCACAGAGCAAATGAGCCCTCTTTATTACTCCTGTTAGGTTTAATTCCTGATTCATAGATCTTGCATGTGGTGTGCTGTAGGAGCACCCAGGTCCTGTGATCAAGAATTTCCATTGGCCCATAGGAGATAGTGTACTTTTGAGTAACTCTTTTGTGTTCAGCAGGATGAAACTACCAGATCTAGCTCCTCCTACCTAATCCTTGCTTGCCAGAGGTGTTCCAGCACACTTCCTTCGTGCTCCTAAACTGTCGCCTTCCACCCCTGTCCACAAGAAGTTGTATTCAGCAGGTTTGAAAGCAGCTGTTACAGTTCTTGCTTTGCTTTTCTGGCACTAGTTGTAGTAGAGAAAACATGAGGTTTGAAAGCACTTTTCGTGCTCGCACACGTTTGAGGGGAGGAGTAACACGTGGCACCAGCAGTTCTGTCCAGTGAAAGCCTGTATCCTATGCCAAGAACTTCACAAGCAGTTGTCAGCTGTTTGTAGATGATGTGAAGAAAGTCTCCTGCTCCCATCTCAGCCGGACCAGCTGCTGTAACTTTCCAACTGCTTCTGCGTGCTCTCTGACTTGTAAGCGTATTCTAGATTCTTGTAAATAAAATAGTGACAGGTCTGCAGTTCATGGTAGTTGCACTACACAACCCTGGTGAAGTGTGTCCTTGTCTGATGTAGCTCCTGGAAGCCATCCCGTGTGAGCTGCTGGGGTTGGCAGGAGTGATGTTCTTGCCTGTCTGTGACTGCACAAGCCCCTTAAGGCTCACTAAGCGAATCCTTATTCTTACCCCTTGATTTGTCGTCCTTCTTTCTCTTCCCTGGGGTTGTGATTATGCTTCATCATGTGGACTCAAAGGGAGTCTCTGCTGTCTGCAAGAAGTCAGACTTCTGGGCACAATTGTCACAATGTGGAAATGAGGCAGTTGAAGGAGATGGATTACAGGGTCAGTTCCTCCCACTGGACTTCCCACATAACCCTTCTCCAGCATTCTGCGTTTACTGTTGATAGTGCCAGGGACCCGAGACAGCTCGGTCCTACCAGCGGAAGAGGCAAGAGGTGGCCTCTCATTGAGATTACATGGAAATAAATTGTGGCTTCTGGTGGGTTAGAGGGCAAACAAAATCCTGGCCCTTTACCTTCTGATTTTCCTAGTCCCACTTTGAAAACTCTGCTTGTTTTGGTGTGGGTCTTACTTGAGCTACTGGCAGCTGTAAGAGGTTAAGCTGCACATGGGGCCATACAGCTGTGGTGAGGAGTGTCGGGGGTTTGTGTGTGTGTTGAACATGATGCAGCACTTACTGAGCCATGCGCTTTAGGAGGTCATGAAGCAGCAAAATACAGAGAATCCCAGAGCCACTTCAGCGTGTCCCCAACGTGGTTTGTTTGAGAGGCATTACTGATGTGCCCACGGCACCCCAGGAGCTGTGTGCTGCTGTTCCATTAACGAGGGCTTCAGTCTGTGCCACTGAGGCTTTGCTTGAGTTCTTTTAGTAAACATGGGGTGGGTACAGTCGAATCAGCTGGAGCACTGACCCCTTACCATGCAGCTTACTTGGGAGGGAAGAGTTGAATTTAGATGTTGTTTTTTCTGTGTTAGTGTTTCTGTTGTTGTTTGGTTTGGTTTTGTTTTTGTTTGTTTTGTTTGTTTGTTTTGTTGGGGGTTTTTTGTTTTGTTTTGTTTTTTTTTTAGTTTCTAGATGGTCCTTAATAGTTCATCTGCCTCTTCTGAAATGTTTTCTTGTATTCAGCATACTTTTATTTCTTTATTTATCGCAATTCCTTTACCTGAATTCAATGACTGAGCCTTCCCAGTGCAATGTAGATTATTTTAGTTTCAGGTCTGAGCAATCCTTTAGTCGAAGTGATTTTACTTTCAGTCATCATTATTATTGTTTTCATTGACTGCAAGTGTTATCGAGTAAGGCCATGCTAAATAAAATATATCTTTTTCATCCCATTTCCTTAATAAAGCATTGAATATGCCTCAAGTTGTGAGCCCCAAATTATGATAGGATGATGATGTTCTAGTAAAACATCCAGCCAGATTTGCCTAATGTGTTAAAACTAGCAGCTGAAACAAACCAGAGACAAGTGAAGATGAACTTTGTCAGCTTTTCTGTCTGTGTTTTCTGGGATTTGAAAGTGACTGAGGATCTGAAATGGTGGGGCAATTCCGGCTGGAGGGAGTATCGGGAGCACTCTAGTCCAACCTGCTTAAAGCAGGGTTGGCGCTGAGTTCACACCTGGGAGCTCTTTCCTGTCGGATCATGAAAGGCTTCAAGACTGGAGCAACCATTCCAATGACTGTTTATCCTTAGAGAGGAAAAGAAATTCCCTCCTGTCCAGTCGGATCATTCCCTGCAGTTTTTTACTGTTGCCTTTCGTTGCCCTGCCCTGCATTTCAACAGAGGACTTGGCTTTCTCTTCTTGGTCAGCTCCTGGGTAGTGAGTGGAAGGCTGTTGTTTGGGTTACCCAAAGCCTTTTCTTTGCAAGGTTAAACAAGGGTCATGTCGTTCATGTACTTTTCCCCTAATACATGTAAATTAGAAGGAAGTGGAATTATGTCCTCTGCTGCAGATTTGAGGCTGCTTTTATAAAAATGATGCATACAGTTGGCTCAGTCTGTTGAAATAGATACAAGTGTGTAGCGTGGTTATGAAATTTGGCAAGACACCAAATTTATTTATTATTTACAACTCTGCACAGGCAAGGCTCCCAAATGAAACTGATTGGAACGTTCTTGTGGAAGTTATTTTCTGTGAGGTGGCAAATCTGGTTGATAATTTGTCTGTGCTAATGTGAGCCTAACTGGAGAAAAGGTCAGTGGTGGCAAGATATTTGAAAATATAGGCCATTTTCCTGCGATGAATAAGGAGGTGCTTTCCCTCTCCAACTATTACAGACTCTAATGGAATTATAAAGAGTTTTTCCATGTAATTGTGGAAAATATTTTTCCTATGTTTCAAAGTATATTTCATTAAGTCTCTGAAGAGGAGAAATGAATAGTTTTATGTTGGGTAAATGCAGGATATCAGCAGAGTGTGTTTTGGAACAATAAAAGCTGTAAATATTACAGGAACTTACTCCATTTCTTGTGAGAGCAGAGGAGAAAAGTTACTCTCACTGGGCTACTGTAGAGATTTTCTTTGGATTATGGACCACTGATGTTGAGAAAATCCTCTAATTAAATTGAATGGAGTTGAGACCCAGCAAAACATTTGTGAGGTCCTGCATAGTTTTGGTGCAGTGTTGGGCAAAAGAGTCTGTCATGGCTGTTTGCCTTTTAATTAGTTGTCAGGTTTGTTTTCCCCCCATCTGTGTTTTTGTTGTTTTTTTCATAAGCACAGTCTAGCAAACCTGTCCATTCACCAGTCTGTCTGCTGGATTCTTCAGAGTTTCGTGGAACAGAATGTCTCAGAAGTACTGAAGTGGGTTTGTTTCCCCCTGGTCCAGTTGGCACAATATCAGAGGTGCTGGATGAATCTTGAGTATTTGTGGAGAAGGAAAAAGTGTTTACTGTCCTGCTTTTAGTCTTGGTGTCAGTAAAGCCATTTTTGTCATCCCAGAAAGGTTTCCATGGTGCTAAGTTGTTTTCCAGTTCCTTCCCTACAGGACTTTGGCCGCTTGCTGAGAAGGGAGAAGTGGTGTGTCTGTGTTGGTGGTGTTTGTGCTGGAGACAACACAGCTGGTGGGCAGCATGTTCATCCGTAACAACTGTCCTGTAGCTGGATCCTGGAGCACTCTACGTGGTGCTGAGCTGCAGGCAGGCAATAATGATTCCAAGCAGCAGTGGCTGAATCATTAATATGTTCAGTATTGACCCTTACCTGAATGGCATCCATGTAGGCAGAGGCATTCTGTTATCATGCTGCAGCCTTGATTCAATTGTTTTGCTTTATCCTGTGATCTGATTTGACAGAACTTTCTCTTTTTATGACATCTGAGGAATTTTACTTATTTCAAAGGAGTAGGAATCTGCAATCATTTTTCTAATACCTGACGTCGCATTTATTGATTCGCACTTTTTGATCCTTCACTTCACGAAACCCAACTTCAATGAAAATTTACATATGAAAGAGGCTGTAGCTTTGTTTGGTGCTTGTTTTGTTCATGCACTATGGATTTCCTAACCAGTGCATTAAAAAATTCCCATCCCACGTATACAGGGCTAAACTTAGGACGTGTTGTCCCGCACACTTTGATTTCTATTTTCTCCTTATGTGTCTCTACAAATAGCCTTCTTTTGGATGATCTTTTCCTATAAGCGAAAGACAGACATTGCTGGGATATACCTTGCAAATACCTTTCTTTAAGCAGGAATGTGAGATTTTGCAGCTTTGGGGGAGGAAAAAATGTTTTCAGCCAAGAACAGTGACCACTGTGTTATTGAAAATGAGCTCCTGAATGCAGCACTTTTCCTTTGTGATCAGTGAGTAACGTGCACTGATGCTTGAATTACTGGTTGTATTGGGGCACAGAGTTTATAGACACATATCTGCCTTAGGGTTTCACAGTGTTAAATGTCATATTTGAACAGGGTACTGCTTTTTTTTTTTTTCCCTGTGATCTTTTTTTCCCTTGTTCTGCCAAATTAAGGGGATGTTTGACATTGCACAAGTTTTTTTTTTTTTTTTTACACCTAATTTCTCGCACTAACCACCACTTAGAATTCCACAAGACAAATCCTGTACCTAACCCATTAGGATAAAAAAAAAAAATTAAAAGATTCATGCTACAAGGATACTGGCATATTCTTCCTGTCCAAGTGTATTGACCATTAAAAGGTGAATTTGACAAATCATTAGAAATTCTCTATAAGCAATGGTGTCATTTTGTCAAGGAGATGATGCTGAATGATTTATTTTTTCTATTTAAATAGAAATTGAAGAGTTGCCTTAATAGCCACTTGCTCATTTTTCTTGAAGGTATATAATACAGTGTGGGTATTTAAAATAGCATATTTAAAAGAGAGTATTATGCAGATTTTAAATTTCCCCTTCTGTACTTTTTTCCCAGTGTTCTGTAAGAAAGTGTGAATTTTTAATAATTTCTCTTTTTCATGCCCTCTGCTCTGATGCAAGGGAAAATGATACTGGTAGTCTTTTAACAAAATGAAAGAGCAGCATTACAGGTTTACTATTAGCCAGTGGAGTAAACTGAAATGAAAAAAATAATCTTATAATGGCCTCTGAAATGCCTGGGGAAAGCTGTTCTATTTTCTGGGCCTCAGGAGCTCTTAGTAGTATTTAGTTGCTCGTTTAAGTCTCTTTCACTTGCAAATTTATCTTAATTTGAAATAAGTTTTATATAAGATTTTTTGTCGTCTAATACTGATAATTTATCCCACTTACCTAGAATTGCAGGAAACGATATTTAAACCCTTAAATAAGTGAAGCAGCATTTCATCTTGTCTGCTGCCTATCTCCCTTGCCCCAGGAAGGTGAATTGCAGCTTCAATCTTCCATAGTAACCACAGTTCTGAGAACCAGGCTGGCTGATTCAACAGCACAGCAGCAAATGGAAATGCAAAGTTGCTATGGTAATTGTAATTCTCAGAGGTTTATTGTGCCCTGTGAGTTCTGTCTTGGGTGGTGAAACAGTCTTGATTTTAACATGTGAGGTGAATGGTGAAAAAACATCTTGCAGCTACTTACCAAGTGAGTACCTTACAGCAGGTCCATGTTATGCACTTAAAAATACTCCAGATGATTTTTTCATGACATATGTGTGGCATACAGTGTTAAAGGAAAGCAGGACCAAAAAAATATCCCATCTAACCTTCACAGCTGCTTTCATGTCTGAATTTCATAGCTCTTGCTTAGGTAGCCCTTAAAAGTTTGTAAAGGGCAATGCCCCTTTTCTTTCTATTTAACACATCTCAGAGCACTTGGGAGTGTTGGGGGGTGTTCCCACTGCATAGGTGAGTGAGTCATTAACAACTTCATGGTGACGTTCTTGTGTAGTTCTTACAAGCATGATCGTTCTGGAAAGGTGGTCATTGATTATGCAGCAGTAATAATGAAGGATACAGCCTGTAATGATTTTTTTTTTATTTTATTGATTTTTCAGGACCTTAATTTCATCAATATTTGGTTCCTGTCAGCATTTGTGGCATGATTATTGTGCTTACTCAGTTTCTTTATGCATCTGGTGGGAGATCCTGGTTGGAAGTGTAACCACTTCTAATGACAGTACCCAGCTGTTGGTCGTGGAAGAGGGTTGTTTTCATTTATTTATTTAAATAACTCATTAAATCACTCCATTCCTATATACAACACATCTTTGGATTGAAAAAGCTGAAATGTTAATTTGCCTATGCCCTAGTACAGATGTTGAACTCTGAGGCTATCCAGATCATAAAATAATCTAAAGCCAGGAAAATAATTGACAACATTAAAAGTTTGCATTTTTCTGAAATGTGGTAATTTTTCTTTTTTTTAATATGAGCTCAAGGTAGTGTTGCTGTATCTGTACAAGTGTGTCATGGAATGAGACAGGGATGCAGTGCAGTGTCTGTTGGAAAGTACTGGGAGTGTCTCAAATCTCTCTTGTCTCTGAAGAATTAGCTCACAGTAGGTAAATATCACAATGAAATGTGAAAGCTCACGTTTGCCAGTATTGAATGTTGGCCATATTTAGTCCTGATTAAATTTAGTCCTTCTTCTAAGTGACTTCTGAATTGGGAGGAACCAATTTCAAAAGTTGTGGGGAGAACAGTTTATTGATTTACACTGACATTTGGAAATTATTTCGGTGCCTAAGTACTAATGAGGCATAAGTTAATATTTCTTAACTAAGATTTGAGGACAGGATTTTTTTTTGTCACTTCCTTTACCTCCCTCTTTTAAAAAAATGAACATCCCGTTCCTCTTGTTATTTGCTTAAGGTTTGTGTTTATATATGCACACACACACAAAATGTAACCCCCTGAAATATGTTGTTATTAAAGGAAAATAATTGTTCTGTTTAAGTGAAAGAAAATGGTTGTTCTGCTGGAGTGAAACAAAACTGTTCTAAGCAAATAAATTCAATTAGCAACATTTTTTTTCTTTTTTTATTTCTTTTTCGGAAAAACATCAGTAAAAATTCAGTGTTAATTCTATGTAAAGAAATGGTGCCAAGTCTATAAATACTTTTACTGGGAAAAATCCTACAAGGTATGACTGAGAAAAACAGTCAGTTTCTTTTGTGTGTTGGGTTTTATTCTGTGTTAATTTATTTCTCCTTACTACCAAAACCCCTTTTAAAAGGGAAAGCAGCCTTGTTCTTATCTGTAAAACAAATTAACACTTGCTGCAGTATGTCAGTAGATGGTCAGCTTCTCCATGCTGTCTGATACAGTTTTATTATAACATGAACCTGGATTCTGGGTCTGTTTCGAGCAAAATCAATAATTACTCTTTGACCTGCTAATTTGCTTAGAACCTTGAAGTTTCCTCTGGATCATGTGCTAATTTGCTAGAGGCAATCCCCTGCAGTTTTTCACTCTGCTGGATTAGAAGTGTCCCTTCATCCTGAAGGGTTTAATTCAATGCATTTAATTTCATGTAATACATTTATCGCTCTTTTCAGTTTGAGGCTTGCAAAAAAATATCCCTCATCTTTGGACAAGTATTGATCTTTCTTCATGACCAGTGATCTCATGGGCTAAAATATTACAGGGGCTCGTCACCACAGAGGTTACTCCAGGATGGGATGAGCTTTGGGAGGAAGGAGACCGAGCAGAGCCCTGCGGAGGAAAGGGGACAGTATGAAAGGCAAGGAGGAATAGGAAGTGGGAAAGAGAGTTTTCAGAACACAGTGGATGAGCAGACTGCAGTGTGTGCTTGAGTGGATTGTCAGGAATGAGCTTCTAGTGAATAATTTCCATTTTTCTTCCTTACCCGTGTACAGGTGCTTGAGGACTCTGGCACTGTGATCTGTGTGTGCCTATCACGGCGTATGGGAGTGAAGTAAGGAAGTGTTTATGTCAAATAATGCTCTATTTGAAGCAAATATAATAAAAAAAAAGTGTGAAAACCTTGCAGAGTTAGAATATAATTGTTCTTTTCCCAGCAAAAGCTCACCAGAGTTGACTTAATGGGTGACAAATCCCTCGTGTAGGTAACAGTGTGTTCAAATTTTGTCCAATTTCTAATCTGTTACAGTTTGTCTTGACTATGAAGTGCCTGCTTGCTGGAGACACCTGGATCTGACTAGATTGGGTTAAACTGTCTCCTGTAAAATAACTGTAACAGCCTTTCCTATGTAAAAGGCACTGCTTGTCCCCCCAGGACGCAGCCTTAGCGCTTTCATAATTGAGATTTTGTTGATGGTTTCTGTGGAAATTGGACCAGAAATAGGGCAGTTGGGAATACTGTGGTGTCCTACTTTCCCAGACCCTGTTTTGCTGCTTTGTCCCTGGAAATTGGTAATGTGTTCTGTGTCACTGCAAAAATTTTTGCCAAAGCTCTTCTTTTAAAACACTGTAATGCAAAATCAAACATTAGGATGTATGTTTAAGGGAGTGCAGAGCCACAGAACTGCACTGTATAGGTTGTGTAGGTTGGCAGTTCATATAGCAATGCAGCAAATGCTGATTAGCTCTGGGCTCCAGTTTATTTAATTTTTTTTTTTTTTTTAATCTTTGTTTCTTTAGAGCCTGCTTTGATGAGCTACAAATGGACCATATTAAAATGTGGCTGTTCTTCGATTATTGTTCTGATATCNTCGTCTAAAAGGAGTTTTCTATAAGTCTCTGTGGTTGAACACTACTGACCAGCACCCCTGACATGTGGCAGTAAAACATCAATATTTTTTCTCCAGAGTGCATTTCCAGGAGCAGCTTGTACTTGCTGTGAAATTAGAGCCGCGATGCTGCCATTTTGCCTAAAGGTCAACCTAATCAAGGGCATTTTTTAGATATTGTTGCCATTGGGTCTGTCCTTATGCACCCCTGTGACTTACCAGTCACTTTGCGGTTAGAGTTGGTTCCCTGGCTGGAATGTTTTGACTCCCAGAGTTATTCGGGAGAGGGATGGTGCAAATTTAACCATCTGCCAAGTGCAAGGATGAAACTGTGTCAACCAGTTGTCAACTTCGAAGTGTTTTCTTCCTTCAGCCAGGTGGAATGATTATATTTATATTATATTTATATCCCAAGTGTGTGTTGTTCTTATCTGAATCTGCAGTTCTCTTGTCCTGAGAAATTGATTTTTACAGCTGGTTAGGTGTTTCCTGAATCTTCCCAGACCTTTTGTGAATGGTGTGAGGTTCTTTGTTTCAAAATTCAGTCGTAGGTTGTTGGAAATAAAATAGGTACATTGTACTTTAACTAATGAAGACAAAATTTTACAGGGCAAAACATTGGTGGTGTATTTTTTATTTTAGTAGTATTCCCGTGCCATTTAATAGAGGAAAAAATATTTTTCCACTATTTGTTTTATGCTATTGGTTTAAATCAGAGGAACAGCATACAAATAGCATATAAACAGCTTTATAAAAAAATCACATGACTTGTTTTTAAATGAGGTATTCTGTTTTCAATTTGAAATATAGAATTGTTTGTGTAGAGTTAGAAAGGTCTTTATATGTGTATGTGCCCATCTGTATTGGGGTCTATAAATTACTGCCCGGAGTCTGACAGGATAAAAGAACAGTGATAGCTAACAAATGAAGACTGCATTTGGCTATGGGGTTGTTAATTAGATTTGTAGGTTATTTGATAGCTACGAGAAGCATAATTGAAAACTGGTCAGAGAGCTTACGTGATATCTGACAATATCTGTCACAGCACAGCCATAAAATAATGATTGGAGTTTAGAGGTCACCTATTATGGCATGTAAATGCAGTACGCAAGGCAGGGAAATCTGCCCTGTGTCAGTGCTTCGGGCACTAATAAAGAACAAAGGTAACTGCAGACTGAGGGTGTGCTGTGGTGAGGAGGGCTCGAGCCAGCATTAAATCATCTCCACAACATCACGTACGTGGACTTTTAATGAGCTTTAAAGGTGTGACAGGCTTTTAGTTTTTCTAGATAGGCTTTTGTAGTTCGTCACTGGCACTACTGTAGTTTTAAGGAAATTTTAAGAGGCTGTGATTGGTTTCTGTGGGCGGGAGGATGGGTTGCTTTTATATGACCTTTTTTTTTTTTTTTTTACTAAAGCCAGATGTGTGTTGACTGTGTAGTTTCTATATTTCATTGATTTCCACCCCCCATGGCAATATCCATTGCAATGCTCCATGTGTAGTAAAACCCGATATTCTTATAACACGGAATTTCTTCTTTACAGATCGGTGCACATTTCATACCCTAATTGTGGTAATCCGAAAAACACGGTGTTCTCTGAATGTAGAAGATGGAAAAAGGATTGCTCAGTAAGCTAAGACCAAGCAAATTGCACAGCCCACATTTTCTCTGGCTGGTTAGTGGGGAAGTCTGGTAGTGCTCTGTAGGCAGTTTCCATAAAATTCGTGGAAGTGTGTGCCTTTTCTGGCAGGGGTTTAAACATCTCTAGGCAAGGGTGAGAGGAATCTCCTCGGAAGGAAGGAACTAATGAATAATTTAATTGTAGTTACTGTTCAATCCATAAGATAATTGCTTAATTGGTTAGTTGTCTGTGTGTTTGAGAAGAGTAACTGCCTCCTTCGAGGTGTAGAACCTCTTTGGCTATAGGACCTGGGAGATAAATAGGAAAAGGGACTTAGGACTCAGTTGCAGAAGGTGCAGGAATTGTTGCAGGCTTTGCCCTGTGTGTGTGTTCACAGCCGTGTCTCACAGTTAATGACACGTGTAGTTCGGGATGTATCGGTGCCTGTAAGGTATCTGGCCTTGGCTGTGTTAATTAAATCTCACATAAATGGTAACCAGCTGACACACTTATCTGCAAGGAAGAATTAAGAACAAATTACGTGCGGTATAATGGAGATTTTTCGCACTGTTACGTTTGTACCCAGCTTGCAGTTCCAAGCAGTTCTTTGGCTTAATTCTGGGATATGATTTCTGAGTTAGGACAGGGGCGGGAAGCCGAATTCCAGGTATTACGTGTTGTGGCTCAAAGAAATGAGGTGTCATTTCGGTGGCCAGGATGTTTCTAAAGTAGCTAAACATGGTAGAAGGCCTTGTTTCCCTTTGTGTGTATAACTACTGCAGTTGTGTGGACGTTTTCAGCGAAGGTTGTACATGCTGTAGGAGCTGGCATTTCCAGTGGACCTGCCAGGGGAGGAATCTCCTTCCTCTGAGGCAGCACAAATCAAATTAGCGAAGACTGAGTTCTTTCTTCTAATTGTGGGAGTTCTGTCAAATCTGTTTAATACTGAGATACAGCTGACCCACTTGTGTTTGGCACGTGTTAGTGACCAGGAAAAAAAGCACACGTTTCATCTATTGTTGAAGTTTTCAGCTTTGGTTTTGTTGAACAGATAACCTGCAGTTCATTTCTTTGCAGCTGAAATTTTTTTGGGGGTATATTTTATTGTGATTAAAATATCCCATGGCAGTCCCTGTCATATTTGAGACTTAAAAGTGTCCTTAAGGACTTGTAAATTAAGATCCTTGCAAATCAGATGTCATGAGTGTTAATATGACCTTGTTAATAACTCAGTGCCATTAAATGTGTGATAAATTTGCACGTTAAATGCATACAAGGTATGTGAGGGGGTTGGTTTGAGGAGAGAGCTGGTCAAGGGATATCAGGTTTGGAAAGACACAGGTCAGGGCTGTAGTACCACCACTGCACGCACAGTCTGAGCTCTTAGGACCTTATGATTGTTCTGCTTTTACCTGGGCTGCAACGACTGGTCTGCTGTGGGATACTCTGGTACTCTCCATTTTATACAGAACAATTGTGAGCGTGGCTGTGCCAGGGGGAAATTGTTGTTATTAATGGATTCTGACTTGTTTTTAACTGGGATTTTTAACCTCTCATTCCCCAAGCATTTGGACAGAGGCATAGCGTGTGCTCACATCTTCTGTACTGTTACTGCTGAGGAATGGAGGGATTCAATTAAAAAAAAAAAAAAAAGTCTTTCCGAAATTATTGCACATGAATTTCGAGTGATTTGCTGGCAGAGCATATTCTGCTTGATACTAGAAAATCCAAATGATTTGCTCATCTGCGTTACTTGCAGGGAGGGCACAGCTCCCAGCCGTCAGCATGCTTCCTCTTGTCAGGAAGACTCTTGTATTAGCACAAAAGATAAGGCCAAAAGCGCCAAGAGCCAGGGATTGAGTCTCCTTTAATCTGCGTCTGAATATTACTGGGCGTGAAGTGAGCATTTTGCACTCGAGTTGCTGCTGCCTGCGTGTGACAGTCACACCCAGGTGGGGACTCTGCGCCTCAGTAACCCCCCGGGATTTCAGTCCGCATTTACAGCCACACATCTGCGGCTTCCCAACACCCTTCCAGGCCGAGCATCCCTTCTGGGAAATGCTGTGGCAACTCCTATACCCACAGGAGAAGGAAGTAATCAAAGTTGATTGTGGCTGAAGGCAGCCAGTGATATTTGTCATTCACTGCTTCATTCACTAATGAAAATAGCACAGCTTTCGGCACTTTGAGTCTGTTTTTTTTCACCCCAAAGGCTCTAAGAAAGTGGGGTTTTATATGGCTGTAACTGAAGGAGATGAGAGGAGGAAATATTTGTGCACAAAACAAATTTACTAACAGCTGGAAGAGGACTGTAGTGATTGCCCACATCCCTGTTTTCTTCTGTTAGGCCTTTTGTTAGCAGGAAATGGGAAATACACGTTAAAAATAGGAAATGATTGAGAGAAAGTACCTTTCTGAATACATTCTAGGTTTTAATTTTTCTATGTCTTAAGCCAAAACTTTTTTATGATTTATGACCAGGCTCTTTTTCTCCTGACTTGATCCCAGCTGTTAAAATACTAGTTTACAAGAGGCATTTCTGGTATTGGTTCCTACTGGCATGAGCTTGAATTTTGTACTACTGAATTTCTTATTTTTTAAGATACCATTTCATGAGATACCCCTGGCTTTCAGGTGATTACTGGATAAAAATATTGTACACAGCCTGTTTTCCCTCTTCAGTAGCCTTTTAACTAGTCACTGGCCAAGGGCAGATGACCTGTTTTTCAAGTTTTGGAAACCACTGGAATGATGCAAGTACGTGTGTAATTGGATCGGTGCCTGGAAGAGCTGTTTAGAAACCATAATTTTGCTGACATGGCATGATTTTTTTTCCCCAATCATTACGTGATTTGAAACCCCTCTAGCACAGCAATTCAAAGCAGTTTTATTCTTGAAATATCATGCATAAGGAAAAATAAGTCCGACAACATTGTTCTAGATCATTGTGCATTTTCTGTCAAATACGTTTGGGTACCACTGGGATCTTTTTCCTTTTTCTGAAAGAATGTATTAATTTGCGCAAGGAAATGCAGATTTTTATAGAACACTGTAGAGAATCAATCTGGCACAACTGGTAAGATTTTGCTGTGTATGTGATAAACAGTAGTAAATTGAGGCCAGTGGAGCTTTTGTTGTCTGCAGCCCACTTTTTTGCATTAATATATGGGGTGGCCCATGCATACAATAGACTTAAAGAAATACTTATTTCAGAGAGGCCTAATTTGGGTGTCTTCTCTGCATGCTGGGGTTTTTTGATGGACTGCACTCGGCTTCTCAAGGCCTGTTCATTTAAATCAAGGTCAGTGGCAGTAATCTCTCGGTGCGGTGTCAATCTCAATTATAGTGGGGGTAACATAATGAATGAAACTATGATTTTAGGTAGATAAGTTTCAGTAACTTAGCTTGACATTTGACCTAAATAGCAATGCATATTCATAATGAATGTATTTGAAAATATCAGGATATAAAGTAGTGCAGTGATATTAAGTAGGAGAATGTCTGTAACCAGAATACTGGAAAATTGATTTTTTTTTTCAAATACTTTTAACAGTGGTCCATAGAGATTTTAATTTATAATAATAACTTAATTCCTACCTGGAAATAATGTGGAGTTCTGTCCCTTTCCACGTACCCATTGTCTGTGAAAAGACTCCCTAATAGTTTATTTACAGTCAAGATGGGAGAGAAATTGATTGTGGTTCAGAGCACCTTGAGACTGTTGTTCGAGTGGATTTCTTATTTTCCACGAACTGCTCAGTCACTGTCATTATGATCTCTGCAGGACACTGGGTATTGTATGGAATATCAGATCCCCTAATTAGCAGTGGACAAATACTGTTTAGAAGGTGCAATATAGGAAGGTGAAAACAAGCCCAGTGTAAGTCTGGTGGGAGATGGTAGATTAAAACAGTCAGAGTCTGGGCGCATTCTGTTACTGTAGAATAATTTTACACGTGTAAATATAAAAGTGTTCTCCCACTGTCTGTAGACATGAGGTTCCTGTTTTTAGAAACTCAAGGTGCACCTTTAAATGTGCGACCCAAGCCAAGGGTTGGGTAACAAGACCATCTGTATTATCAGTGTGATACTGCAGAGCACATTAAATCTCACGCTGTCACAGGTGCATTGTTCAAACCTAAACAAAAAGGGAAAGATTGTGGGTTTTTTTGTTTGGTTTGAGTTTATGTGTTTTGTTTTGTTTTTTTTTTTAATTGGTTAAGTATTGTATTTGCTGCATTTGATAAACACTTTTTGACACCTTTGTGCCCCATCTTCAGGCTTTTTGCTTCCTTCTTCCCTGTGGTATATAACCGCAAGGTTACCCCTGATTTTGGCCCGAGATAGAGTTGCACTGTAGAGCGGATGAGTAGCAAAGACATGAACTCTAGGACTCCTTTACAGAGTTAAATTAGGTCCTTATTATGACCTCCCGTTTTCTCTTTTTGTTAACAGGATCTGCTTTTACGCTGAAAGTTCAAGTAAATGACATCATCAGTCATCAGTACCTGCGACAAGCGGTGGTAGAAGTGTTTGTCAACTACACGAAGACAAACTCTACTCTTACTGGAAACAATGGAGCAGTGTTAATAAAAGTTCCCTACAAACTGGGATTAAGCCTAACCATTGTCTCCTACAAGGATGGCTACATGCTGACACCTCTGCCTTGGAAGACTGCGAGGATGCCAAGTGCGTAAGCGTCTTACAGTCCTATTATTAAACTCTATCTGCCTGTAATTAAATTTCTCCACTAAGCTGTCTGGGTAGTTACTGTCAGCTCAACATGGAATGAAGTCAGTCAAGGGAGGCAGTGCGTGTCAGTGCACATCTAAGGGTGAAGGATCTGTCAAAATTCTTATTAATGTAAGACAGAAAATAGCCCTTTTTAACTCTGGGTAGGTTATATTGTGACAAGGAGTGAATTCTGAGAAATTGTTTGCCTAGACTTAGCAAAGAGCTGGTAGTGTGTTTAGACAAAAATCCTATTGACTTGAGTGAGTCCTGGAGTGCCAATGCTTTGTGTCCTGTATCACAGGTATAACCTGTTGGTACAGTTCCCTTTCAGAAGTGTTTCCTCACAAGTTTTCCTTTTAACTATTGCATACTTTTATAAAGGCACATGATTCTTTATTAAAAAAGTAGACTTTTAAGAAGTCTATTCTAGCCACTTGTTTGTCCATAGAAGGCATAAGACAGCAAACATTCAACAGAATTCTTCCTGCCTAAACACTAAAACTCATGCTTTATAAATTACAGAGGTAATTTATTTATTCAGGGTTCATATGCTCTCTGGGTTTTCTTTTTTAATTGCTCTGTTCAATATTCCTTCAGAATCAGAGATCTTAGAGGATTTTTTTGGGGGTTGCACACTGTAACAGATATTATCATTTTCCGCAGTATACTCGTCCGTGACGCTTTCATTATTCCCACAAAATCAAGCTAATATATGGCTGTTTGAAGATACTGTCTTAATTACTGGAAAACTGTCTGGTAAGTTGAGTGTATGCAGACTATAATTAAACACTTTGTGATAACCATCTGTACACACCCCGACAAAAATTAGGCATGTTTGTATTCTCATATAATACCTGTCTCCTGTGAGCCAGATTTTCGGTTAATTACGGATTTCTATGTGAGGCTGTGACAAGTGCTAGACTAGAAATGCACAAATCATGGAGAAAATGGGTGAAAACAGGTTGTTATGCTAAATGGATTTCTGAAGGGTAATAAAAACACCGTTGGTGTGTTTTACCGTGGCTAAGATGAAATATTACTCTTTTACAGATGCCAAATCTCAACCAAGTGTTCAATTTCCAAAGTTTTTAATAAAACTTCCAACAAATCACCATATTACAAATGTTACAGCCTATCTGACAGTGCCAGAGCAATTTTTGAAAGTGGACAGCTTTCTCTATACAACAGGAATTCTTCTAAATAAATCAGGTATGTAAATATGTTGTTTAAGAATTTTGTTTAAAGAAGAAATCTTCAAATTACAATGCGTATCAGTGTACAGTGTTTTCGAAAAACATCTGCTTAATTTAAAAGGGCCTGAACCTGCTTCCATTTTATTGTATTACAAAGCTTTGTTCCTTAGGAGTAAGCTATAAACACATCAGTGAGTAAGCAATATCACTCTTTTGTTTCATGTATAACATATCTTGCTGCGCTGAAATACTCCCTCAGAGTCTGCTTTTAACATATATGTTCAGGATTTCATGAAACTGTGGAGTTGGGTTAAAACACCTTAAAAATCAGATTATGGCCAGTTTAAACTAGATGAATCTAAAGCAATCAGTGAAACTGCAGCAGTTGGGGTTTTCTGCATTTTCACTGGAGTGATTGGTTCTGGGAGCTTTACACCCAGCACAAAGACTGTGGAATCTCTTGCTTGGCTCACAGTCAGACAATCTCTGCAAGCCTGTGTGGGACCAAGTGGTCACTGTGTGTACAGAGCACAATTGTAAGAATGTTTTCTGTGCATCTGTTTCACTGGAGAGGCAGTAAGTGGTTTCATGTGTCATAACACTCTGCTGCTATACCACTGGATTTTTTTAGTATTTGTCATTCTATCAGATGGTTTTCTAATTCGCATAAAACAGTAATCTCTGTTAGGTTGTACTGGGTGCAGTTCCATCTTTCTTTTGTTCTTTTCTTTCTATTCCCAGTGGATCTGAAGCAATGAAGCTCTTAAATTCATTGCAGTGCCATGAGAAGGCCACTACATGGCTTATTTGAACTTGGCATGCTCTCTCCTTTAATATTAACTGAATTAAATTCATCATATATACTGATATTTTGACTTACATATTTTAAAATCTCTCATCTATATTTTACCTCTTCAAATGGAAAGCAGAAGGGAAGAAGCATAAGAGAATAAGCAGTGTTTCTCGTCTTTGAGTTTCCCTTTCAATCTGTCTGGCATGTGTTTTAAATTATTCATATACTCCTAAAAGAATAGGCTTCCTTTTAGGGCAGGTGGAAGCTAATTGATATCTCATGTGCCAGGACTTCTCTCACAACCAGCTTCGAACAGCTTGCATGGATTTAACATTATTCTGCTACTTACTAATTCTCTTTCAGCTTCTTTCACCATCTTGTCATGTTGTGCATTCTGAAGTATTTGCAAACTGGTGAAAGGAAAACAAACTTGGAGACTGCATTTGTAAAGCTTTGTGTATGAAACATTTCCTTTTCAGTGCTTTGACAAGCCTTGTGATTAACTATTGAGTTAATTATAACGGCCGCTCTGGAAAGTTCATCCCTACAGGAAAGTTTGCACGTCTTCAGTTTGATTCAATGTTATGTACATTGCACCTGTGCAAAAATTCTTGTCTCTCATCTATATTTCATGTAAGGTAGCTAGTTTGTAATCTGATTGTCTGAGGGGAAAACCTTTCTTCTGCCCACTCCCAAACCATGTTTTGCTTCATCATTAGTTCCACAGTCAGCATTGAACCTCCATGTCACAAGCCTGTTTCTCTTACAGCACTGGTTTGGAAATGACTGGGTTTTATTTTAATCATAAAATTTTAAAAGTTGAAAAGAAGAGTTGTTGTTTATTTGACCGAGTTGGTGACAGCTGACTGCATAGCTGGATGTGGAGGAAGACTTGAGTTTAGTCACAATGAGGATAGATTCGTAATTCTAAATATTTTTTTTTAAATAAGCTGTAAATGGAGAATGACAGACAAGCTATTTCTCACCTTCAGGTTTTAAAAGCATGGAATTAACTCCTCTTGCTGCCATATGTGTAAATGTTCTTTTGACTGGGAAAGAACTGAAAGTAAACGGTCCCATTCAGATTACACTTCCTCTCCCCACAACTGCTGTCAAACCAGGAGATGCTGTACCTGCATGGACATTTGATATGAAAACTGGTAAGTGGGCTGAGTTATTTGTTATTCTGCCTTCTAGCACATGCCTGTGGTTTTGAGCACACTGTGGGGGAGGGAACAGCGATGGCACTAATATATGAAGTGGTGGTCAACAAGTTTTATTAGGGGTTCAGTTTTCTTGGCTTTTTAAATGGACTAGCTTGAATTTTTCAGAAGTATTTAATGAGTTCAAAAAACTTTGGTAAAATTCATTAGCGTCCCTGTAGCCCAAATTTTTGATACACTGGGTTTTTATTTGCATGGGAGTCTTAAATATTCACTGAACATGCATTTTAAGTGACGTTAAATTTTAAGCCTGGTAATTTTGTGAATGCCTTCTTAAAAGCAAACAAATCAGAATTGAAGGTTTGGATGCTTTGTTTCCTAGAGCAGCTCTAAAGCTACTTTGACTAGAACTGGAATAGATGTTACTTCAGTTAACAAAAGCAATTGAGAAAGTGAAATGAAGGGGAAATAAGAGTTATTAAAGGGAACAACATAGTTCTTGCAGTGTGCATGCAAAGAGGAGGCTGGGGATTAGTCATGCTAAACCTTTTGTCATCCCTTCATGTCTAATTTTAGTCAAGAGTGAGTAATGAGCTGCGTACACTTAACCCATTCAGATGTCCTGTGTTAGGTGTGTGTGCATTAGTGTCCTGATTACAGTGCACCTTAAACTTGCCATCACACTTGATCTTGAAAAATGCAAGTGAGTGAAGAGATGTCTGCTCCTTACTAAGGCAAAAAGCTTTTGTTCAGCTGTTGGAAGGACAGGAGAGGACACCAACTCTAACAGTTACACTCTAACATGTTCAAGAAAGAAAGAGATCATCCTAATGAAGAACAACTAACCTTTAGTTCTTTAGTTGAATTTGAATTAAGAACATGCTAATAAAAAATAGGATAAGTGTTGGCATAGAAGGCTAACTCTGTCCAAACACTTGGGAGACTTCAGAGGGGCAACTGATGGTACGAGGTGGCATTTTTCATCAAAGAAAGGGTTTTAGTCTGATGTGGTAAAATAGCACAAGGGGTTTCAATTTCTTACTGCCATAGCCACTTTTGCCAGCTCCTGAGTTCATCTGTACCTATGCAGAGAGTTGTTTTAACTTACTTAACAAAGCTAAGGCAACAATGTTATTAAAACAAAAAGTTGACAGAACTGGACCAACTTGGCACAGGGTCGAGTTAGAGTGTAAACTAGTGCAAAGTGTGTATGAGGTGTTGAGCGGCCTACTCAGCATCCCTACTTAGGCATGTTGGCCTGGGGTAGGGCAAGAGCAGGGAGCATGGTGTGCTGATCCATAGAAATAAAACCAGTTGGCTTTTTCCTCCTTTGACAGAGGTTCCATAAAGGTAAACCATTTGTGATGGATGCTCACTGAGGGATAGTGTTGACGTGGAGCCTTCACTGCTGCTTGCTGAGGAGAGGACAAGGAGGACTGTGAAAAAGGAGAGAAACTGCTGGGGCAAAACTCTTAACTTCCACATTTTCTTCCATTTCCTCCTCTCTACAGTGAAAATTTGCAATTGCATTCACCATTCTGGATTGTTATACCTAAATACGTTTATTTAAGTTTTACCTTTTGATTTGACGTGTGCAAAATGACAAATGAAGGTTCTGGAGACTGAGGACAGCTGAACAGCTCAGCAGACATTCTGGGGCATCCATAAGTAGCAGCAGGCCCCCATCTGAGCTGAATGCAGAGCTCCTGCTGCACGGAATAATGAGGCTCTGGCATCCCAGATGTTGCATGTGGGATGTCCCCAGCAGGACACTGACACACTTTTAAACCCTGAAGTCCTTGGGTAATGTGTGGTGATGGGAATCAGAGCTCCCATGTCAGTATTGGTAGCGGGAAGGGAACGTGTCTGTGTGTGGTGTGGGCTGATCCATTTGCACCAGGGAGAAGATAGAAGCTGCTTTCACTGCTCATGCAGTGTTCCCTGGGGTTACTCCAAGTGTAGTGTAGTAGTGCTGAGACTGTTCCTGGAAAATGAGCTGTGGTAATTATATTCCAGCTGCTGTGAATGCAGAATTTACTGGTGGATGTTGAATGTGGCTTCCTTCTTTCTAAATATTTTGCTGCATTAGTGCTAAAAGTACTTCGTAGATTTTAATAAAATTACACAAAACCAGAAAGCTTCTATTGCAACATTAAACTGAGAATTACATCCAGTAAATCAAGAGAAAATGAGCTTACTCATGAGTCACATTTCCATGTTTTCCTTAATACCTAGCATTTTCTGTGGAGTATATTGGGGGGAGATGTAATTTCTTGAATAGGACATCAAAGATTGTATAACTTCTTATAGATTTGTTCAGTCAAGATGGAACTTCTGGAGACCTAAAAAATTTTTTTGCCTTCTGTATGTGGTGTTTTATGCTGGTTTTTATCTGCCTGTAAGTAGCCCACTCTCTGTATTTGTAAAGCAATAATTGTGCAGTGTAGTGTCCGCTTGCCCCAGAGTAGACAGGACAGAGAATTTGAGGATCAGTCTCTCCGTAAGAGAGTTAAGGATGGAAGACTTGGTCTTTTGCTGAAAGAAGGGTCCTGGAAGAAAATTGAATTGAAATCATATAAGCTCCAGCTTATAGTTTTGATGCTGTGGTTATTGTTCTTTTAAAAAAGCTGGTGGTTCTCTCTCCCTCTCAGTGTTTGCGTGTTGGAAATACAAGGTTGTTTATATGAGGTTGTTTTATGTCCTTGGAATTTCACAGATGGCCCCCAGTAAATGTGTTCAAGTGAGTTAAATATAATTCTGTCTCTTCTAAGGGATGCTTTATTAATTGTAGAAGCTGGCATACCATAATACCTGTCCTTTGAGTGTCCAAACAGATGGTGTGGAATCTGTGTCCTAACAATAGCCCTTCCTTGGGCTAACTGAACTGTTATTGCCTTGGGGCAGGCGGGGGGGAGAAATGTTCAAGACAAACATTGTTTATCCTATCGTAGTTTATCAGATTGAAGTGGTTTCCCACTAAGTTCTGCTAGCCAATGTTAAACTTGTGTTCATATGCTTCGGTTACCTGCTCCTTCATTTTTTAGTCATGGCCTTCATACATGCTTAAGCTCATTTTTCAAATTATCTGTGTGCATATCTATGAAAGGCATTTATTAATAGAAAGTGAATTACATTAAGCTTACCTCTGGTAAGTAATGTTGATGCTTTGTTTCAAAGCAAATGGCCACAGAGGGATATTTGCAATGAAATTGTGAGCAGAAAAAGTTTGCATGTTTAGCTAAAGCTGTGTAACAAATAGTGGCCAGGTCAGAAGTTTCAATTTTTCTTGTGACCTTGTGTATTTTTGATAATCACAGAATCATAGAATCAGCCAAGTTGGAAAGGACCTCGGAGATCATCAACTCTTGATCCACTCCCACCGTGGTTACCAGACTGGCACTAAGTGCCACATCCAGTCTCATCTTAAAAACCTCCAGGGATGGAGAATCCACCGTCTCCCTGGGCAGCCCATTCCAATGCCTGATTACCCTCTCTGTAAAGATTAATAGCTTAATGGCTGATGGTTTGAGGCATAAAAGAATTCTGCAGGGCACGTGCAATATTTTGTCCTTGTTGTTGCAGGTGCTTGGGTGAACCGTGGGCTGGGAATGGTGAAGGAAGCAGATGGCCAGTTGGTATGGACATACACTGCACAGCACTTGGGCTACTGGATAGCAGCTCCACTGCCTGGAACGAGAGGTACTGCAATAACTGCCAACATGGGAACTGTGCCTAGGGAAACCTAAAAATTAGCAGGACTGTGTCCCTTGCTGCTGAGGATCATGTATGACAGGAGGAAATACAGCAAGAAAACGAGTCTTGGGTAAAACAGCCCCATTTTATGTGGACTTTGTGGCATGTTTTGCAAATTATTATGAAGGGATCTATCAGAGCAGTAGTACGTCTGATTTTAAAAAGAGCACTGTGGCAGAGAACTAAGTAGAAAATGTAGACCGTTTTTTCTAAGTCAGTTTGGACAATTAATACAAATGTCATTTGGCTGGAGTCAACTAGAATGTCATGGTAAGGCTTTAGTGCTTGAGATGAACCTTTGAAGATGCATTATATTGTAACCACTGTATATTTTCTAGTTTGCTGAAATAGCAAGGGGAAAAGGGAAGGATGAGCGTAGTGGCAATGGAACTCAAAATCACTGGAAAAGTACAGTTCAGTTTATTAGCTACAGCTCTGCCCATCAAGTGAAATTACTTGTTTTTGAGAACTAATTCTTGTTTGGTTTTGTTTGACAATCTAGAATCCATTATTAGTGCAGTTTCCAAGGACATAACAGCCTATCACACAGTGTTCCTTACAGCCATACTGGGAGGTACTGTGGTCATTATCATCGGATTTTTTGCTGTTCTTCTCTGTTACTGCAGGTAAGCAAAAAGAGAAGCTCTAGTAAGCTCATTAGTAAGGGAATTTAGGGTTAATAAAATAGTCTTTTGAAGTTGAGACTTGTTTCCTTAGCAATAATGTGTAGCCTAATATTTCTTCAAAAATTCCTATTAGAAAGTTTGTGATGTCACATGACACTATAACTTCTTAACCAAAATCCAGTCTTCAGCTTTGTTGGTCAACAGTCTGGTATTTCCTGGTGTGCTCTGCGGTCACTTTGCATCTCTTTTGCATAGGGATAAATGTCATCGGACACAAAAGAAGGAAAAAAATACAACTAAGCTGGAGGTCATCAAGAGAGACCAGACAACATCAACAACTCACATAAATCACATCAGTGCTGTTAAAGGCTCTCTGAAGTTGGAGGATAACTCACAGCTGTATACACCGAAGATTTCGTCGTACAGCCCTCCGAGAAGGATGTCCATAGACAGAGAAGACGGAAAATCACGGGACAACTTTAAAATCTACACCGAGGATGCTTCTTACCAGTCGTCCTGTCAGACTGGTCAGTCCCGAAGTTCAGCCCACTCGCTGGAGCCTAATGCTGGAGTGAGGCATTTACAGCAGCCGAAGCTCAGTAACAGTACTATTTCCCAGGCTCCCAGGGACATTCCAGACCAAAACAGATACCTTTCCGTGAAAGAGGAGATGTATGGGCTTTCCCATATCCCAGAACATCTCATGCATATTTACAATCAACCTATTGCTATTCTTCAGACCTCTGACCTTTTCCACTCCCCGGAACAACTACACCCTGCTAAATCAGCAACTTTGCCGAGGAAAGGGCCGTTGGTGTACGGCCCCATGATGGAGCCCATGGACCGTGACAGTTACATGCAGACACTGCCGAAAATGCCGGGGCACTCCCATCCCCAGCCTTCTGCCTGCAGGGATGAGAACAGTGCCCTGGACAGTGAAGAGGGCCTGCCTTCCCAAACCTCCAACTGGGGCCGCTACACCAACAGCTTGCTGGAGTCTGTCTCTGTTCCCGGGACATTGAATGAAGCAGTTGTAATGACTCCATTTTCGTCTGAACTCCAAGGTATTTCAGAACAAACATTACTGGAACTCTCCAAAGGAAAACCATCTCCACACCCTCGAGCGTGGTTTGTGTCCTTGGACGGAAAGCCAATTGCTCAAGTGAGGCATTCTTTCATAGATCTGAAAAAAGGCAGGAAAACAGAGAGTAATGATACCAGTCTGGACTCTGGTGTGGACATGAATGAGCATCATCCTAGCAGGAAACTGGAGAGAGAGAAAACTTTCATTAAAAGTATGCCACATTCTAAGATTCTTTACTTGGAAGATCTGGATCTGAGCAGCAGTGAAAGTGGGACCACTGTTTGCACTCCAGAGGACCAGGCTGTGAGGCACATTATGGAAGGAGGGAATGGACCAGTCATAGAACAGCATGATGAGGAAGGTCTAAGAAAAAAATCTGTATCAGGAAGTCACGAATCTGGTATCCTTTCTGCTAAAAAAAGGGATAGACCACCTCTCACAAAAAGAGATAGCAAAACCAACATCTGGAAGAAAAGAGAGGAGAGGCCGCTTATTCCTATAAATTAAAACACAACGTGCTTTGTGGTGTTGCTCTCCCTGCTAGTTGTTGACCTCTTGGCTGCTTCTGTAATTCTGCAGTGTTGGGTTTACAAGGAAAATGTTGTTTTCTAGTATCAAGAAAAGTTTCATTTTTGTAGCGTACAGATTGAGTTACTAAACTTCAAGTGGGCAACTGATATTCAATGTGAATTGAAAACAGGGAAACGCTACTATTAAAATTTTGCATTTCCTAATTTTACTGGCAGTAATGGAGAAGGCCCACATTTTAATTAGCCTGTCATTCTTGGATACGCCTCTGGGAATGCACAGTGAGAAATGTAGGCACATGCTTTAATCTTTTTGTACTTGTTGCTAGTGCATTGGTAGCCTAGTTAAAGCCATTCCTCAGCCTTGTTCCTAATCCACGTGACCATCTGTACAGTATTTTATATGTGAACTTTTCTAGGGATCTGTTCCTACTTCTTTGTATAATGTAAAATCTTCCATTCACTGGTCCCACGACACCAGCAGAGGAGCTCTGCTGGATTTACCAGCGGAGCTCTGTGGCGTTGCTGCCCTCCCTGTGTACCCATCCATGTGCAGTTCCACACAGCAGTGGCAGAAGGGGGAAGTGCACGAGCTGTGTGGCTGCTGCAGTTCACGGTCCCTGCTGTCTAAGATGTTGCCCATCTGCTTTGTTATGAGCCATGGAGGTTGAAGACTGAAATCTGCTGTGAAGTGTCCACGTCCAGCAGAAAAGGAGTGGTTCTGATAGCGTCTGAAGCTGCAGCTGCTGCTGATCCCAGTGTCTTGTTTGGGCTTCTTTGTCAGTTCAAATCTGCATGCTGTTGGGCCAGCTGTGCCCCACAACACAGTCTTGAATCCCTGCTTATTTATGAGTGAGAGTTTGGTCCATGATGAAAAAGTGTGCAAGTTTAGACAAACCATGCCTTTGAAATAGTTTCTTTATCAGGAAAGTTTGGCAGCATTGCTTTTTTTTTTACGTTCTAAACAATGGAAGATCACTGGAGGTTTATGTGCCTACATTTTGCCAGCCTGAGCTCCTTTTGTCTGAGTTTGCAGAGGAGTTAAACAGGCTTTAAAAGTTGGGGGTGGGAGGGTTATGAGCATGAGAGCAGATCGGAAAATTTGGTCTATAATGCAATATAAATACTACTTATGACTCATCTTAGAGTTAAATTTACCAAAAGTCATGAATGCATGAATTGTAACTAAGATATGTATAGAGGAAGGAAAGGCCATCAGAATATCCTTTATTTTTAATGTTCATCTCGTCAAAGTGACCATTTCGACTTTGGCTAACAGAAAAGTAGATGTATCCCTTAATGTGCTTCATATGGTACACAGAATGCATTTCTGTGGCTCTGAAGCTGTTTCCCTGATGAAATAAGTTCCAGCATTTTGGCTTTGGCAGTTTGATTATAAGTCATCCTAAAGAAGCTTTATAAATATTTCCCTTATAGCTTGGTTAAAGTTCTGTACCAAGACCCAAACATACACTGCCTTTATGTGAATCGTGGGGTGAGATGTGCTTGGTTGTCTGCCCTGTAGCAAGAGTTAGTGAGTATCCTATGCAGCTGGGCTTCTGGGAATATTTACTCAGGAAATGTTAATGTGAAATGTCTCTTTTGTTGGGATTGCCCCGTGGTCTGGTGTTGTTTCTAGAAGAATATGGAAGGTAACCAGGATGGTACTAAGAGTGCATCAGTCCAGCTTCTGGTGTGTAGTTGCTCCATGAAAGAAAGGTTCCTGTTGAGTTCCAAGTGTGAAAATGTGAAACAAGTTTGAGTTAGGTGTGCAAACAATGTGTAATTAAATTGGCCTAAAGAATTTGGTTTAATTATACAGTTCATCTACTTCAGAGGTGAAGATGGCTTGTCATATCAGCATGCCTTTGGTTCTCTTTTTAGGTAGCTGGCATTCAATCGTCCTATGCCAAATACATTTTCACAATACTTTTTTTTTTTTAATATGCAGTTTCATTGAAATTGGAATCTATGTATGACTCGCTAGCCCAAGATATTGATATTTTCATCCTTTGCTACAGTAGTAGGAATCAATTTATATATGCACATTTCTTCTGAAAGCTGCTGTGACTTTGGAGTTCAGTATTGGCTGTTTGCATCTCTTCTGGTGGCTCCCTTTTCCAAAAGAGACTATTATATATTCTGTTGAACATAATAGAAAATCCTTGACAAGCTAATAGGTTTTGAGGAGTTAATATTAAATTCATGTGTCTCTACTTGAAATTTCAGATTTTTTTAACGCTTTTTTTTCATTGTATATACCAAAAAGACCTAATTTCTCAAACTCACTTGTATCATTAAAAAATATGGACTACTGTAAATGGCTTTATTTGTGAGTTCAAAGAAAGGAAGTCTTGTTGTGCACCAGGATATCTGGTCATCAAAGAAAAAGGATGGGAAATCCAGCTCTAAAATTCTTACAATTATGATTTATATTCAGTATTTATGGAATTCATGTTCCAGCTGCATGTTGGAATTTCTACACTGGAAAAACCTGTGACTAGAATTCTTTTTGGTTTTAGATCATTAAAAAAAGGAATTTGACTACACTGAGCTCTGAAATTTTTTAAGTCCACAGATAACATGGAAAAGGCAGAATATTACAAAGAAATCTGTATTTGTGGTCAAACTAATACTTTTCTATGTATCTATGTATGATTTCAACATACAAATTTATAGGAATCACTGAAATTATTTTTTAACTTTTTTTTTTTTCCTCTGTTGGCTCATATGGTACCACTAACAGAGTGTTAAAATGCTGGTGCTAGAACTAGGCCTACGCAAAAGTTAGCAAGGACTCGTGACACACAGCTCTTGGGTGGAGCTTCTGTCTGATGCCGGTTTGCAGACTGATGGGCATTTGTGCTTTGGTGGAATCAGTTCTTTTTGAAGAACACAAATGTTGGCAAGAATTATGTCTCAGTTCTTCCCAGGGCGCTTCCTGAGCTGTCAGCTCTTGCACAGGAAAAGCCACATAACAGGTAAATACAGTTTTAAGTGCAAGGTGTCAGGGAAATACAGAACACTCAGAACCAAACGTGGTCATATATTTAAGGTGAAAGGTAGATAATAAACTTCAGGAAAGTTTCCCCACCGTGGTTATGACACATGGTGTTAGGGGGTTCTTGCCGAAGGATGTGTGGGTTCCAGATCTTACCTGTTTTTAATAAGGTGATTAGTGCAGTTCTAGCCAAGACTTGTTTTTGTTAACTAACTCGTGTGGCTTAGGCCAGTACTTAGCTGTAAGCTAAAGGAAGTGGTCAGGCTGAATAGTGTGCAGCTGTATGCACAGTAATCTGGGTATGGGACTTAGAACAAGCTAATTGACAGTATTTTTCAGATTGTTACCAAAAGATAGATATTACAGAATTAAGAAAAAGGTGGGGGAATCACTTAAAAACCACATTTGATTAACAGGAAAAATCTTTATAGAACTGAAAATAGAAAAGTCCAGTATGCCACAAACCTGACAGCAAAACTTATGTGATGATTAGGGAAGTTCTTAACCAACATAGAGCTAGAGATGATGCACCAAAAATAATTCAGGGTGTAGGAATGTTTAGTTGTCTACTTTGTTTTATGCAGTAATTTGTACCAAAGAGGATGAAGTGAACAGGCATCAGTCTAAACTGTTCTTGTTAGTTAAAAAGCGGAACAGGTTCACAACACTGCTGCTCTAACACTGTGCAGATGAAAAGGCAGTACACTACATCTGTTGTCCAGTACTGCATATTAGGAAAATCTGAAGATTAATTAGCCTGCTGAAGTGCCTTTCTCTTTCACCAGACTTATTTCATCAGTGGGGCACCTGACTGTCTGAAAAGCACATTATGGTTTTTTTTTCTGTTAGCCAAAAAAAGCCTCAATTCATACAATTATATAGCTTTTATAATATTTTAAAAGGCAGATCTAGTGGTTTTTTTATGTTGGAATACTGACTCCTGCATGTTGATGATGATGATGATGGTAATTGTCGTAAGCCCTAGTTTTTGTATCTTATGTTTGAAAAGAAATTAAAAAAAAAAGTATATCTTTAGCAATCTGAACACTAGTATCTTTTAAAAATGCACAGGCGGGATTTGATTCAACTTAATATGTCAAGAGTAAGGGTTTTGAAGTCACTGGACTTACAGGTATGAAACTGACTGGGATTTTAACTTCAAAAATGAAATTAATATATGTTTATATATAAAAACTATTATAATTATAAAAATCCTTTCTTTCAGCTGCTAACCTTCCTTGCCAGTAGCAGCAGAAAGTGTATGGAGATGGGTACTTGAGTCTTATTTTCTAGAACCAGTTTTTATCTCAATTTGGGGCCTAACCTGCATTGTTTATATAACCTAAGCTTCTGGGTTTTAAGTATTCTTTTTAATTCACTAGAATTATACAAAACACAGTACTATGCCTACAGAGTTAAAATGAGCATTCTTTTGTAGTAGTTGGCACTAATTTGTGCCACACTTCTAACAGAAGGCAGCTACATTTGTGTTAAAGAATTTGTATGGGGGGGGTGGGTTAATGATTTGAATCTGAGCTTCATTTTCTTTTAAAAGCAGTATTCATTGTGTTATGATTACAAAACAAAAAAACCTTCACTTTTTTTTTTTTTTTTTTAAGACTGGCAGAGGAAAACTGTGTCATTATTTTTCTTGTTAGCACTCTAAGCTTGAAAACTGTTTTACCAAATGATTTTTTTTTCAGTTAGTTTAAGACTTACTCAACATTGCTATATTCCTTCTCCCCAAAATGTCCTGGTACTTTATTTCCCACTTAACTGATTTAGTTCCTTTGAAGCACTTGTTGCACTTCAGCCCATGTTAGAACAGTAATATTTTTACATGTTATTGTGTAGAAAGGCAGTTTTTAGTGCTCATTGGAGCATGGAGTTTGTATAAAGCCTGGCTCTGGATGTTACAAGGCAGGTGAACTGATGGCCCTGACTGTTCTCACCACCTTGCATTTTGGAGCCTTATATTCGACAAGCACTTCATTACCTTGGCAATCATTTTCAAAAACCCTCTAGTATGGATATTGTTTATGTAAAACATTCTTGATATTCGGCATCCTGGTTTTCAGTATTTCTACCTTTTTATATTTTGTCAGAGGTGTCTTTTCATCTCTGTATTTAATTCAGTATCAGTGTATCTGTTGCTGAAAATGTAACTAAGATTTGTAAAATGTTATACCTTATGCAATACAATAAAAATTTTGAAAAGTTATCTGTGCCATAACTTTGATTTGAGTATCTTTGAAGTCATGTGTTGTTCAGGAACATACATCTCTCAATTTTTTTTTTCTAAATATCAATAAAAAACATGGATTTCTCTCATCACTGTAAGTGCAATGGCACAAGTGTTATCCTTAAGGTTACCACTTCTAATGCAGTCACATTCTCTGTTCCATTTCTTGTGAAGAAAGACTTTCTACATCCACCATTAAACCTGATGCTTGAGTCCTGATGAGTACAGCTAAGATCATTCCTCATGTGAATTGATTCTGTTGCAATTGGAAAAGGGTACACAGAGAAGAATATTATGTCTAATCTCTATCTTCTCCATTCTTTCATTTAGAGACTTTCTGTCACTTAGAGACTCTAAGAACAAGTCAAATATTATTTCCATATGTCTGCCCAGTGCAGAAGTCAGAGGCATCAATTCCAGCTACAAATAAGACCAAAGTCCTTAAATCCAGGGTGAAGAACAAGACAGTATTGTGATATAGAAAAGCTTTAGCTAAACTTCAGTGTGTAATATGCTGTTCTTAATTATATCCAACACTAATTTTTCTCAAGCTTTTTTTCTTTTCTACGCTTCACAAAAGCCACATTTGGGTGTTTTCACCATCATTCAGAAACCCTGCAAGACTGCAGACAAGCACTTTGCAAAGGTTTCCCTGCCATGGGGGGCACTTGCATGGGCTGTGTGATCACTCCTTTCATGCTTTGAGAAGTTTCAGTCTTCTAGTAAACTCCTGCTCTTTTACTGTCACCAAGTAACTTTTTCACTTCCAACCTTCCTGAGGAGTAATTTACTTTTTTTTTAACCATTGCAAGCCCAGGTACTTTAAAATAGAGCTCCTAAACTACCTGAGGAGAATTAGTTCCCAGGTACATTTAATTTTAAATATGTTCGGGAGAATTGTTGCTTTATTAATATTTTTGATTACTGTCTGCTCTTATTCAAACTCTTGTTGTTGCCCTTTCTTCAGATTTTGTTGCAGTAAAGAAACTGTTAAAAGAATGTTTGTCATAGTGAACAGTGGGGAAAAAGGCAAAGCATCTTGTTTCTCCTGAAGATACAGTATCTGCAGAATTATTTTCTGAATTAAAGCTTTTAAATATTCTTCCTTGGGCTGAGGATTCTGAAAGTTGTGGAAGAGCCCACTGTTTCCTGATTTTCTTGTGTAACATGCCAAATAACAGGTGAATTGAACTCAAGATGGAAACAATGAGCACTCTTGTAAGTTATGAAAAGAGCAGCTGAGAACAATTCAGTGGATGTGTTTCCTAACTCTTTTTGGTGTGGCAAGTACAATTAACCATCTCAAGTGAAATCTCCTATTCAGACTTACACAAAGCCTGGAACAAAGAATGGCTGCTTGAAGTCTTCAGCTGGGACTTGTCTCACGAACAGTGAGATTGTTTCCAGCCCTCACACTTGAAATACTGCTATGTCTGGAAATCTAGAGACAACACAGCAGCAAAATTAATTTCTAAAACATAACTCTGCCTGTAACTGATGGGTTATGCCTGTGTCCTTCACAAGCAGAGTCCAAAGAACCTCCAAAATATCCCCAGTTCATGTTGGTTACTATGTCTCTTTTTTTTTTTTTGCACCACATTGTCAACTGCAAGGGCTTATCTACATAAAGATATGAGAAAGGTAGGTTAAGGTAGGATACATGTGCACCTGCTGTCCCTATTAGGGTGCCACAGTGCAAGGTGTACAGGTAGAGATGATCAAATTTCCTTATTTTACGGTGTTATTTTTGCTTATTGCAGTGTCTTTCTATGGCTACTTAGTTTTTAGCTGAGTGTGAGGTCTACATGATTTGTAAAAGGGGAATTAAAGTAAATTATTATATAGATCAGAGTAGGAGAAAAAAAAAGAAAATATGTCTGGTACCAGTCTAAAAACAAAAATGGAGAATGGCAAAAGCCAATGAAAGATTCATGTCACAGGTGACAGTCAACACACGTGGGACATCTCAAAGGAAAACCAAAAATACCAACTGAAAAAGGAGCTGGTTAGCAAGCACCTACCACTTCATGATAAAGAGGTACCTAAATTATTTATTTGGCAAAGGACGGTCCAAATATTTACTACAGAATTGTTTGGAGACGCCCTGCACTAAAAGCAAGCTTAAAACCCTCTGCTTTGTTTACCAGGGCTGTTTGTGTGTTTACAAAGCACATGCTGTCTACTCTCTGGGTGGGATCAATTCCTTACAATAAGGCGGAGAAATAAGTGACAAGCTCTAAGATATACTCAGAGCACTGTCCAAATCTTGGTTTGAAAATACTTGTAGCACTTTCCTAAGCCGGAAATACGTTACGGTTATTGCAAGGGTTTTCATGGTGCCTGTGCAGTCTTGTTTTCTTTGTTGCACTCACAAGTTTAGTTTCTGAATTCTATTAGAAGGAGACTTAGAGCTGCAATTTTTTCTCTCTCGAGTGGACACTTCACTGCAGAGTCATTCTCCAGCTCATCTTCATGGTCAGCCCAAATTTTTATACATTTGACGTGAGCATTATCACAGCTGTATCTACAGAAAGATGTATTCCAATTTCTTTAATCTCTCCAGAAGCAGATAAGAAAAACCACATAGCAATCCTAGGTAATCTTCCCTTTTCTTTTCCTCCTTTCCCTCCACCCACATTTTAACTCCCAGGATTGCCAAATTTTCCAGATTGCCAAAGGGCTGTAACAACTGTCAGGTATTTTCCCTTGTGTATTGAAGATCTTGTAACATTTATTCTATAATTAGGAATATAGCAAGACAGAGAACAAATTACATACTTAACCTGAAGTAAGTGAATGGGAAACATTTTCTTTAATAACTCCATGACAAATGGGATAAAAAACATCCTCTTCATCGTTTTCTCTCTGATCAATGCATCTGTCATTCTCCTGGGGTAATGACTGTGAGAAGAGCTTCCTCTGGATTTTGTACTCATTCTTGCTGCAATCACTGAAGCACATCCTCAGTTTCTCTTTCCAGGAGACCTAACTTTAAAGCATCTGGCAGAAGTGAACACAAAAAAGCGTTCTCTGTGCAGGAAATTTAGTAGGTGCTCTACCAAATATTTGCAGTATGTTTCAGCCCAAAAAAGTTGTGAATTGTTTTTTTTTTTTAACTTGCACAGAAACAGTTAACAGTATTGCATGTGCAAGTTCTTACCTGAAATGGTATCCTAGACAGTTATTTATCAGAAATGTTTCTGCACGTGAAGTTTTCAGTAAGGTAAATTTTGTTCACGGAATATATTGAGCAAATCAGCATTTTATCCCAAAAGGCCTTAATAAATACGTTTAAGTCAGAGTAAAAATGTTTTTGCTTCTAAGTACTGGGAATGAACTACGGAGGATTTTCTAGAAAAATAGTTCTTGAAAAAAATTAAACAGCATAGTGCTTTTCTCTTCTAGTGACAGCTGTTAAAAAAAACCAAACAACCAAACCAAAACTCACACACCTAAAATGCTTTTCAACCCTCAAAACAGCCTTGCACCATCTTTTGAAACATGAGCTAATAAATATGATTTCCTTAGCATAACTTATGATGCTTGTGAATGAAATGTGTTTTGCTTCTCATTCAAGAGGCCAATCTCATAGCCAAATGCTGACACTTAGTAAAAAGGGTCTTATTTGATGTTTTTACAAGGACAAAATGATACAAAGTAGGAAATTCCTCTGCTAATAGCCAGCTTTGGCAAATCAATCTGATCTCTGAAGCTCAGTCTGGGTACAGGTCTGATACCACCTGTCACTGTATTCCATAGCCAGCAAATAGTTACAAATTGCAGTGATGAGTGAAGATGAAAACCAGCTCACTGGTTTCTACTGATGTTATTTTGCCTATATAAAACTTCAGCAAGTAAAATTTGTCTATTTCAGACACAAAAATGCAAGCTGGGCTTTGGCTTGTCCTTTCCCCCCCCCCCCCTTTTTTTTTTTTTTTTTTTTTTTTTTTTTTTTTTTGGGAGCGGG